>LR812521.1:7402881-7695381 GCA_903798195.1 Danio kyathit
TGGGGTGGCACCTTTTCAAAAAGGTACACGTTTGTACTTAAAGGGTCCATACCTCAGAAGTATATATTAGTACCTACAAATTTTAAGAGGAACACTTTTGTACTTTAAGGGTACTAATATGTACCCTTAAGGTATTAATATGGACCTTTTAGGTACAAATTTGTAGGTACCACCCCAGTGACAGCTCGCGTACCTTTATTTCTGAGAGTGCAGTTTAACCATAATAAAATAAAAGTTTATAATTTCAGACGCAAGAAATTGTGTCATTGGTAACTTAAATCTATTGAGCTATTTAAACAGTGAAGTTTGTGCAGTGCTATTTTATATCAGATTTTTCTATTTCTGTAGCTGAATGCGATTTGGCTACCTTGTAAACCATAAAGCTCTTTTTATTTCACTTTTTTATTTGCTATATTGCATTTATCCATGTGTGTAATGTGTTTATGGCATTTCGTGCATGGTTCACTCCCCTGCAGAATCATCCTAATAATTCATTCATTTTCTTTCGGCCAAGTCCCTTATTCACCAGAGGTCGCTACAGCAAAATGAACCGCCAACTATTAACTATATTTAAAATTTTCTGTAATATCGTTCCTAAGGTATGTGTACGATTTTTATTTACATATTACATTCTTTTTTTTTTTTAGTACAACAGTATCTCCAGCAGAACAGATATCCAAAGGTGCCGTTTTAAATTGTAATGAAATCTGTGTTTCTGAAACTAATGAAGACAGCAGAAGTCAATGATTCATTTGAATTATTCAGCCTGACATGTTTACTGCTCCAAAATATTATAAATGTTTCTCAAAATAAAATGTTTTCAAAGGGGAAAAATGTTTTTGTTTTTTACACAGACATTTAAAAAGAATATATTTTAGAGCAGTGAGCACAATACCATGATACCGTAAAGGCATGGGCCAGAATAAGATTCTGACGGTATGATAACCTTGGATAAAATATCACGGTTTCACGGTATTGTGATTACTGCTCTAAAATATATTCCTTTTAAATCTAAAAGTTTTTTCCCCTTTGAACACAATATATTTTATTTTGAGAAACATTTGTAATATTTTGGAGCAGTAAACGTGCCAGGCTAAATAATGAAAATGAATCATTAACGTCTGCTGTCTTCATTAGTTTCAAAAACACAGATTTAAAATGGCACCTTTGGATATCTTTTCTGCTGGAGATGATGTTGTTAAAAAAAAATGTAAAAAAAAAAAAAAAAAAAATCTTACACATACTTTAGGAACGGTATTAGAGAAAATTTTGGCGGTATGAAAACCTTGACTTTTCCAAACCGCGGTATACCTTGAAAACGGTTATCATCCCATGCCTAATACCGCGAAACCATGATATTTTTACACAAGGTTATCATGCAGTCAAAATCTTATACCAGCCCATGCCTAGTGGTGGATGAGGAGATTCCCCTCAATGTGTAAAGCACATTGAGTGACTAGAAAAGTCGCTATTTAAAATGGAAAGAATAATTATTATTATAATTATAAATATTATTTGACTAAATACTTTTAAAAATCGTAATTTATTTATTTTTTGTTCCAATAAAACGGTCCATAAAGTGTAAAATGATGTCTGCGATAAACAAATCTTCAACAAATGAGTAACACAAAAGCATTTATGCAATTAGTAAAGCACAAATTTAAAAGCACATTACAGATTACACACACACACACACTTATTTATTATTTATTTATTGCCACATCAGCAACTTATGGCTATTTAAAGGTAAAATTGTATACATATAATATTACATGATAAAAACAAATTTGCATTACTATAAAAAGTTACACAAATAGATATAAATAAAATTCACACAAAGGTATATTCAAAGTTAAATATGATTTTTCTGTTCAATTTTTGATAATTAATTTATTTAAGATTCTTCCTGGTGGCGCCTTTTTAAAAATGTCTATCAAAGTACTCTCCAAAATGTAGTCTAACGGTAGCTTCCACATTACAACAAAATAAGTTTCATGGTGAGAGCCGCCTGGCAGTAATTACATTTAGGTGGTGCTTTAATCATCATTTATAATGACAGACCCAAATCCTAACACTTCATGGTTTATGCATCATGCATACAAACAAATTAGACAATATTCACATTATATTTGATATATCAATAGCATCTCAAGAGGATATTTGAGGGTTTTTTTAAAAGCAAATCAGTCCATTAAAAGTCAATTAAAATAAGAAGGATATAGAAATATGCAGGAATCAAATTCATCTTTACCATACCTGTCAACCCTCCCGTTTTTCCCGGGATTCTCCCGTATCTTACAGTTCTATCCCGCTGTCATCCCGTAAAGGTATTTTCCCGTATTTCTCCTGTTTTTTTTATCTTTCTGAGAATAGCCGATCCTCCCTATATGCAACCCATACCGCCGAACCACCAGGGGCCGCCCTTGCTCTTAAATGTGAATCAGTTCTGTGCTTTCATTTTATTTAGGCATGGAAACACTTTGAGATAAACTTAAAAACGGCGCGATTCATTTCCTTTTCATTACAGGCGCTATTGCCCCTGTGCAATCCTTAAAACAGTCAGTTCATATAAAGATGCATGACTGTCAGCTGATGCTCTCCATAGTGACAATAGACGCTGTTTCCCAAGCGGATTCTGTACGTACGCGATTTGATGCTGAGCTCAAGTGGACACTGGGTTTTGGGTGCGTGTTTAAACCAAGCGGCAACCTCCTGCTCTCCCTCGGGAAGCCAATACGGAAGTAACTAAAACTGCAATTCATCGACTCGCCTGGGGGGCTGGCTACAGGAAGTCCAAGGGCTTTCTTTCTGCATTGGTAAATTGGCCATTTTTACAGCTGATAAAAACATGTTTACAGCCTGGTACAAACGATGGCTTTGGTGCATATAGCTATGATTACCCTTCATGACAACTCTGAGGGGGGTGAATTTTTTTATAACTCATCCGTTTCGTTTTTATTAGGTTATATTAAGTTTGCATAATTAAGGGCGTGGCCACTTGAGTGACAGCTAGCCCTCGCTGCTCGCTGTCTCGTCACCTCAGCTGATTCTGGCTAATTAGCCGCTGATCTCGGGATATTCATCGTATTTTTGTTTTGGTTAATGTTTCTTTACACAGTCATTTGCCTTTTGGAATTATTTCCTGCAATTATCAGATGATATGGCATGCTGTGTGCACTTAATTGTGCTTACAAACCGTTCAAGTTGCCTCCATTTCACAGGTGAGTGAAATTATATACTTCTATACCATCTCTATAAATGTATTTGTTTTATTTAAGATCATTTATCGTTTAAATGTTCTTTAGACCAGTATTGCACTCCAGAATCTGACAGATTGATTAGCTGTAGGCTATAAAACAGTCATCTGAAGCGTTGTCATACAGTGTTAGTGCTGGATTTCATAATTAGTCTTGCATTTACTAACACAGACTATATCTGAAGTGTTTGATAGTAATTCACGTCGAAAAACGTCATAAGAACAATATTTAGTGGCTCAATGTGTTACAACTGTGTTTTTAAAAGTCTAAACACTTTATTGATATAGTATACAACCAAGCACGTGTGGTTAGAACAGAAACGAGTCACAGGTAATGAAGTATTAAGCGTTCTCCCAAAGTAATAAGTCTGTTTTAAGCCAGGTCTAAGCAAAATGCTGAGAATCCAGCACGCGTCTGTAGCTCCGCTCACTCTCCGCCTCTTTGCCCTTATTTGGTATGCCGCGTTTGGTGCGATGACGCACAGACAAAATGGCGACGGTTGGCCGCGCCTACTTGTAGCTTCTTTTGTAGTGTTCAGAAACCTATGGGTGACGTCACGGATACTACGTCCATATCTTTTACAGTCTATGATGTAAACAGACATATACACATCATCATAATAATAATAATGGCGGTTCATTCCGCCGTGGCGACCCCAGATTAATAAAGGGACTAAGCCGAAAATAAAATAAATGAATGAATTACTAATAATAATAACAACATCTAGACATGTCAATGTTGGGTTTTCTTTTAAACACAACAAATTTTGTCTTAAATGAGCATAAACAGTTAGGAAAACAGTCAAATGCTTTCATTATAGATCTGTGCAGTTTTAAAGTGACAGCTCTGTTAATTAGTGATGTGCGATACCACTGATTTCCTATCCGATCCGATACCAAGTAAAATGAAGGCGAGTATCGACAATACCGATCCGATACCGATACTTTGCCCAAAAATGACTGTTTGGAAAATTAAAAGTAGAAAGTAGTGTCCTTAAAAGTGTCACTTCGTACTGAATACGAGACATATTACGGGTTATTCTTGTTTATTGTTTATAGATGAAGAATTATCATACAAAAAAGCCAACTTACATATTTATTGACAGCATCTGAGCATGTATATCTTAAAATGCCTGCCTGAACATCTTAAAAAAACATTCACACTTCTATGTTTAGTGACAAGTTAATTCTGTTCCCATGAAAGCGTTTTGAACCTTTTTTCGTTGTTTTATCAATGTCACAAAAAAACCCAAGCCCCCAAAATACAGCCAAATCGCCATATTTTCTCCCTCTGGACCTGGATAGTGCCTGCCTGCTGCACCTAAGGACTCTGAAAGCGATGTCTGTCTCGCCCTAGCAGCACCTGTGCCTCTCCTTTCCTCCTCTTCTGACCGCCTATAGTCATGACGTTGTCATATTCTGTCTTGCGATTTCCATGTAGATGTTTGATTAGGTTTGTGGTATTATGCACCGTTTGAGTTTATGGAAGTGAAGTAGCTCCACACATAACTCTGCTTGCGGTCACCCATTTTCAATGACAGCGTGACTAAAACACATGTGCCAGCAGACTGAGTGCGTGGCTACTGGCTAGCTAGCGTGATCTGACTGCAGTTGTATTGTGCCATATTACGCACATGACTTTGCAGGCGGAAGAACAAGTAGTTCCGACTAAGTTGCCATATTCAGATAAACTAGGGTAATTGTGGTTACTTTCCACTGTATTTCTATTTCCAATAAACTACATATTTGCTCCAAATTATTGAAATATCGATATTTTGATAAGATAATCGATTCTAGAACATACAAAGCTGGTATCGGAGATATCGATATTTTAGTATCGATCCGCACATCACTACTGTTAATGTAATCAAACCAAAAACAATCTAAATGAGAGATTCATTCGCTGCTCTTTAATCAGAATGCTTATTATACAGTGAAGAAAAGATGAGAGTTGATAACTTGATTCTATTTCTTTATAATAGCTAATAGTTTTAATGAGCTGAACTGTTTGCTAATTAATTTGCAGCTTTTTCTAATGTATACTAATTATTATATCCTTTGTAAATAATAATAAAAATGTATTAATGATCGTTTCAGAAGTTTATTTACAAGGAAACAGCTCCAGATGAACATTTTTTTTTGGGGGGGGGGGGGGGGGGGGGGGGGGATAGGGGGGGTAAGTATCCCTTATTTTATTTTCACATCCCAATGTTGACAGGTATGATCTATACACATACACATGCATTCAAAAACATACACGTATAGCTTCAACAAATGATTTATGCAATGCGAAATGCACTAATTTTAAAATAGTATTGCATTTAAAGACAGATGCTGTTATCCAAACTGAGTCCATCAGTTAAAAATGACACAAGAGGACTAGAAAAATGGACAAAAACGCCTGTATTGTGATGCAAACCGTCAAATAAAATCACTAATGACTTTGGTCATCCTGCCCTGCCCTAAACTGACACACACACACAGCTGACCCTCATCTGTCCACATACCAGCAGCAGATTCCAGTGTGTGTGTGTGTGTGTGTGTTGATTGAGCACACATGTCTCCTCATTAAAGCGGCTGCGGGATGAGCACAGATTGATGTGGTGAAGGGAAGCCCTCTGATCAATGCTATTGAAAAGCCCAGCACAGCTCCGGGGTCCATCTGACGCCCGCCGGCAGCTGTCAAGGGTCACCTCCGAAAAACACACTCTTTCACATACACACTCCTGCATCTCCTGACAAAGAAACCCACGGCCTGCTGGAGATTAGAAACACGACCAGCAGCAGCAACGGACTGGTTGAAACGGCTAATGCTTTAACCAGACTACAGCAGATCAGATCAGGGGCTTTATTATTAGAGGAGGAGGAGAAGGCCGATGGCTGAGACCCCACCCAAACCACACAGGACACACACACACACACTCACAGCATGGCATTAAAACCCCTCAAGAAGACGCATGCAGAAAACCCATCAAGTGACAAACACACACACACACACACACACATATATACACACACAGACGTCTGCTCAAGGCTTGACCTACATTTCTGACCATGCGATTGAGTGGAAACCCTTAAGAATTAAATCTAGGGAGGAAAAAATGTGTGTGTTTTTGTAAATGGTGGAAATAATAGGTGGCAACATGTTGCATTGAGAGCAATCACTCCCAACCTGGAGACAATAGCACAAACACACATCAAGCGGAAACAAAAGCCAATGCACTAGAATGTATTATGAATATTTATATGATAAATATAATTTTTTTTGCATCTCCATCAGTGAGCTCAAATCATTTCCGAGCAGTCAGATGACTTGCTGTGAGTGCTTTCTGGCCAGACCTTCCACTGACTGCTTGGACTGAATTCAATGCATCTGTTCCAAGACCAGTATCAGAAACCTTTTAAGGACAATGGAGCGTGTATTTTTTTTATGGAGGCCTGAGCTGGAGGATATTTGCCGAGCATACAGTCAGATGACTGAGATTATTCAACTGATCATGCACAGAATGACCCATTCATGCAAATGAAGCTAAAACAACGCTAAGTTTAAAGCTAATAAAATGTGTGATGATGATGAAGATGATGAAGAATGGCAGCCTGCCACCCTCATTACTGTCTGCTGGGTGAAGTTTGAGCACTGATATATACAGACGTATAGATATAATGAGCTGTGGTCAACCTCAGAGCTGAATAAAAGGGTGGATGAGCCTTCACGAGCAGGAGGAAGAGGATGATGATGATGATGATGATGGAGGATGATTCAGATTAAACGCGCTCGCCGAATCAATCCAAATCCAATTAAATGCTCGTATTGTGGTGGATAAGCCATGATAAGTCATGTATTGGTGGATGAATCCATCCATCAGGCCACCACCATCATCATCATCATCATCTTCACCTCCAGCTCTTCTTTTGTCTGGCGGGTGGACGCTGTAAAAGGCGTAAAACTCATTTACCTCGAGCTGTTTTTGGCACCAGGCTCCATGCCTTGGAAAGTGGTCGTCGTGGTCATGTTGAGCGGGTGGTGTTGCTCGCTAAAGCGCGTTAGAAACCCTTCGGCTGGACTGAATTGGTGTAAGTCCTTTATCCCGCATGGACTCCGCCCGGACCAGCTGAAATCCGAGCGCAGCGGAGCGGCCCTTTTAGACCAGCCCACGAAGCCCCGCCTAACAGCGCGACGCGCTTGCTGATTGGACAAGAGAGAGCGGTCGCCGGCGTCTGATTGGAGGATCCGCCGTCAATCAGTTGATCGCCTTCATGGGTTTATGTGATGTCGTCTACTGCATAATCATCCATAGGCTTTTGGCGTTATAATATAAGCGATTTTTAAAATCAAATATTTTATTTAGTGTCTCTTCAGATTTTATAAAGGTACATTTAAGAGCAAGGAAATACATATTAAAGTATAATATATTAATTTGAAGCGAAACCATATGATATTTATACCTTTTTATTATTAATTATTAACCCAAGTCCTAACATTGCATGCTTTATACATCATCCCTTTGAATAATTAGACATAACATATATTTTCATGACAATTTTAGAGTAACAACTGTGCAATAAAACATTACAAACAACAATTGGAAAAATGTATATTACTGTAATCGTTGCTTGTTTTATTGCATAGATGCTACCTAATATCGAACTGAAAGGACTCTTAATTTATAATTTTAGAATTATAAATGAAGAGTCTTTCAAGTTTGATATTTAAGTGAGTAAAAATCTGATAAAACCGTCCATTAAAAATAAAATATAATTTCATTATTATCAATATAACGTCATTTAAGTACATTTAGATTGATATATTCTGCTATCACGAATGAATCTGATGCATATGCAACATTTATTGTCATTATGACTCTTAATTTGACACCTTAAATAGTTTAAGAGCGAATTAAAAGCTTTACATGACCTGCAGAAACCCTGATTACTGTAAATCTATAATAATAAGCTTTAAGAGCATTTTAATTCAGACGCTTTACATCAAACTACAAAGAGTTTGAATGAAGTGAAATTATATGTGCATATTTTAATCACTTCATTTACATATAATTACTATAATTGTGTGATGTGTATGATGTAATTGTGAATAATTGCTCAAATTAAAAAGAGCCCACTAAAACAACTGTGTGTCATTCAGTGCAGTGACTGAAACACATCTCCAGTTTGACATGAAGTGTATTTTATGAGAGTTATAAGACAATTTATAAGACAACATGTTCACAATAAAACATTACAATTACAATTAAAATATAAATTATATAGTGATTAATAAGTCGTTTCAGTTTTATATTTGAATAAATATTTATTAAAATATAATTATTATTATATATAATAATTTTTTCTCCACAAAACTGTCCATTAAAACATTAATCTGGGGTCGCCACAGCGGAATGAACCGCCAACTTATCCAGCACGTTTTACGCAATTTTGTGCATGTTTCTGTCTAGAAAAACACGTCTTTTCTTTATTGTGAATATCACATGATTTAAGAACGTTTAGATATATCTGTACTAAAGAAAAATCAACAAAACATTCAAATTAGGTGAATTTACACTCACCGGCCACTTTATTAGGTACACCTGTCCAACTGCTCGTTAACACAAATTTTTAATGAGCCAGTCACATGGCAGCAACTCAACATAGACATGATCAAGACGACCTGCTGCATTTCAATCCGAGCATCAGAATGAGGAGGAAATGTGATTTAAGTGACTTTGAACGTGGCATGGTTGTTGGTGCCAAACGGGCTGGTCTGAGTATTTCAGAAACTGTTGATCTACTGGGATTTTCACGCACAACCATCTCTAGGATTTACAGAGAATGGTCTGAACAAGAGGAAATATCCAGTGAGCGGCAGTTCTGTGGGCGCAAATGCCTTGTTGATGTCAGAGGAGAATGGCCAGACTCGTTACAACCGAGCACTCGTTACAACCGAGGTCTGCAGAAGAGCATCTCTGAACACACAACACGTCCAACCTTGAGGCGGATGGGCTACAACAGCAGAAGACCACACCGGGTGCCACTCCTGTCAGCTAAGAACAGGAAACTGAGGCTACAATTCACACAGGCTCACCAAAACTGGACAATAGAAGATTGGAGAAACGTTGCCTGGTCTGATGAGTCTCCATTTCTGCTGCAAGATTCGTAGGGTCAGAATTTGGCATCAACAACATGAAAGCATGGATCCATCCTGCCTTGTATCAACAGTTCAGGGTGGTGGTGGTGTAATGGTGTAGGGGATATTTTCTTGGCACACTTTGGGTTCATTAGTACTAATTGAGCATCCTGTCAACACCACAGCCTACCTGAGTATTAATGCTGACCATGTCCATCCCTTTATGACCACAGTGTATTCATCTTCTGATGGCTACTTCCAGCAGGATAACACACCATGTCATAAAGCGTGAATCATCTCAGACTGGTTTCTTGAACATGACGATGAGTTCACTGTACTCAAATGGCCTCCACAGTCACCATAACTCAATCCAATAGAGCACCTTTGGGATGTGGTGGAACGGGAAATTCACATCATGGATGTGCAGCCGACAAATCTGCAGCAACTGTGTGATGCTATCATGTCAATATGGAGCAAAATCTCTGAGGAATATTTCCTGTACCTCCTTGAATCTATGCCATGAAGGATTAAGGCAGTTCTGAAGGCAAAAGTGGGTCCAACCCGGTACTAGTAGGGTGTACCTAATAAAGTGGCCGGTGAGCATATATGCATACATTTTACATATAATTGTGTTATACGTGTAATTTAATTGCTAAAAGTCTATTTTCAAGACAAATTCATGGCAACATCATAACAATAAAACATTACAATTACATAATTTTTTATAAAAATAAATGATAAAGCGATTATACAGAGAGTCTATCCAGCTTTATATTTAAATAAATGTTTATTAAAATATGCCTTTAATTTTTTCCCCTATTAAACTGAAATTAAAATATCAATTGTAAAAATGTTAAGTTCTGTCTAGAGCAGGGGTGCCCAAAATATTAAAAATGACTAGAAAACATTGCTTTATATTAAATAATACAGTATTTTTTACATTTTAGAAACACCTTATTACAGTAAAATCAATATCATTTATAACAGAGTTACACTAGTTTTTGCTTTGATTTGCTCACCGTTGTCTTCTAGTCCTCTATCCGTCGACAGTATTTACATTAAAAAAATAGATTTAATTACAACATTTAATTGAAACATTTAATTTTAAGCTTTTTTGTAGCTCAGCAATAAAACAGACAAAAAAGGTTACGTCAAATTAGAAATGACGATCTCTGTGTTAAAGGCATTCACCCCAACCCTCTCCATCATTCTCACACTTCTCTCAGATGGGATGATGAGCCAAATCAAAGGTTACAATGGGCCAACTTTGGGCATCTCTGGTCTAGAAAATAATACATAATTTCTTTATTACGAATACCACATGATTGTATATATATATAAGATATATTTGTACTGTATTTTATTATATTGCATTGGCAACATTTATTTAAGTTAATTTTTTAAACAGTAAATAAAACCCTTTTATGGCCTGCAGAAACCCTGATTACTGTAAAACTATAATAATAATAAGCTTTACAATAGCCATTATTATTTTCATCACGAAACTTTACATCAAGCTACAAAAAAAAACGAATTAAGTGTAATTATATGCACATATTTTACATAGAATTAATATAAGTGTTATATGTATGATATCAGTTTGAATAATTACTAAAATCTATTTAAGACAAATTTACTAAAGATGAATTATATAATGATTAATAGAGTCTTTTCAGTTTTATATTTGAATGTTTTTTCCATATAAAACTGTGAAATTTAAATAAGACTAAATAGTAAAAATGTTCATATTGTGCACGTTCTGTCTATACAACCCAACCTTTCTTTATTATGAATATCACAGGATTTGAGTACATTTAGATATATCTGTACTGAAAAAATTGTACAAAAAATTATAATAAAGTGAAATTATATGCGCATATTTTACATATAATTAATATAATTGTGTTATAAGTTTGATATAAATGCTATAAAACATGACAATTAATTTTTTTCCAAAGATGAATTATAAAGCGATTAATAGTCTTTTCAGTTTTATATTTGAAATATTTTAAAATTGTCAAATTAAAATAAAATTTAAATAATAATATTAAATTAAAATAATATCATTTTGCGCACATTCTGCCTAGAAAACAACCCAACATTTCTTTATTATGAATATCACAGGATTTAAGTACATTTAGATATATCTGTACTGAAAAAAATCCTAATTAAATGAAATTATATGCGCATATTTTACATATAATGAATATAATTGTGTTAAACGTGTGGTATAATTTTGATTGATTGCTAAAATCTATTTTCAAGACAAACTCATGGCAACATCTTAGCAATAAAACATTACAACTAAATTTTGTTTCCGATTGACTTGCTTTTCAGTTTTTATTTGAATAAATGTTTATTCAAATCTGCCTTCATTTTTTTCCTATAAAACTGTGAAATTAAAATAAGAGTAAAGTGTAAAAATGTTAATTTTGTGCACATTCTGCCTAGAAAACAACCCAACATTTCTTTATTATGAATATCACAGGATTTAAGCACATTTAGATATATCTGTACTGAAAAAAAATCTACAAAAATTCAAATTAAGTGAAATTATATGCGCATATTTTACATATAATTAATATAATTGTGTTATAAGTTTGATATAAATGCTATAAAACATGACAATTAAATTTTTTTTCCCTAAAGATGAATTATAAAGTGATTAATAGAGTCTTTTCAGTTTTTATTTGAATAAATGTTTACTTTCCTATAAAATTGTCAAATAAAAATAAGAGTAAATTGTAAAAATGTTAATTTTGCACATGTTCTGCCTAGAAAACAACCCAACATTTCTTTATTATGAATATCACAGGATTTAAGCAGATTTAGATATATCTGTACTGAAAAAAAAATAATTATATGTGCATATTTTACATATAATTAATATAATTGTGTTATATGTTTGATATAAATGCTATAAAACATGACAGTTACATATTTTTCCCTAAAGATGAATTATAAAGCGATTAATAGTCTTTTCAGTTTTATATTTGAATAAATGTTTATTTTCCCTATAAAATTATCATATTAAAATAAAAGTAAAGTGTAAAAATGTTAATTTTGCACATGTTCTGCCTAGAAAACAACCCAACCTTTCTTTATTATGAATATCACAGGATTTGAGCACATTTAGATATATCTGTACTGAAAAAACTCTACAAAAATTCTAATTAAGTGAAATTATATGCGCATATTTTACATATAATTAATATAATTGTGTTATATGTTTGATATAAATGCTATAAAACATGACAGTTACATATTTTTCCCTAAAGATGAATTATAAAGCGATTAATAGAGTCTTTTCAGTTTTATATTTGAATAAATGTTTATTTTCCCTATAAAATTATCATATTAAAATAAAAGTAAATTGTAAAAATGTTAATTTTGCGCACGTTCTGCCTAGAAAACAACCCAACCTTTCTTTATTATGAATATCACAGGATTTAAGCACATTTAGATATATCTGTATTGGAATGTAAAAAAAAAAGGTGAAATTATATGCGCATATTTTACATATATTTAATATGACTGTGTTGTACATGCAATATAATTTTGAACAATTGCTAAAATTATGCAAATTAAAAAGCGTCTACAGAAAATGAGTGACTAAAACACATCTCCAGTTTGAAAATCTATATTATTAGACTTTTTACTTTTTTTTACTTTATAAACACATTCAAGGCAACATCTATGCAATAAAACATTTCAATTATATATATATTTTTAAATTTAAATGATAAATGTACGGACACGCTGTATATGTATGATATAATGTTGAATAATAGCTACAAAAACAACTTAAAGTTTTGATAAAAAGAGAATATTTTATTTTAACAAGAGATTATTGGACAATACAGACGGATGGCTGGGACTTGTCTGAAACACCAATTCCCTCAAAAAAACACTCGAGTAGAAACATGTTTAACATGAGTGCCTTACTATACATGACCACTACGGTAAAAAATAAAATAAAACCAATTAGTCTGAATGGAAAACCGCAGCTTTTGTGTCTGCTTAAGATATAACAGAGCAGAGCATGTATTTATGCATTTATTTATGTATCTATTTATCCACAATTTAACTTGGCAAAAAAAAAAAAGGCCAGTGTGTGTGCTCGTATCTGAAGCAGAACAAACCCTGAACTCAAAAACACACACGGCTGGGTTTCTCACATGATCTGGCTGTGATAGTCCTGGAGCAGGAACCCTTTATGTACAAAACCAAAGAGGAACATGGTGAAAATGAAATGGTGAAAACACTATACAACAGCAGGTACAGATGAGCAGAGAAAGAGAGAGAGAGAGATGGCGGTGGAGAGTTATTCAGATTCAGTGTCCTCCTGTCTGCTGCTGGAAAACGTCAATTGTGTCTTCATCCTCCATCTCCAACTGCGGGAAAAACAACAACAACAGTGTATATTACGGTGTATATACAGTTGAAGTCAGAATTATCAGCCCTCCTGAATTACAAGCCCACCTGCAAACCTACACCCTTAAGCTGGAGTTATACTTTCGCCTGGCGCCGCATGGCGCACCTCCGCTGACTGTGCGCGCACCTCGCGAAACGGACGAGGCTTTTATACTTGCCGCATTCGCCATTGTGATATTCTTTAAAACCACAGGGGGCGGTCAAAAGTAACTGACCGTAAAGTCAGACGGATAAACAGAGAAGTAGAAAGTTTCCGGAACTACGTCATATCATTAATATCATCCAAGATTTTTAAACGAATTATTTTTATTTTTATAAATTATTTTAATGATTATAAGGATCTTTATTACCATTCAATGTTTGTTTTAATCAAACTTTGACGCATCACTTGCTTTTGTTCATATCTCGGACAGTTTTACCTATCAAAGTTTATTAAAATATCAATGAGGACAGAAAATGGGTTGCTCTACAAATATATTTCTATTATGGCAAGAATGAAAGCCAAAAAAAAAGCACACTTACTTAAAAATACAGATGCTCCCCAATTCACACATTATGTCTGGCTAGTTTCTGTCCTTTTATTATGCTAAAAAGGCAATAATAGTCCAACATTCCTGACCATGATCACCAATAAAGCCTAGAAAAACAGGTCATCAGTATATTGTAAACTGATAGGTTCAAATATTCTTTCCCAGTTATCAAATAAATAAATAAATATATAAATGTCAATATACAGTATTTGTCGTCAATATGACGTTGGTTAAATAAAATCTAAAATAGACCTAAAATCAACCAAACATCATCGTCATTTGACGTCGTTATTGAACATCAAAATAATGTTGTCCTTAGATGCTGATTAGACATGGAATTTTGGTCACCTGACATCACGACCTAAATCTAACCTAATATTAACGTCTCATGATGTTGTGTGCCTGCTGGACAATAACTAAATGCACTACAGAATGTTACGTTTACACACATCCACAAATTACATGTAAATGCATCAGCTTTTACAGCGTAATACTCACTACTTGCTACTCTTGAGTACCTTTGAAAGGTCTTTTTACTCCTACTTTGAATAATATTTACAGATACTCGCACTACATTTTTAGGCAAGTAATGGTACTTTTACTTGAGTATGATTTTTCAGTACTCTTTCCACCACTGTCGATTCATGACTTTCTTGAAAATATTCGTTTTAACAAAAGAAAGAGATTTATAAATGTTCACAGCATCTTGAGTGAGAGTAAATGGAGAGCTAATGTACTGTCCTTGGATGAACTATCCCATTAACAGAAGAGTTATGTTGATTTGAATTAAAGGGCACCTATGATGAAAATCATCTTTTGTAAGCTGTTTGGACATGACCGTTATATCCGTGGGCACTGTGGATAATCCGCGGGTCGGGTAAAAAAAAAAAATACATTAGGATTAATTGCAGGTGGCTGAGATTGATTATTAATGATTTTGCTTTGTATTTTTTAAACACATTCTGTAAAATACAATGTTTTTCAAGAGTTCACACTTAGCTGATGATTGATAATAAAACGTGTTTGGTCCTTAATTATAGTTTTGTAATTATTAAATTGTTTTAAATTCAAAATTGTAACATATACATCAGTGTAAAACCTATAAATGCTGGAAAAACATATTTCTGTAATTGTGTAGCTGGGTTTCCACTTTTGCCATGGCCTCTTTTGGCTTTAACAAACTTATCCCTCAGGTTTTTCCAAACTTTTTAACAAAAACTTTGCTCCTTTCCCACGGCTGTTGCAATTTCTAGCCAAAAATTATTGTTCATCAGGTTATCTCTATCATCACGGATCATAAAGATGTTTCAGACAAAATCTCTTCAAACTGGTTAATTTCAACTCAAACCAGATGCGGCGCCGCGCGCACTGTTCGCTTGGGTCTCAAAAAATGCCGTGCGCACCGCCAGCCGAAATGATGTCGCGCGCACTCAAAGCGAACATCCGCGATGACGTCAGATTCCCAGCGCACACTCAAGCGAACTAGCGGACGCGTCGAGTACAAACAAGGCTTCAGGTGTGAACCTAGCATAAAAAGCTTTTTATCGCCTCCTGTTGGTTCTGCATGCCTTATGATAGTAATTGTAAAACAAACATCACTACTTTTATACACAAACTGTCACGGTCGGGTCTTGAACCCGGGTCTCTGGTGTGGAGACTGGTGTGTGAGAACCACTGAGCCACAGGGGCAGTTGTGTTGGACCCAAATGAAAACACTCCAAGTGGGAATCCAGAAAACAAGGATTTATTAAAAAAAAGTCAACTTAGATTCTTCTCAAAAATAAAGTAGCAAAACAAACAACTCAGGTTCTTCTCAGAATGAGGTATATAAAATATTTTAACCGTACAATAAACATACAAAGAAAACTCCACGAGGGGAGAAAACAAACAGACAACAAGGCAGCAAGCAACAGGATAAACAAAACAGTCTTACTAGACGTAGCTCAGGATATCAAGGGACCGGAAGGTAAGTGCACTGGAGCTGACTCAAAAACCGAGTGAGGAACAGAGAAAAAGTGACAACTTAAATACACTGGCTGGAACAAGTCACAGGTGATCGAAATAAAGTAAACAAGAACACACGAGGAAGAACAAAGGCAGAGGGGAAACATGGCGACCTCTAGGGGAATGGAGACAAAGTGCAGGATGGTGACACAAACACACTTATTTATTTTACAACATGCTTTACATGGCAATTTGCACATAACAGCTGCACATATAACATACCTGTACATACACTTGTCATTTTGTATATTTGCATTCACTATTTACTTCTATTTTTAAATTCATTTATTATGTTTTTTTGCCCCGTCTCTGTCACTCTGTTGCACTGTAGAAGCTTCTGTCACGAAAGCAAATTCCTCGTATGTGTGAACATACCTGGCAATAAAGCTCGTTCTGATTCTGATTCTTAACATGCGTCACGATGAGTTATTGCATCTTCAATTGGACAGATTCTTGTTTTAAAAAGAAAGCGAGGAAAACTAGGCACATATCTTAAAAGCAGGGATGAATTCAAAACATTAAGAAGAGGTTCAACAACTTGTTTTATTAAGAATTGTTTTAATAATTTGGTGGGTCTAACATAGACGTTGTTGATTTGGAGGAATTCACCAGTTTAGACAGTTCTTCCTAATCTGCTGCTTAAAACTAGCCACATATCCTAAACGTAGGGATGAATTCAAAACATTAAGAAGAGCTTCAGCAAATTCTGAAAATAATAATTTTAATAATTTGGTTGGTATAGGATCTAACATAGACATTGTTGATTTGGAGGAATTCACTGGTTTAGACAGTTCTTCCTCATCTGCTGCCTAAAACTAGGTACATATAATTCAAAACATTAAGAAAAGGTTCAGCAACCTCTGAAAATAATTGTTTTAATAATTTGGTTGTTATAGGATCTAACATTAACATTGTTGATTTGGAGGAATTTACCAGTTTTAACATTTCTTCCTTATCTGCTGCTAAAAACTAGCCACATATCCTAAATGTAGGGATGAATTCAAAATGTTAAGATCAGGTTCAATAATTTGTTTTAATAAGAATTGTTTTAATAATTTGGTTGGTATAGGATCTAACATAGACATTGTTGATTTGGAGGAATTCACTGGTTTAGACAGTTCTTCCTCATCTGCTGCCTAAAACTAGGCACATATAATTCAAAACATTAAGAAAATGTTCAGCAACCTCCGACAATAATTGTTTTAATCATTTGGTCGGTATAGGATCTAACATAGACATTGTTGATTTGGAGGAATTTACCAGTTTTAACAGTTCTTCCTTATCTGCTGCTAAAAACTAGCCACATATCCTAAACGTAGGGATGAATTCAAAATGTTAAGATCAGGTTCAATAACTTGTCTTAATACGAATTGTTTTAATAATTTGGTGGGTATAGGATCTAACATAGACATTGTTGATTTGGAGGAATTCACCAGTTTAGTTCTTCCTCATCTGCTGCTGAAAACTAGGCACATGTCCTAAAAGTAGGGATGAATTTAAAATGCTGAAAAGAGGTTCAGCAACTTCTGAAAAGAATTGTTCTAATAATTTGGTCCGTGTTCACCTTATTCTTAATGTACAAGCTGGCGCAGCCGTTTGAATCTTTTCGGTTTAAGACTTCCGGTCCCATTCACTTTCATTCATTTTTAGACGCTTGGTACGCTGCTTGATGTTGCAAACTGATGTGTTCTTATTATATTATTTTATTTTTATGTATAGTCATGAACACGCTTGTAGCGCAAGTAGTTTGACCATTTTCTGCTGTTTATTATTCCTAGTCATTTCTCCCATAGAAAACTGAATCAGAAGTTTTAAAACAACCACAAAAACGAGCACACTTTCACATTAAAGAATAATGTCAATAGGATCTAATATAGCCCTTGTTGATTTGGAGGAATTCACCAGTTTAGACAGTTCTTACTCATCTGCTGCTGAGAAAGTCTGAAGTTTATCTATTAATGATCTACGGCAGTTTTTCCCAAGCCTGTTCCTGAAGGCACACCAACAGTAAACATTTTCAACCTCTCCCTAATCAAACCCACCTAAATCAACTCATTGGAACATAAGAAGAGACTCCAGAACCTGAAACGAATGGGTCAGATAAGGGAGACATCCAAAATATGTACTGTTGGTGTGCCTCCAGGAACAGGGTTGGGAAACACTGATCTAGAGTGCTCAGGCTATTGATTTGGAATTGTTTGTATGAGTTTATTTAAAAAAAAAAAATAAGGTCACCATTCACTGCCATTATATGAATAACCAATGACGACAGATTCAGCTCAAAATTTTTTTTCAATGTTCTAGTGCAGGGCTATTCAATTGGCGGCCCGCTGGCCAAACCCGGCCCCGAGGCAATTTGTTCTGGCCCTCCAAATAGTGTGACCAAGACATCAAGAATAAATTTAGTTCAGTCAAAAAACGGCCGCTATAGTTATGAAGTGACGTGCGTCTGTTCAATACAGCATGGGCTGCGCAGAGCGTGAGTCACCTGACAGTGGCGAGAGCAGCCGAATACATTTGAATATGTTTGGAGAAATGTTTTTTTGTACAATGCACTGATATCGTTATTAGGGATGCAACAATTAACCGATTTCACTATTAACTGCACTTTAATTCGTCATGGTTAATTAATCGTAAAGGCTTCTCTAAGCCGCATTTCTGTTCTGCCGCACGAAACGAAACTGCTGAACAAAGTTACGCCAAGTTGCCAACTGTGCGCTAGTTTAATGTTCT
Organism: Danio kyathit; assembly: GCA_903798195.1. Classification (NCBI taxonomy): domain Eukaryota; kingdom Metazoa; phylum Chordata; class Actinopteri; order Cypriniformes; family Danionidae; genus Danio; species Danio kyathit. Next base: position 7,421,960 of record LR812521.1, read on the forward strand.
GAGCTTGTCCACCGAAGCTAATACGCACGCACACTGTAATAACTATAGCCGCGGGCCGTTCCCATATCACGTCTTTCCCGCGCGCAAGTTTGTTATGTCGTAAGAATATATGCCAATATGCGAGCGCAAGCGGAGCAACGCGCTCGCGGCTGTCTGGGCGCACGCAGTAGAAGACATCTCATGCTGTAGCGGTGAGAGTTGTGCTTAGCTTTCAGTGCAATGTAAACAAAAGACATGTTAGACGAACTATTATTAAAATGACTATGTATGTATGAACGCAGATGATAACAACAGTTAATCTAAATATTGGCGCCGACCTTCATAACAATTATTATTATATTATTTTCTCCCGTTCCTCTCTATAAACACACACATAATTGTGTAGCCCTATAAGCGCAGAAAAACCTTCAGCATAAAAACTATTACTAATGAAAATGCCTTTTAAAGGTTTTTTAATATTAGTTAGGGATGTCCAGATCTAAATCTTGCTAATATAAAGCTTACATTTACATTAGACGTGATAACTGTGAAACTCTGATTATTCTTCACACTATATAATCGTACAACCAAAATCTATAATTGTTGCATCCATAATTGTTATGCAGTTCAAAATATATATGAATGTGTCTGAATGTAGAAGAAGCCGACTTCAGCAATACACTGATTTTGTTGTGCTGTGAAATACAACATTTGAATGTTTGTTAAAAAACTTATTGTACAATGCAGAGATATAATATACTTTCAAAATACAATATATTAACATTTTAATGTAGACAAATACAACGTGGGTGTCTAAAGGAGCAAAAATACATAATTGGCTCTAAAATGCAGTTGTGTCATCATTTATATAGCAAGTCATATCTCTCCGGCCCTTCGTTTGGGATGCTTTTCATGAACTGGCCCCCGTGACAAACTAATTGAATAGCCCTGTTCTAGTGAAAAACAGTCTCCTACATCATGGATGACCTGTAGATAAGTAAATTACAGGGAATTTTCATTTTTGGGTGAACTATCCCTTTAAGGTGTGTAAACTCCTCCCCTTTTCACAAGCCAGCTCTGCTTGGTCAGCTGGCCAGGTCTGTTTTTATTGTCACAAATAAAACACCCATTTGAAAGTTTATATGTCGCAGGAGGCGGGGATTATGCAAATTAGTTTCTTTGATCCTGTAGATCGGTAGCAGACAAATAATTCAGAATTAGTTTATATGTAATCTATACTTATATAACAAGTCTGAATAAAAGGTTTTATTATATTCATATAACAATAATATTCCTATAACAATAAATGAAATGGCATTAGCATAAATCAAGATGAATTCCATTAAATCTCCAATTGAAATTGAATAAATAGCTGGAAAATAAGAGAATTATGTCATTCATTACGATTTATATACCTAATAAAAATCTTTTTTTTAATGACTTTTTTTGTAGCATCACAAAAAGGTGCCATGTTTTCAGGTCCATCTAATTTCATCTTTAGACAACACAATACCCCAGTTTTAACATTAGAGGAGCTAGGAAATCAATATGCGTTGCATTATCGTGTATCTACACACTAACATTAGATAGTATAAAAACAACTATTTTCTAAAGCTGCTTTGAAACAAATTAATTTGAATATGAAATGAATATGCAATTAAACACTACAAAGGATTTGTCAGTAAAGCAATTTGTGCAACAGTCAGAAAGGAATCTGCCTCATTTTCAAAAGCATAATAGCACTGTGCAATTAGATTTAAATGTCTGAATGTGTTTAACACTGCCATTAGGCTTAGCAATATGATCTGTGCGTTCACTAACAGGTTTAGCCAGCCTCACCCTTTACGGTAAAAAGGTTTATTTGTGATGCAGTGCAGACAGAAAAACACACGAGCAACAACCACACCTGTACAGCACTGTTGTGCACCACAGCAAAAGTGGACAAAGACTGGGGCTGAGTGATGATGTCATGTCTGTGTGGGCGTGTCTGTTTCGTTAATAGGCTGATTGAGTGATGATGTCATACCTGTGTGGGCATGTCTGTTTTATTAATAGGCTGTGAATAAGTGATGATGTCATACCTGTGTGGGCGTGTCTGTTTCGTTAATAGACTCTGAGTGATGATGTCATACCTGTGTGGGCGTGTCTGTTTCGTTAATAGACTCTGAGTGATGATGTCATACCTGTGTGGGCGTGTCTGATTCGTTAATAGACTGTGAGTGAGTGATGATGTCATACCTGTGTGGGCGTGTCTGTTTCGTTAATAGACTCTGAGTGATGATGTCATACCTGTGTGGGCGTGTCTGATTCGTTAATAGGCTGTGAATAAGTGATGATGTCATACCTGTGTGGGCGTGTCTGTTTCGTTAATAGACTCTGAGTGATGATGTCATACCTGTGTGGGCGTGTCTGTTTCGGTAATAGACTCTGAGTGATGATGTCATACCTGTGTGGGCGTGTCTGTTTCGTTAATAGGCTGTGAGTGAGTATGTCCTACATGTGTGGGCGTGTCTGTTTCATTATTAGGCTGTGAGTGATGTCATCCCTGTGTGGGTGTGTCTCTTTTGTTAATAGGCTGAGTGAATGAAGATGTCGTACATGTGTGGGCATGTCTGTTTCATTATTAGGCTCAGTAATGATGTCATACTTGTGTGGGCGTGTCTGTTTCGTTAATAGACTGTGAGTGAGTGAGGATGTCATACCTGTGTGGGCGTGTCTGTTTTGTTATTAAGCTGAGTGAGTGATGTCATACCTGTGTGCGCGTGTCTGTTTCATTATTTGGCTGAGTGAGTGATGTCATATATGTGTGGGCGTGTCTGTTTCGCTATTAGACTATGAGTGAGTGATGTCATACCTGTGTGGGTGTGTCTGTTTTCGTTAATAGGCTGTGAGTGAGTGATGATGTCATACCTTTGTGGGTGTGTCTGTTTTCGTTAATAGGCTGTGAGTTAGTGATGATGTCATACCTTTGTGAGCGTGTCTAATTTCGTTAATAGGCTGTGAGTGAGTGATGATGTCATACCTTTGTGGGCGTGTCTGTTTTCGTTAATAGGCTGTGAGGGATGATGTCATACCTGTGTGGGCGTGTCTGTTTCGCTAATAGGCTGTGAGTGAGTGATGATGTCATACCTGTATGGGCATGTCTGTTTCATGAACATGCTAAGAGTGAGTGATGATGTCATACCTATGTGGGCGTGTCTGTTTCGCTAATAGGCTGTGAGTGAGTGATGATGTCATACCTGTATGGGCATCTCTGTTTCATGAACATGCTAAGAGTGAGTGATGATGTCATACCTATGTGGGCGTGTCTGTTTCGCTAATAGGCTGTGAGTGAGTGATGATGTCATACCTGTATGGGCATCTCTGTTTCATGAACATGCTAAGAGTGAGTGATGATGTCATACCTATGTGGGCGTGTCTGTTTCGCTAATAGGCTGTGAGTGAGTGATGATGTCATACCTGTATGGGCATCTCTGTTTCATTAACATGCTAAGAGTGAGTGATGATGTCATACCTATGTGGGCGTGTCTGTTTTCGCTAATAGGCTGTGAGTGAGTGATGATGTCATACCTGTATGGGCATCTCTGTTTCATTAACATGCTAAGAGTGAGTGATGATGTCATACCTTTGTGGGTGTGTCTGTTTCGTTAAAGGTTGTGAGTGATGATGTCATACCCGTGTGGGCGTTTCTGTTTCGTTTATAGGCTGAGTGAGTGATGATGTCATACCTGTATGGGCATGTCTGTTTCATTAACATGCTGTGAGTGAGTGATGATGTCATACCTATGTGGGCGTGTCTGTTTCGCTAATAGGCTGTGAGTGAGTGATGACGTCATACTCATGTGAGCGTCTGTTTCACTAATAGGCTGTGAGTGAGTGATGATGTCATATCTATGTGGGCGTGTCTGTTTCGCTAATAGGCTGTGAGTGAGTGATGATGTCATACTCATGTGAGCGTCTGTTTCACTAATAGGCTGTGAGTGAGTGATGATGTCATATCTATGCGTGCTTGTCTGTTTCATTATTAGGCTCAGTAATGACGTCATACCAGTGTGGGCGTGTCTGTTTCATTAAAGTCAGTGTGAAATCTAAACGTACAATGTTTATTTTGCTAGCGCACCTTGTTATGCTTTAGGTGAACAATTCATTTGTACAAGTTAATCTGATAATGTTGGTTTGAAGCCGCGATATATTTAGCCACGCCCCTCTTACCGTTAGTTTGCTATGAGGGAATGATGCGCAAATGAAAGCCCCGCCCTCTACTCAATATTCAGTTTCAATTGAAAGCCCATCAACATACTGAAAATAAAAGCCGCAGCAACTTCCGGTTCTCGCTGACTTGAATAGGCTGTGAGTGATGATGTCATACCTGTGCGGGCGTGTCTGTCTCGTTAATAGGCTGTCCATCAAACCGGAATCGAATTTGCCTCATTGCCAGTCCCTGGAAAACACACAAAGACGCATAAAAACACATCAGTCCAGCAATGTCAGATTTACTGTGTAAACCACCTCCATACACTCTGCATTACACACACCTCGTATAAGCGGCAACTTAATGCAATTTGATGCTACGATAATTTAATACACACATAAATGCATATAAATGGTAATTGTTTTTAAAATCCAAATATAAAAAAAAAAATTAAGGTCTCATAAGATTATGAAGACCATTAAAAGTCTTGAGAAAAGGGTCCATAACTATAAAAATTGAATTCTGAATTAATCAAGAAACAAGTCTAGAAAGTAAAGGCATAATTTATATACAGGACATCCTCCTCATCAATCATCTTCACAGACGTCCCTTCCTTAAATGTAAGATAAAGCCTGGTGATCACGACTTCATGCTTATTTTCCTGCGTCTGAGGATTTCCTGTGGTCTGAATGATCATGATCAGCTCAGGGCAGGGACTCTTCCTTCCCTGCTGTCCTACTTCTGCTGCTGGAGAAACTCACGGCGCCACAATCAGATTAAAGCTGCGCCGCTGCCAGGAAAACATGTTAGTGACCTGAAGATCACGCGTCTCCTCGTGGAGCATCTTAACCTCTGGTGTTTACTGCGGTAATAAAGCCTGTTTGTGTGTGTGTGTGAACAGGAGGGTCAATAATAGACTGCACACGTGAACATCTGACGTCAATATATATCACTCCAGCATCCACAACGCAATGTTAGCATTGTATCGTATCGTATTGTTTTACTTTTAATGCCACGTCAGCTTAGAATAAGCTTAGAAAAACCCAGAATAATCCAGATATACATTCATTCATTCATTCACTTTTGCTTGATTTATCTGGGGTCGCCACAGCATCCACATCGCAATGTTAGTATTGTACCATATCGTTTTACTTTTAATGCCACATCAGCTTTATTGCCAAAAAAACCCACAATTCAGAATAATCCAGATATTCATTCATTCACTTTTCCTTGATTTATCAGGGGTCGCCACAGCATCCACATCACAATGTTAGTATTGTATTGTATCGTTTCACTTTTAATGCTAGGTCAGCTTTATTTGCCAAAAAAAGAACAATTCAGAATAATCCAGATATTTATTCACTTTTCCTTGATTTATCAAGAATCGCCACAGCATCCACATCGCAATGTTAGCATCGTATCATATTGTATCGTATCGTATCGTTTTACTTTTAATGCCACACCAGCTTTATTGGCCAAAAAATAACAATTCAGAATAATCCAGATATTCATTCACTTTTCCTTGATTTATTGAAGTCGCCACAGCATCCACATCGCAATGTTAGCATCGTATCGTATTGTATTGTATCGTTTTACTTTTAACGCCACATCAGCTTTATTGGCCAAATAACAATTCAGAATAATCCAGATATTCATTCATTCATTCATTCCTTCACTTTTCCTTGATTTATCAGGGGTCGCCACAGCATCCACATCGCAATGTTAGTATTGTACCATATCGTTTTACTTTAATGCTACATCAGCTTTATTGCCAAAAAAAACACAATTCAGAATAATCCAGATAGTCATTCATTCATTCATTGATTCATTCCCATTTCCTTGATTTATCAGGGGTCGCCACAGCATCCACATTACAATGTTAGTATTGTATCGTATTGTATAGTATCGTTTTACTTTTAATGCTAGGTCAGCTTTATTAGCCAAAAAAAAATAACAACTCAGAATAATCCAGATATTCATTCATTCATTCACTTTTCCTTGATTTATCAGGGGTCGCCACAGCATCCACATCGCAATGTTAGTATTGTATCATATCGTTTTACTTTTAATGCCACATCAGTTTTATTGCCAAAAAAAAAAACACAATTCAGAATAATCCAGATATTCATTCATTCATTCATTCATTTATTCACTTTTTCTTGATTTATCAGGGGTCGCCACAGAATCCACATCGCAATGTTAATATCGTATCGTATCGTTTTACTTTTAATGCCAGGTCAGCTTTATTGGCCAAAAAAACAAAACAATTCAGAATAATCCAGATATTCATTCATTCACTTTTCCTTGATTTATCAGGGGTCGCCACAGCATCCACATCGCAATGTTAACATCATATCATATTGTATTGTATCGTTTTACTTTTAATGCTAGGTCAGCTTTATTGGCCAAAAAAATAACAATTCAGAATAATCCAGATATTCATTCATTCATTTATTGATTCATTCACTTTTCTTGATTTATCAGAGGCCACCACAGAATCCACATTACAATGTTAGTATCGTATTGTTTTATTTCCAATGCCAGGTCAGCTTTATTGGCCAAAAAAAGAACAATTCAGAATAATCCAGATAGTCATTCATTCACTTTTCCTTGATTTATCAGGGGTCGCCACAGCATACACATCACAATGTTAGCATCGTATTGTATTGTATTGTATCGTATCGTTTTACTTTTAACGCCACATCAGCTTTATTGCCAAAAAAAACACAATTCAGAATAATCCAGATATTCATTCATTCATTCATTGATTTATTCACATTTCTTGATTTATCAGGGGTCACCACAGAATCCACATCGCAATGTTAATATCGTATCGTATCGTTTTACTTTTAATGCCACGTCAGCTTTATTGGCCAAAAAAACAAAACAATTCAGAATAATCCAGATATTCATTCATTCACTTTTCCTTGATTTATCAGGGGTCGCCACAGCATCCACATCGCAATGTTAACATCATATCATATTGTATTGTATCGTTTTACTTTTAATGCTAGGTCAGCTTTATTAGCCAAAAAAACGAACAATTCAGAATAATCCAGATATTTATTCACTTTTCCTTGATTTATCAAGAATCGCCACAGCATCCACATCGCAATGTTAGCATCGTATCATTTTGTATGTATTGTATCGTTTTACTTTTTATGCTAGGTCAGCTTTATTGGCCAAAAAATAACAATTCAGAATAATCCAGATATTCATTCACTTTTCCTTGATTTATTGAAGTCGCCACAGAATCCACATCGCAATGTTAGCATCATATCGTATTGTATTGTATCATTTTACTTTTAATGCCACATCAGCTTTATTGGCCAAATAACAATTCAGAATAATCCAGATATTCATTCATTCACTTTTCCTAGATTTATCAGGGGTCGCCACAGCATCCACATCACAATGTTAGTATTGTATCGTATCGTTTCACTTTTAATGCTAGGTCAGCTTTATTAGCCAAAAAAAAGAACAATTCAGAATAATACAGATATTTATTTACTTTTCCTTGATTTATCAAGAATCGCCACAGCATCCACATCGCAATGTTAACATCATATCATATTGTATTGTATTGTATCGTTTTACTTTTAATGCTAGGTCAGCTTTATTGGCCAAAAAAATAACAATTCAGAATAATCCAGATATTCATTCAATTTTCCTTGATTTATTGAAGTCGCCACAGCATCCACATCGCAATGTTAGCATCGTATCGTATTGTATTGTATCGTTTTACTTTTAATGCCACATCAGGTTTATTGGCCAAATAACTATTCAGAATAATCCAGATATTCATTCATTCATTCATTCACTTTTCCTTGATTTATCAGGGGTCGCTACAACATCCACATCGCAATGTTAGTATTGTACCATATCGTTTTACTTTTAATCCCACATCAGCTTTATTGCCAAAAAAACACAATTCAGAATAATCCAGATAGTCATTCATTCATTCATTGATTTATTCACTTTTTCTTGATTTATCAGAGGTGACCACAGAATCCACATCACAATGTTAGTATCGTATCGTTTTATTTTTAATGCTAGGTCAGCTTTATTGGCCAAAAAAAACCCACAATTCAGAATAATTGAGATATTCATTCATTCATTCACTTTTCCATAATTTATCAGGGGTCGCCACAGCATCCACATCGCAATGTTAGCATCGTATTATATTGTATCGTATCGTTTTACTTTTAACGCCACATCAGCTTTATTGGCCAAAAAAATAACAATTCAGAATAATCCAGATAGTCATTCATTCATTTATTGATTCATTCACTTTTCCTTGATTTATCAGGGGTCGCCACAGCATCCACATCGCAATGTTAGCATCGTATTGTATTGTATCGTATCGTTTTACTTTTAACGCCACATCAGCTTTATTGGCCAAAAAATAAAAATTCAGAATAATCCAGATAGTCATTCATTCATTTATTGATTCATTGACTTTTTCTTGATTTATCAGGGGTCACCACAGAATCCACATCGCAATGTTAGTATCGTATCGTACTGTATTGTATCGTATCGTTTTACTTTTAATGCCACATCAGCTTTATTGGCCAAAAAAGTAATAATTCAGAATAATTAAGATAGTCATTCATTCACTTTTCCTTGATTTATCAGGGGTCGCCACAGCATCCACATCACAATGTTAGCATTGTATTGTATTGTATCGTATCGTTTTACTTTTAACGCCACATCAGCTTTATTGGCCAAAAAATAAAAATTCTGAATAATTGAGATATTTATTCATTCATTCACTTTTTCTTGATTTATCAGGGGTCGCCACAGCATCCACATCACAATGTTAGTATTGTATTGTATGGTATAGTTTTACTTTTAATGCCACGTCAGCTTTATTGGCCAAAAAAAATAACAATTCAGAATAATTGAGATATTCATTCATTCATTCACTTTTCCATAATTTATCAGGGGTCGCCACAGCATCCACATCGCAATGTTAGCATCGTATTGTATTGTATCGTATCGTTTTACTTTTAACGCCACATCAGCTTTATTGGCCAAAAAATTTAAGTTCTGAATAATCCAGATAGTCATTCATTCATTCACTTTTCCTTGATTTATTATGAGTCGCCACAGCATCCACATCACAATGTTAGTATTGTATCATATTGTATCGGTTTACTTTTAATGCTACATCAGCTTTATTGGCCAAAAAAATAATAATAATTCAGAATAATCCAGATATTCATTCATTCACTTTTCCTTGATTTATCAGAGATCGCCATAGCATCCACATCACAATGTTAGTATCTTATTGTATCAGTTTACTTTTAATGCCACGTCAGCTTTATTGGCCAAAAAAGTAATAATTCAGAATAATCTAGATATTCATTCATTCACTTTTCCTTGATTTATCAGGGGTCAACTCGGCATCCACATCACAATGTTAGTATTGTATCGCATTAAATCGTATCATTTTACTTTTAATGTCATGTCAGCTTTAATTGGCAAAAGAACAATTCAGAATAATCCAGATATTCATGAATTAATTCATTCACTTTTCCTTGATTTATCAGGGGTTGCCACAGCATCCACATCGCAATGTTAATATCGTATTGTATCGTTTTACTTTTAATGCCACGTCAGCTTTATTGGCCAAAAAAAAAAAAAAACAATTCAGAACGATCCAGATATTCATTCATTCATTCACTTTTCCTTGATTTATCAGGGGTCGCCACAGCATCCACATCACAATGTTTGCATCGTATTGTATTGTATCGTATCGTTTTACTTTTAACGCCACATCAGCTTTATTGGCCAAAAAATAAAAATTCAGAATAATCCAGATATTCATTCATTCATTTATTGATTCATTCACTTTTTCTTGATTTATCAGGGGTCGCCACAGCATCCACATCACAATGTTAGTATTGTATTGTATGGTATAGTTTTACTTTTAATGCCACGTCAGCTTTATTGGCCAAAAAAAATAACAATTCAGAATAATTGAGATATTCATTCATTCATTCACTTTTCATAATTTATCAGGGGTCGCCACAGCATCCACATCGCAATGTTAGCATCGTATTGTATTGTATCGTATCGTTTTACTTTTAACGCCACATCAGCTTTATTGGACAAAAAATTTAAGTTCTGAATAATCCAGATAGTCATTCATTCATTCACTTTTCTTTGATTTATTATGAGTCGCCACAGCATCCACATCACAATGTTAGTATTGTATCATATTTTATCGGTTTACTTTTAATGCTACATCAGCTTTATTGGCAAAAAAATAATAATAATTCAGAATAATCCAGATATTCATTCATTCACTTTTCCTTGATTTATCAGAGATCGCCACAGCATCCATATCACAATGTTAGTATCTTATCGTATCAGTTTACTTTTAATGCCACGTCAGCTTTATTGGCCAAAAAAGTAATAATTCAGAATAATCTAGATATTCATTCGTTCACATTTCCTTGATTTATCAGGGGTCAACTCGGCATCCACATCACAATGTTAGTACTGTATCGCATTAAATCGTATCATTTTACTGATGTCAAGACTAATGTCATGTCAGCTTTAATTGGCAAAAAAACAATTCAGAATAATCCAGATATTCATGAATTAATTCATTCACTTTTCCTTGATTTATCAGGGGTTGCCACAGCATCCACATCGCAATGTTAATATCGTATCGTATCGTTTTACTTTTAATGCCACGTCAGCTTTATTGGCCAAAAAAAACAAAACAATTCAGAATAATCCAGATATTCATTCATTCATTCACTTTTCCTTGATTTATCAGGGGTCGCCACAGCATCCACATCGCAATGTTAGTATTGTATCGTATTGTATCGTATCATTTTACTTTTAATGCCATGTCAGCGTTATTGGCAAAAAAATTTTAACAATTCTGAATAATATTCATTCATTCATTAACTCATTCACTTTTCCTTGATTTATCATGGGTCGCCACATCATCACCCTCGCAATGTTAGTAATGTATTGTTTTACTTTTAATGCCACGTCAGATTTATTGGCCAAGAAAACAACAATTCAGAATAATTCAGATATGGATTCAGTCATTCATTCACTTGTCCTAGATCCATCAGGGATCGCCACAGCGAAATAAACCACCAACTATTGTGGCATATGTTGTACGCAGTGGATCCTTCCTGCTGCAACCCAGTACTGGGAAAATAATCCAGATATAATAAATGCAATAAAAACCCTTCAAACAAACAAACAAATGTTAACGTACACCAGACGTTTTTGGGATTTGTTTAATTATGCTTGTCTTATTTCTTGTCCATTGATTCTTGTGGTTTTATAGGTAATAGGCACTTGGAAAACTGCTTCTCAGGGATCAATAATTTGCATAGTTTTTACATAATATTGCATGAAGTAGTTTTATAATAGGCAAAGATTGCTATTTGACAAAAGGGTCTAATTGTAAGCTGACTGATTTGATTGTTGAGATTTTTCTCTATTATTAACAGCGTGCACCACACACTTTAAATGAAAGGAATGCAACATATATATATACATTAGAGAGATTGTCGTCTCTGTGTCATGGACTGAATTTTTAAAGCGGATGCGCACATGAGGGAGTGATCAATCAGCAGAAGCAGAGACCATCGAGTCGCGTGAGTGTTTATTGATCAGACTGAAGAGCTTTTTGAACAGATGCCTGTAGCCATCATGTGGATAGAGAGCTGCATTCACTACACAACCTGCACCCCTTATCCATGCGTTCGATTTCTGTTTTAATGAGGATAAACCTGCTTCACATATGCTGAACAATATTATCAAATATTAAAGTTTAATGCAATTTGAGACACAGTGAATAAAAATGAACATTATTTGAGAAGGCATGAATAAATTATTTTAGCAGGAATTTTGAACAGCACAGTTTGTTTCAGTGCATCCCAAATCGCATACTTGTGCACTATTCTATGCTCTTTTGTAGTGTAAATAGCATAGTGCATTCACACTGAAATATTTAATAAATAAAAAAGAATAAGTGCATTTTAAATACCCAAATGATGCTCTTATTCAACCGATCAAAATAGGTGTAAAATGTTGAACACTTCATGCACTAATTGTTCGCAGATTTGCTCGCATAGCGGAGAAGATGGAGCTACTGATGAAGGGGAGGAGCTATGGGCCTCTGAGGGTGTATTGCTTTATTTATTTTGAATTGTGAATGCAAATTTCTCCCATGTAAGTGAATTTGTGATATCCCGATGTTGAATACGGTTATACTCATAGTGTGCCATTTGGGACCAACATTTTTTTTAATGCACTGAATTGAACTCTTCATGCACTCAACGCTGGTAATTTTGCTCAGGTAGCAGAATGGGAGGAGTTGCTGGTGAAGGGGAGGAGCTTTTGAATGCTGATGTGGGATTCAGTCATTTATTTTGGATTGTGAGAGGACAAATGATCCCACATAAGTGATTATGAAGCCTCCCGGTGGTGAATATGGTGTATAATATAATATAATATAATATAATATAATATAATATAATATAATATAATATAATATAATATAATATAATATAATATAAAATAAAATAATATAATATAATTTAATATAATATAATTTAACATAATATGTTATAATATAATATAATTTAATATAATATAATTTAATATAATTTAATATAATATAATTTAATATAATATGTTATAATATAATTTAATATAATTTAATATAATATAATTTAATATAATATGTTATAATATAATTTAATATAATTTAATATAATATAATATAATTTAATATAATATAATATATTTTAATATAATATGTTATAATATAATTTAATATAATATAATTTAATATAATATAATTTAATATAATATGTTATAATATAATTTAATATAATATAATATATTTTAATATAATATGTTATAATATAATTTAATATAATATAATTTAATATAATATATTTTAATATAATATGTTATAATATAATTTAATATAATATAATTTAATATAATATGTTATAATATAATTTAATATAATATAATATAATTGAATATAATATAATATAATATAATTTAATATAATATGTTATAATATAATTTAATATAATATAATATAATATAATATAATATAATAGGCGACACAGTGGTGCAGTGGGTAGCGCTGTCGCCTCACAGCAAAAAGGTCGCTGGTTCGAGCCCTGGCTGATGGCGTGGGTTTCCTCCGGGTGCTCCGGTTTCCCCCACAGTCCAAAAACTTGTGGTATAGGTGAATTGAATAAGCCAAATTGGCCGTAGTGTATGTGTGGGAGTAAATAAAAGCGTGTATGGGTGTTTCCCAGTGATGGGTTGCAGCTGAAAGGGCATCTGCTGCCTAAAAACATATGCTGGATAAGTTGGCGGTTTATTCCGCTGTGGCAACCCCTGATTAATTAAGGAGCTAAGCCGAAAAGAAAATGAATGAGTGAATAATATAATATAATATAATATAATATAATTTAATATAATATAATATAATATAATATAATATAATTTAATATAATATAATTTAATATAATATAATTTAATATAATATAATTTAATATAATATAATATAATTTAATATAATATAATATAATATAATATAATATAATATAATATAATATAATATAATAATATAATATAATATAATTTAATATAATATAATTTAATATAATATAATATAATTTAATATAATTTAATATAATATAATATAATATAATATAATATATATAATATAATTTAATATAATATAATATAATATAATATAATTTAATATAATATAATATAATATAATTTAATATAATATAATATAATTTAATATAATATAATATAATATAATATAATATAATATAATTTAATATAATATAATATAATATAATATAATATAATTTAATATAATATAATTTAATATAATATAATTTAATAGAATATAATTTAATATAATATAATATAATATAATATAATATAATATAATATAATATAATATAATATAATATAATATAATTTAATATAATATAATTTAATATAATATAATATAATTTAATATAATATAATATAATATAATATAATATAATATAATATAATATAATATAATATAATATAATATGCAATCATTTGTAGCTTGGTCATTTATTTCTCTAATCTGGAAACGGTTAAACGTCACACAGGCATTTGTAGCTCCGCCCTCTTTGGAAATGAGCACAATCTCATGTGAATTTAAAGTGACAGTCACCAAAATGGCACAATCAGGATCTAAAATCAGTTTCAGAGAGTTATAAATGATCATTAGTGTGGTATTTTGAGCTGAAACTTCACACACACACACACACACACACACACACTCTGGGGACATCAGAGACTTATTTTACATCTTATAGAAAGAGGCATGATAGGTCTCCTTTAAACATAAATAACCAAAAAAGCTGCATGTGCTTATAAGCTAACAAACAAAATAGTCTCTCATTTTAAAAAGGACGCTATTAATAATTGATGCGTTCATTTTAAGCAGTCGCCATTAGGAAAGCAGACCAAGGATAACTTGTGCTTAAAAATGCAAGGGTCATGCATTAAATACTACACCAGGGATGGGCAAACTCGGTCCTGGAGGGCTGGTGTCCTGCACAGTTTTGATCCAACACTAATCAAACACACCTGAACATGCTAATCAGTGTCTTCAAACACACCTGCTTATAGGTTTCCATAGATATATACACTAGATATCGCATAGGGACCCTGAGCATGCGTCAATAGCGCCGCCACATTGGTACAGTGCTCCCAGCACAAATGTCATTCAACTGCACTAGTCAAGACAGTGTGACAATGTGAAGATGCTGGACTTTAGCGCTGTGTACGGGTGTAGTAACGAGCAAACAAAGAAAACAAAGCACAAAGTCATCACATTTCATAGGTAAGATTTTGTTTTTTATGTTTTTGTATGTTATGAACTTTTGTGCTTAAAGGGCCACGAAACCCCCTGTCTCAGCAGGGTGTTTTCACACCTCTGTTTTGAAAAAAGTCAGGAAAGTTGGGCGTGTCCAGCTCTGGGAGTGTGGGAGTGTCGGGGGAGGGAAAGAGGATAAGATTTTGCATAGAAGGGAGTTAACATTTGGGCGCGCGCTAAGTTTGACAGGAAAAACAAACATACAGAGGCTGATTGAAACGGCGAATAAGAGAAAAAAATCCTCCGCATTTCTCTGTAACTTATGTACTCGGTAGGTAGCGTCAGAAAGCCGTGTGTGTATAGACTATCCTGTCACAAAATGCAGCGAAAATCCTGCACGACGGGAATAGTTTGTGCTTACATGTTTACACTCGGAGACCAGCATTTAAACAAAGGGCAGTCCACTGCAGTTCACTTACCAAATCTGTAGACAGACAATCAAACTGGAGCTGTGTCTTTTTATTAAAAGGAGAAGAGCGGCAAATCCGGATTTCACCATTTCCAGATGAGAAAAAGCTCTCGGGTAAAAATGTTCCTTACAAACGCATTTCTGTCGCGTGCACTGTAATCCACACGTGAGTTCAGCTGCTCTCTCGTAAAGGGAAAATGAAAACAAAACCTTCGTTGCAACACACTAATAACACCTACGACTCTTGTCTTGAAATTCTTGTACTTTTACTTGTTTTGGCAACACAACGTGGCGTCTCTCTGCCGTCTACAGTGTAAACTGGTAAACAGTCTCCGGAGCTATCATGCATATTAATGAAGTTTCGCGTCATACACAATAGAGCGCGCTGGTTGGTTTGAAGCACGTCTTTCTCATGAATTAATGCCGCACACTCAGATGCGTCAGAGCGTCCTAGAAAAGACAGACAGCCACTCTCCAGGCTGGATTTACACCTAAGTATCTCATGGCCGTGACGTAGCTTCAAAAATTCGTTTCAAACCGGAAGAACGAATTTGCTCAAAATAACGCAAAAACAACCAATTTTCACTTGTTAGTGCAATATATGTGTCCTAATAGTGTTTATAGCAGCGTGGGACACATATATGACTGTCAACAGCTCAAAACATGTGTTTTGGTGTTTCGTGACCCTTTAACAAGTAATGTTATTGATGATAATACAGTCACTTACTGCATTCATCATAAGGCAAAGTAGCACCAACTCGCACTCAATACCAGACTTATGCTAGTTTTGTTGAATAAAAAAAAGCAAACAGTGCAAAAGAAATATGACAACGAGACGCTGCGGTGCTAGAAACTTGTATTATTGTCAGCTAAGCGAACGAGTCGTTCATAACGGAGATTCATTCACAAATGAATCGCTCCCTCCGTCAGAATGAGAAGTGAAAGCAGGAGAGGGGGTGTGCTTCAGGACATGGATTAGATCAAATGTAACAGGGAGGGAGGATAGTACATTTCCATGCACACAAACACATGCTTTTTGTCAGGAATGCATGTGCGATCACTCATCCATTAATATAAAAAAGTGATGTAAAATTATAATTTTCGTAATTAAAAAAATATTTGCATACTGACCACCGGGGAAAACTCCCCCCCCCCCCCCCCCCCCCCCCCCGTACTACACGCATGCTTGAAGTATTCCTGGTATTTCCTTACTATGAAAAAAATTAAGTTTTCACCAAAATAGTGAAACCCTTTGTGTAGGCTTGTGTTTTACAGTACTGTAAAAATACTCAAAAATATCTGTCAATGTTTTCAAACAATTATATTTGATTTACCAAAGTCACACAAATAACAATTTCACATCCATCACATCCATAACACAGGGTTTCTGCAGAAATCATAATGTCAAATTTAAGACTTTTTAAGACCTTTTTAAGACCATTAAGAATTAAATTTAAGACCTAAATCACAATATCAAAAACACACATACACAAAAAGAGAAAATACAAAAATCATGATAATAGTGGCAAAATAAATGTGTTCGATTTGAACAGTACTGAAGACAGGTTACATGCACCATTGAACTACAGCAAAAAAAACAAACAAACATCTTAAGGCTGATTTATACTTTTGCCTGACGCCACATCGCACACCTCCACTGACTGCACGCGCATCTCAAACGAACGGAGCTCTTTAAAACAACAGGGGGTGGTCAAAAGAAACCCACTGTAAAGTCAGACGGATAAACAGAGAAGTAGGACGTTTCTCCGGATCTACAGCATATCATTAATATCATTCAAGATTTTTAAAGTATTTTTTTTATAATTTATTATAAAGATTTATAACCATTCAAATTTTTTTAATTAATCTTTGATGTATCACTAGCTTTTGTTCATATCTCGAACAGTTCCACCTATTAAAGTATTTATTAATAATATTAATGACAACAGAACATGGGTTGCTCTACAATTATACTTTTTATTATGGAAAAAAAAAAAAAGCACACTTACTAAAAATACTGACGTTTGTTATATTTTGCCCACTCCACAAATCACACATTACTGTCTGGCTAGTGTCTGTCCTCTACTTATAAGCTAAAAAGGCAATAATGGTCCAACATTCCTGACCATTATCACCAATAAAGCCTAGAAAAACAGGCCATCAGTATATTGTAAATCGATAGGTTCAAATATTCCTTTCCAATAATCGAAGAAATAATTTGTTCCTTAATTTTAGTTTGTAACTATTAAATTGTTTTAAATTCAAAATTGTAATATAAACATCAGTGTAAAACCTATGACTGGTGGAATAACATATTCTGTAATATTAAAACCACCTGGGTCTCCACTTTTGCATGGCCTCTCTATTTGGTTTTAACTAACTTATCCTTCAAGTTTTTCTAAACCTTTTAAGAAAAAACTTTCCTCATTTCCCACTGCTGTCGCAATTTCTAGCCAAGAATTATTGTCCATCTGGCTATCTCTATGATCACGCATGGACGGATCATAAAGATGTCTGTACAGGCGCACCTGTTTCAGATAAAATCTCTTCAAAGTGATTCATATTCAACTCAAATCAAATGTGGCGCCGCATGAACTGTTCGCCCGAGTCTCAAAAAATAAAGTGCGCTCTGCCAGCTGAAATCATGTCATGCGCACCCAAAGTAACCCTCCGCAAACACAGTGGTGATGTCACATTCGCCACGCGCATTGAGTTTAATAACAGAAAGCTGATTGGCTATTGCATGTTGGTCTCATTTGTAGTTACAATTACATTTGGATTAGTGAAATGAAGAACTACAACACCACGAAAACCAAGCAACAGCAACAAAAAAGAATTTAAATGAGCATTAGATGGAGCGTTACATGGACATCGGCAAAATAAGACCTGTGCAAACATACAGTTGAAGTCAGAATTATTAGCCCCCCTGTTTATTTTTCCCCAATTACTGTTTAATGGAGAGAAGATTTTTTTCAACACATTTCTAAACATAATAGTTTTAATAACTCATTTCTAATAATTGATTTATTTTATCTTTGTCATGATGACAGTAAATAATATTTGACTAGATATTTTTCAAGACACTTCTATACAGTGACATTTAAAGGCTTAACTAGGTTAATTAGGTTAACTAGGCAGGTTAGGGTAATTAGGCAAGTTATTGTATAATGATGGTTTGTCCTGTAGACTATCGAAAAAACAATTAGCTTAAAGAGGTTAATAATTTTGACCTTAAAATGGTTCTTAAAAAATTAAAAACTGCTTTTATTCTAGCCAAAATAAAACAAATAAGACTTTCTCCAGAAGAAAAAATATTATCAGACATACTGTGAAAATGTCCTTGCTCTGTTAAACATCATTTGGGAAATATTTAAAAAAGAGAAAAAAATTCAAAGGGGGGCTAATAATTCTGACTTTAACTGTATTTAAGAACTATAACAGCGAATTTAAGACTTTTTAAGGCCTAAATTGTCGATTTTTTTAAATTTGAGACTTTTTAAGACCCCGCGGAAACCCTGATAACAAAGAGACGTCACAAAAATGTCAAACAAAATAAATTCAGACATTTTTCATTTTCTCTTATTCTTTAGATTAGCTTTATTTCTTTTGGGTTGTGCAGTTTAATTCACAGGATTTCTACAAAGTACGCCTTGTTCTGTAAAGACGCAGATTTTTTCGTCGCATCCATAACGCATGTTTATTTTCTTCATTTAAAACCTAAATGTTGTTTTCAGATTGATATTTTTCTGCTCCCAGAACTCTGTGGTTAGCAGTTTTAGAAAATATAAACAGATGTGTCAATATAATGTGAACAGATACTTCCTCTGTGAATTTATGTTGAGTTTTTACTGCAAATGCCACACCCATAACGCTGGAATTGCTCTTATTTCTGTTCTTTTGTGTTGCATTTAAAAACATGCTATTATTTATTTTATTTTTGACTTTTATTTTTGGTAATTTAAATAAATAAACAAACCAAAATATGAACAAAAGATCATTAAAATATTTAATGTTGTGGCATTTTATTGTTGCTCTTGAGATACGAAAAATAAGACAAATGTATCTATCTTGTATGTGTGTGTGTGTGTGTACGTGTTTTTGTGACATATCAGGACACAAATCTGCATAATGACATGGGTATGACACAGGTATTACAAAAAGCAGGTGAAATATGAGGACATTAGTGACGTCCTCACTTCTCCAAAAGCTTATAAATCACACAGGATGAGTTTGTTCAGGGAGTAAAGCTGTACACTGTCTCCTGTGATGGTTGATTTAGGGGTAGGGTGGGGTGAGGGCAATATAATATACGCTTTGATCTGTGTAAAATGAACGGAAGCCTATGTGATGTACCCACTTTTCACAAAAACAAACATGTGTGTGTGTGTGATCTCACCTGTCTCTCGCAGTAGGCCTTCATGAGTTTGCTGAGCGGTGTGTGTCTTTTGATTTTGAATTGGACCACCGAGCCGTCCTGTCCCGCCACCTTCAGGTTGATGTGGTCGTTGTTTTCTGTCTTTACGCCCTCCTGAGAAAACAGCGGCAGAGATAATAAATAAACCACATCCGATATCCAAAAATATCACATTAGAGCTGCACAATGCTGGAAAAATCGGATATTTTATTTTTCTGCAATATGTACGCGGTGGAGCAGTGGTTAGCACTGTCGCCTCACAGCAAGAAGGTTGCTGGTTCGAGTGCCAGCTGGGTCAGTTGGCATTTCTGTGTGGAGTTTGCATGTTCTACCCATGTTGGCGTGGGTTTCCTCCTGGTGCTCCGATTTCCCCCACAGTCCAAACACATGCGCTATGAGTGAATTGGGTAAGCTAAATTGGCCATAGTGTATGAGTGTGTGTGTGAGTGAATGTGTATGGCAGCTGGAAGGGCATCCGCTGTGTAAAACATTCGCTGGAATAGTTGGCGGTTCATTCCGCTGTGGCGACCCCAGATGAATAAAGGGACTAAGGTGGAGGAAAATGTATGAATGAATGAATGTGTTGTGATATGACTACAGTTTTACCAGATGACTTGAATAGCTTCATCTGACAGTTTTTAATGGCCTGTTTTCACTGAGTGGTACGGTTTGGTACGGTTCAGTACGCTTTTATGGCCGTTTCCACTGTCAAAAGGCATACCGAACTGAACCGTACCACTTTTTCGGCACCCTTTCGAAAGGGTACCAAACACGAGAAAGGGTACCAAAAGGCGGAGCTAGCCGCGCAGCTGAACGCTATTGGTTTGCAGAGATACGTCACATTGATCTGCAGTTATAATCAACTCATGTTCATAGAAAAGTTAGTAATAAACATTTATACAGAAGTATTTATGTGTGTAAAGCATCTGTTTTGTGTGAAGTGCTGCTCATATGATATGTGAGCGACCCGTACAGCTTTACTGTAGACATTTTCTCGAGCAAAAATGACGTCTGTATTGATGCACTGCCCAATATATCACACAGAAAGAAATAGACTATTCACACAGTTACAGGAAAAACAAGTTGAACCAAACATAAAGAACATTTTAAAGTTAAGCACAGGTGATGTTTGTTTTAGCTATGTATATAACTTCTTGAAAGACACAGGGTTGAGACACAGAATTTAGTAGAGTGGTTAACAAAGGTTATTTTATTTCTTTATTTATTTTTATGTTTCACTATAAGAAATTATGGGGCAACCCAGTGGCGCAGTAGGTAGTGCTGTTGCCTCACAGCAAGAACGTCGCTGGGTCGCAGGTTCGAACCTCGGCTGGGCTGGGTCAGTTGGCGTTTCTGTGTGGAGTTTGCATGTTCTCCCTGGGTTCGCGTGGGTTTCCTCCGGGTGCTCCGGTTTCCCCCACAGTCCAAACACATGCGATACAGGTGAATTGGGTAAGCTAAAATTGTCCGTAGTGTATGAGTGTGAATGTGTGTGTGGAAATTCCCAGAGATGGGTTGCGGCTGGAAGGGCATCCGCTGCGTGAAATCGTGCTGGATAAGTTGGCGGTTCATTCCGCTGTGGCGACCCCGCAAGGGACAAAGCCGACAAGAAAATGAATGAATGAATAAGAAATTATGGGTTAGTTAACTCCTGATCCACACTCCAATCCAGATGGTGGCGGTAATGCACCAAAAAGTTGGTTGCCAACCGCCATAAAAACTACAAGAAGAAGAAGAAGAAAATGACGTCGACTGCAACTTTCTGTCGTACGCCACGCCCACCAAAAGAGTACCATTGGTACCCTTTTAGCAGTGGAAAAGCAAGCCTGATAAAGGTGACCCGTACCGTACCAGTCAGTGGAAACGAGCCATAAGGGAACTCTAATAGCATTCAGGTACAGAAATTGAAGAATCACAATGCAAAAAAACTTAAAAGAGTTTTTGTCTCATTTCTAGTCCAAATATATAAAAAAAAATACTTAAAGTCAAGTAAAAATACTTAATTTTCACTTTTTTTTGTATTATTAGGTCAAAATTAAGTTACTTTTCCTGTTAAACAAGCGAAACGGTCTACTCTAACTACTTCTTGGACTAGAAACAAAACACAAATTCTCAAATATAATCTATTTTATACAGACTCAACACTGCACATGCTGCGGTGTGACTATTGCGAATGTGTACGTTGTGATTTCGATGCTGGAACTTTTGTGCAGCCCTGTTTCACATTCTTGACAATGCCTCAGTCGTCCGTGGCTAACTAGTATAAGTGTACCGTTTGCTGTTTACGGATTAAAATAGACCGTGAATTCACATCACATGACAATAACATGAACAGGGAAGGCTGGAGGATAACTTGTGACTCTTATCTTAAAGGAATAATTCACACACAAAAATGTAAAATTCTATCATTTTCCCACCTTAAACTTGTTTCAAACCTTTATTAGTTTTTTTCTTCTGTTGAACACTAAAGCAGATATTTTGAGGAATGCTGAAAACCTGTAACCATTGACTTCCATGGCATTTGTTTTTCCTACTATGGAAGTTAATGGTTACAGCTTTCTGAAATAACTTCTCTCGTGTTCAACAGAAGAAAGAAACTCATGAGGGAGAGTAAATAGTGAGTGAACTTTAATTTTGGTGTGAATTATCCCTTTAACTATTTCCATGATGTATATTAATGGTGACTCTGATCAATTTAACAAAAAGGGAGACTTAATCCTGGTCCAGAATGTATTTTATTTAACTTATGTCTCTTAAAATCTCTTTTTAAAATAAAATAAAACACTGAAATATTAAAAATCATCTTAATTAGCAGTGTGTGCTGTGTTTCACGTGATGGATGCTCACATTGGAGTCCATTCAGCTCACATCATCAACAGAAAACTAATTCCCATCAGGTTTTAGTGGGCAAATACTGAAAGCTCGCACTAAATGTGCGATATATCCAAAGTATTACAGCGTTTCGCCTTATTTTATGCGTATTATTTGTATTTGAACGCGTCTGTGAGTGTCACGCGCGGTGTGAGCTCGCCGCGCGCGTTCACACGTCTTCTTCCGGTGTTTCTGAAAGCGGCAGTTACAGTATTTATCCACTACGCGCGATATTTCACATTAAAAATCCCCCCATCCGCGTATTTTCACGTTTTCACAGTCGCTCCCACAACTCGAACTGTGAATAAAAATAATTAATCCTTTCTTTTTTTAATCGCCACTCACCTTGGGTTTCTCGTCGGCCATGGTTATTGTATTTGCGCTTCTCTACGCCGCCACACAAAGACTCCGCGGGGACGCGCACGTCCGCGCGCCCGATTAAAAACAGGCGCGGCGTGCGCGGTCACGAGAGGCGCGCCCGTTGTCCGCGTTCAGTCGCGATTGGCTACAGCAGGTCACGTGTCCTCGGGTGATGCGCAACGGTGATGTCATGCGCGGCACCGGGGAGAAGAAGGAACATGCACGCGCACTCGTGCACTACATCTCATCCTGTAAAAATGTGACACCAAATATGAACAGAAATAACACAAAACTATTAATATAATACGCATAAAACATCTGATATGGTCAAGTATTCGACAGATATATCTGTATGAAGGATGTTTAATGAGTATATTGTGATGTTTTGTGAGGGAATGATTCAGGTCTCCTCACTCTGGAGTGGGAAGGGAAGCCATTTTGTTCTTGATGAAATTCGGAGATAAGCAGATGCACCTCTAACATTATTTCAGAATAACTCAAAACAAGTGCCAGGAAAAGAGATTAACTACAACACTTGAGTGAGATTATTTACACTAACATAATTGTGAATAAAACCTCTTATGTAAAACAGGATTTCAGCCCTTTAAAATGGACAGTGAGTACATATCAAGACTATAAACAGCTTAGTATGTCAAAGACACGTTACAATAATGAGATTTTATTATTATTATTATTATTATTATTATTATTATTATTAATATTATTATATGAGCTTTTTTAGTGAATATCAGGAAATAAAATCCTTACACAATAGTTTAAATTTATGCAAATGTAATATATTTTTTCAATATAAAAATAAAAATCTTTAAAAATAATATAAGGAAAAAATGTTTTTTCTGATTTTATTCTTGTGTTATTTGTTGTTAATATTATTTTACATTAAATACATGTTATAATGTTCATGTTAAAAGCTAAAATTAAATCATTGTTCTGGCCTCCACGTGTCTGGAGAACGGCGTCATACGTCATAAAAATGTTTTAAAAAACTAATATTTAATTTTTACTCTGATTATGTATAATAAAAAACACACTTGTTGTGAATGGTACAGGTTACTAAACACTATCAATAAATTAGAAACAATTAGCCCGTTCTAATAATACGCATACAGTTATTGTTGTTGTTAGTTAAAAACAGTCATTATTTCTATAGACAAATGTCTTTCGTTTCGTATTTTGCTCAGGCATCCAGTGCGCCGTACTAACCGCGCAGACAGGGCAGGCATCAGGGGTCCTTCCTCAGTCTCACGGCGCTCGATTCTGACTGCTGAAAGTGTTGATATATCTGTTTAAAATAATATTTACACTAATATCCAGGAGGATTTAATATCTGCGGGTTATGGAGGAGCTGGACGTGGAGCCCAGCACCACGGTAAATATGCTGAGTTACATAGGGTCGTCTGTATATATGAGTATTAATGCACGAAGCAAGTTATATGTGAATTATACGCATGTGGGGCATTAATAATTACGGGTTCGGTGTTAGGTTGGCAATTAAAGGTAATATCACAGTACTTGTGACACAATTATATAGAAAATATATATTTTTAAACCACTCATACAGCTTTATGCTACAAAGAATTTCTAATATATGTATTATCAGTGGTGGAAAGAGTGCTGAAAATCATACTCGAGTAAAAGCACCATTACTTGCCTAAAAATGTAGTGCAAGTAGAGTAAAAGTATCTGTTGTATATATTACTCAAAGTATGAGTAAAAAGTAGCCCTTTCAAAAGTACTCAAGAGTAATGAGTAGTGAGTATATGCCGTCTAAAGCTGATGCGTTTACATGTAATTTGTGCATGTGTGTGTAAATGTAACATTCTGTAGTGCATTTAGTTATTGTCCAGCAGGCACACAACATCATGAGACGTTAATATTAGGTTAGATTTAGGTTGTAATGTCAGGTGAGCAAAATTAAACGTCAAGCCAGCAGCTAAGGACAACATTATTCTGATGTCCAATAATGACGTCAAATGATAGTGGAGAGTCCCTATTTTCGCTATCCCAGTTATAGAGGGTGATATTTAAAATGTGAACTTGTGAGATTGTAGCGTGTATAAGTGTGACGTGTAACTTTATGTGAAAGTTAGCGTAAGCCATATAGAAAGACGGGTGCTGATTTATTTTGGGTTTATCCCATTTTAAGCTTTCTTCTGTTTTGGGTTTAGTCAGGGAATGAGGTAAGAGCTTATCATTGATTTGAGTTTTTTTTATATATATTAGAAAAGATAGGACCTATTGTCTATTTAGGAAGTTTTTGTTTTGTTTGTTATTTTTGGCCTTACCCTCTCCTGACAATTTTGGCTAAGAAAGTTTACATTTAAGTATTTCTTTGTTTTGTTTACCCCTTTCTGGAAATGTAAAAATAATTGACTTTGTTAAACCGTGAATAAAAGAGAACATTTTTTCTTTTGAAATCTTTTTTTTTCCCCTGAGTTTTCTTTCCCCCTTATATTTTAAGTGAATGTATGCTGGGATAGAGAAAAAGGAGATTCTCCACGCACATTATTAAACATTGATTTATTATTATTTAATTCGAACTAATTAAATTAGATATTTTTTTATTTATTTATCTAAATTTACTATTTTGCTGTGTTACGTTTTTCTCCGAAACCCCTAGAAGGGAGGTTAAATGTAACAATTGGGTTTTGGTTGTTAGAAAGTGGTTGTTAGAAAGTGACCAAAATCCAGCTTCGGGCCAACATCTTAAACCAGCGTCATGTATGACGTCAAATACTGACATTTATTCATCAGGTACGGCAACCAAAATCCAGCGTCTGATAGACGTCATAAGGTTAACGTTCACACAATGTCAAGCTGTAACATCATTAGACGTTGATATTTGGTTGGTTTTAGGTTGAACGTTGGGCATTGACATTGGCCTGACGTTGAGTTTTGACGTCATCCCGATTTTCATTTCTAAACAAAATGCGAAGTGGGTTCAACGTCAACATACAGTAAACATCCGTCATCTTCTCATCAGTGACATGCGTCTAAACAGTCTCTGGGTCATTGCGCGTAAAGATTTTGAACATCTTCATGGACACTTTTAATACTTCCAAACAGTTTGCTGCAATTATAAAGTGCACACGTCTTGAGGAAGTTCATTATGATGCGGTTTACCTTCTATGTGTGATTTGATTGGACAGGAATCTCAGGACTGATTTTTCTAATCCCCATAGACAAGAAAAATAAAGTAGTGACTGCAGGTTGAAGGAAAGTAGTGGAGTAAAAGTACAGATACTGCACTAGAAATGTACTTAAGGGAAAGTAAAAGTACACATATTTAAAACTACTCAGTAAATTACAATTCCTGAGAAGAACTACTCGGTTACAGTAATTTGAGTATTTGTAATTAGTTACTTTACACCACTGAATGATTATTACTGTATATTATGGCAGTAACTGTCATATTTACGGTCTTTTTTTTCTTTTCACATTTTATTTAACAAATTAATTGATATTGAATTTAAAATATTTAAAATAATTTAAACATAAATGCATATTCAGTGAGAATAAAGTGTCTGTTTGTAATGTTTCAACTAACCTTTGAATATAAGTAGTCTAAATAAAGCTGACTCAATGTTTCTTCATCATTTATCGTGATTTATATATATATATATATATATATATATATATATATATATATATATATATATATATATATATATATATATATATATATATATTTATGAGCAATTCCAGCGTTATGGACATGACGTTTGCAGTAAAAATTAAAATATGAATTCACATAGAAAGTAAATGTTAACATGATATTGAAGCAACTGTTTATATTTTCTAAAACAACTAACCACAGAGTTATAGGATCAGAAAAATATCAATCTGTAAACCTTTTTTATATTTTAAATGTGGAAAATAAACATGCGTTATGGAATTACTGGTCAAAAACTCCAAACTTTGCAAAAGCTGATAACTCGATTTTTTGAGATATCATATTTTATGTTGTGCATTGAAGAGAACACTTGCAATAACATGATGTATGGAAATTATAGTATTAAAACTGAAGATTTTAGTAGTTCAAATCATGTTTTTACATTAAGCATTGAAGATTTTAATTGCAAAATAAAAAATTTATTTAAAAAAATTATGTGAACAAAAAAATGAAACTAACCACTTCATATATCACCCTTTTAAAATGTATAAGACTGTTAAAAGATGGTGGCGATTTTACAGGCCACCCAATGGATTGAAACACAATGAAGAGATACAGTACTATGTTCCATCTCATTATCAGCATTGGATGGGTTTTACAGTGATTAAAGAGATCATCTTCAAGACAGGACTTCTTTAGTAATTTATACTAAAATGAAAGACAAACAAAAGTTCATACTAATGTAGAGGAGTAGTGAA
Organism: Danio kyathit; assembly: GCA_903798195.1. Classification (NCBI taxonomy): domain Eukaryota; kingdom Metazoa; phylum Chordata; class Actinopteri; order Cypriniformes; family Danionidae; genus Danio; species Danio kyathit. Next base: position 7,449,513 of record LR812521.1, read on the forward strand.
TGAGTTGGCAGAGAAACTGACTGAAACTTGCTCAGAGGAATGCTGTTGCTGTCAAACATGGTTTAAGTCGGCAGCTAGCTCTCTGCAACTCTCACATGGTCGCCCACTGAAGCTAAGCAGGGCTGCGCCCGGTCAGTATCTGGATGGGAGACCACATGGGAAAGCTAGGCTGCTGCCGGAAGTGGTGTTAGTGAGGCCAGCAGGGGGCGCCCAACCTGCGGTCTGTGTGGGTCCTAATGCCCCAGTAGAGTGACGGGGACTCCATACTGCTCAGTGAGCGTCGTCTTTCGGATGAGACGTTAAACCGAGGTCCTGGCTCTCTGTGGTCGTTAAAAATTCCAGGATGTCCTTCGAAAAAGAGTAGGGGTTTAACCACGGCACCAAATCTGCCCACTGGCCTCTGTCCATCATGGCCTCCTAACCATCCCCATATCATAATTGGCTTCATCACTCTGTCTCCTCTCCACCAATCAGCTGGTGTATGGTGTGCTGCCGTCGCGTCATCCAGGTGGATGCTGCACACTGGTGGTGGATGAGGAGATTCCCCCCTATGTGTAAAGCGCTTTGAGTGCCCAGAAAAGTGCTATATAAATGTAAGGAATTATTATTATTAAGTATATATTAAGTCACCAAGTCAGGTTATGGTGTCTATGGGATTGATCAAATATGCCTATTAATAGAAGGTTTGCGAAGAAATTTCATGCTCCTTTGTAAAAGTATTTTGAAGTATTTTCAAAATACAGTATTTTATTTGGATACATTTGTGGCTGCTGTATTTTGTAGTTTATTTTGATACATGTAAAGCTGATGTATTTGGTATTTTATTTCAAAATACATTTAGATGTAGTTTTGCCTATCCCTGAGCATTTATTCGTTTTTACAGGTCATTATAACTGCAAGTTGTTCATTTATATTCAAATATAGATGAGCAATTCCATGCAAATGTCAACCTTGTTATGAAAAAATATATATTTTTACCAAAATAGCGAAACCGTTTCTACACTTTTTGTGCAAGGAAGTATTTTACAGTATTTTAGAAATACTCAAAAATGTACCTGTCATTGTTTTCAAATGTTTATATTTGATTTACCAAAGTCACACAAGTGGCAATTTCACATCTGTCACATCCATAACGGAGAGATGTCACATCCATAACGAAGCTTTTTCCTCATAAATGCAAAAATGTCAAACAAAATAAAATCAATCATGTTTGTTCTATAGTGAGCCAACTCTTATCCTTTTGATTAGGATTATTTCTTTTGGGTTGTGCAGTTTAATTCCGTTTAAAAAATTTCCACAAAGTATGCTGTATGCTGCAAACTCGCAGACTTTTTTGTCACATCCATATAGATTGGAGTATTATTATATATTTGTGTCTATTTTACTGGATTGTGCCACTTTCAAATCTTTAGACAAGCATCTTTGGCATTTGAAACAGCAGATTGAAGTAAAGATATTGCCACTGTAGGAGTTATTTTTATGTTGTTTGTCTTATTTTCTTGGCATCTACAATCCATCCAAAACTCTTATTATTTGTGCAGTTCACTCATTCTGCCAAGAGTTTTTCAGTTCTTCTTTAACTGGAAGCGTCTCAGTTTACCCCCTTAGTGAACACTAGTACAGCATCTTTAGGTGTTTTTTTAATTTTTATTTGTAAATTTCCTTTGCATTTCCACCTGCAGCACTGAGACTGATAATGTTTATGTGCTGAAGGCTCCGCATGCTGTTCTTAAGGACTGATATTTTATTCCATCTCATTTCTTAAGCAAAGATGCTGATGCTAAATTGTACACTACACAGCCATTACATATTACTGGTCTAGGCATTGTCCAGTTTACTATTTTCAATGATTGTTGACTTGGGCCCAATCCCAATTCTACCCCTTAGCCCCTCCCTTTACCCCACCCCTCGTTTTGCATGTTCATGTGAATGGGTAGGGGTGTCCTAATTCTCTTTAGCTTGAAGGAGTAGGGCTAAGAGGAAGGGGTATACACCCCTTCGAACGAAGATTTTTCAGGAGCACACTCGAAACCAAGGGGTAAGAAAATTTTCCAGAATACACCAGCTACAACGGCAGTTTCGCTACACCCAGAAGTAAGAAGAGCCACAAATTAGTATTTTTTTTGTCACTATTATGAATTTTTACAACAAACAAGCACATGTTTTAATATATTCATAACGTGTTCATGTTTTACCGTCATGCTTTTATAAAAAACAGCTAAAATAAAAACCGCTGAATTTTGCGATCAGCAGTCCCACAACATTCTGACACTCGAACACCCTGTCAGAAAAGTCTAGTGGCTGAGAATGAGCCTTTTACAGTGTCTGCTATAATGTTAATGTTGTTTTCGTGTGTTTACATAGATGAATATGGCCACTGTGTAAATGTGCAGTATAGTTACGATCTTATTGCCACACTATCCTTTTGATAACATGATATATGCCTTCAGTGATTTCCTGAAGATAAATACCAAAAAATAACACTACTGGAATAACTACAGCAGTCGCCATCGTCTGATCTCATATGAAGCAAGAGATCGCGATGACATATGATGACGTGTGCTGGTGCTGTACAATGACTGTATAAAGGTGCTGTAGTGCTGTCCCAATTCTCAGGGGCAAATTTTGAAATCGTTTTTAAGGGAAGGGGTACAAAAATAGAATTGGGATAGGGCCCATGCTCTCACATATACCCATGCCGTTTGTCTCTTACTTTCTTTATGTGTGAATAATTTCCATCCATACTCCAAGCATTGACGACCTCTTTAATCAATTTTCTGTTCTGATCTCAAGCCCAGGCAAATAACTGAGAAAGCACCAATCTGAGGCTGCATTTTTAAGATGTCATCAGTATTTCCTCTAGGATTGTTTCCAGCTGTGGCGGCAGGTCTTTTGATCTACCAACTACCTTTGCCGTTATTTCAATGACAAATGTGTCGCATACTTCAAGTCGAGATTGGATTTGTGTAATACGAGCATGCAGATCTTTTTGCTTACGCTAGGATTTCCTCTGTTCGTGCACAAAACTTCTTGCACGCCCTCAAATATACGCTGCTCAAGTGCAATTTAGCGCATTTATGTAGTGAATTTGTCTCCAACCTTTATTAGATTTGCAAGGAATATTTATGAATGTCTCCAATAGACCTACAGAGCGGCATTAATGCGTCCTGAGGTAAAGTGAAACGGCTATAAACTCCAGCAAGATAAAGTCTTTGTTTGTTGTATGCAGAGCCATAGACCTTTATCTATAAATAAAGTATAATTATGGAAACTGTTCATCCTAACTAAAAGCTATACGTCGTGTTTGCTGGCCTCACGCATCACGCACCTGTCAGTCAGTCAGTCAGTCAGCATGTCACCTTAAAGGGTTAAACAAATAGCGCACAGCACTACTACGGTTACAGAAAAGTTTGCGCTGTTATAATTCACTTACCTTTTAATACGTTTTGGTGCGATTATAACCCGCTATTTAAAAAAAAACGACAATGTTTTAAAGCTGTAATGTAGCCGTGGCGGGATGAATTTTGGCGTGGCGCCCCGCTAAAATGAATGTAGCGGAAACCTTGGTCATCATGTGGACTTCTTACAAAGTATTTTACAGTATTTTAAAATACAAAAATACAAGACACTAAAATATTTTGATACAAAATATAAACCCATTTTCATAAACCCCTTAAAATACAAACCACAATATACTGTTTTGTATTTAAAATACGTATTTGAAATGCATGTATCAGAAATACTGCCCATCCCTGCTTATACTGAAGCTAATGTGAAATGCTGGAGTTGAAATAAAAAGCTTTTGAAAGATTTGACAATAAATTAGTGTTGTTTATCATTATACTTTTAGTTATTATTTTCAATATTATTATTTCAAATATTCAATTGTTACGAATATTATTGTTTACATTTGATTTTGACATTAAAACATAATATGAATGCATCATCAAGGTTTCCGCTACATTCATTCATCCGTGGCGGGCCTCCACGCCAAAATTCATCCCGCCACGGCTACATTAAAACTTCTCATTTAAAACATTTAGTCGTGTTTTTTTATAGCGGGTTATAATCGCACCAAAACATATTAAAAGGTAAGTGAATTATAACAGTGCAAACATTTCTGTAACCGTAGTAGTGCTGTGCACTATTTGTTCAACCCTTTAAGGTGACATGCTGACTGACTGACTGACAGGTGCGTGAAGCGTGGGGCGCCAGCAAACACAGCGTAGCTTTCAGTTAAGATGAACACAGTTTCCATAAGTATACTTATCTTTCTGGAGTTTATAGCTGTTTCACTTTACTTCAGGACGCGTTAATGTCGGAAAACGCACAAAAACGCACTAAATCGTATTTCAGCAGCGCTTACTGGAGAGCGCACGAGAAGATCTGCACTTGAACATGTAAATTTGAGTGTGTGCAAGAAGTTTTGTGCACGAAGAGGAAATCGGCGCGCAAGCAAAGAGATTGGCATGCTCGTATTACATGAATGCTATCTCGACTTGTAATACTGCGTGTAATATTTGTCTTTGAAATAGTTGGCAGATCTGTGTAAAAAAAAAAGTCCTGCCGCCACAGCTGGGAAAAATCCTAGAGGAAACACTGATTCATGAATAGTAATTTATAGGCTTCATAAGTAAATAATTGTAAATAAACAATATTATGCATGCTTTCCAAATATTTTATTAATAATTTGTTTTAATGTGTAAATGCCTTTGTAGTATTTCACAGCAATCTTCCTAGTTGTTTGAAATCGGTCACATGAGCAATAAAATAAAATGATAATTTTGGGGACAGACTGTGATCTTTGAATGGAGATTTTGAGTGTGTGTGATATCAGGTGTGTTTCCTCACAGCTCGTTCCCGCTGCTGGAGTTCATCAGAAGCACTTGGGCTTTGAATGGGGACCTGGAGATCTGCTAGTTTATGAGACCAACTACAAACTACGAGGTATTCTGGAGACATTGTTTACTGTGTGTGTGCGTGCGTGTGTGTGTGTGTGTGTGTTTGCGTTTGTGTCTCTCTCCCTCTCTATGTGTGCATACATATATGTCTGTTTCTGTTTGTATATGTAATGTGAGTGATTGTGTTAGTATGGGTATGTACTGTATGTATGTGTTTAAATACAGTATATGTTTTCATGTGTGCGTGCGTGCATGTATATGTGTGTCTTTATGCATGTATATGTTTATGTGTGTATGTCTGTATATATGTGTGTGTGTATTTGTACAACTATGTACGGTATGCTTGGTGTGTGTGTAAATATCAGACTATATAAAATATGCATGTGTGAGAGATGTACGGTGTGTGTGTGCGTGTATATATATATATATATATGTATATGTATATATATATATATATATATATATATATATATATATATATGTGTGTGTGTATAAGTATGTATGTACAGTATATGTGTGAGTGTACAGTATGTATGTGTAGATAAGATATGTTTATGAATGTATGTATTATAAGTGTATGTGTGCAAATATGTGTCTTTATGTGTGTACAGTATGTGTTTGTGTATGTATGTCTGTATAAATGTGGGTGTGTATTTGCTCGACAATGTACAGTATGTTTGTGTGTATAAATATCATAGATGGTATAAAAAGAATATACACGTCTGTGTGTGTGTGTGTGTGTGTGTGTACATATGTCTGTATGTATATACGTATAAGTATGTACATTGTGTGTGAGTGTATGGATGTCTGTGTATGAATGTACGTATGTATGTACAGTGCATCCAGAAAGTATTGATAGCGCTTCACTTTTTCCACATTTTTTATGTTACAGCCTTATTTCAAAATGGATTAAATTGATTTATTTCCTCAACATTCTACACACAATCCCCCATAATGACCCCCCATAAAGAGTTTTTAAAATTGTTGCAAATTTATTAAAAATAAAAACCCTGAAGAATCACATGTACATCAGTATTCACAGCCTTTGGCATGAAGCTCTAAATTGAGCTCAGGTACATTCTGTTTCCACTGATCATTCTTGAGATGTTTCAGCAGCTTCATTGGAGTTCACCTGTGGTCAATTCAGCTGATTGGACATGATTTGAAAAGGCATACACCTGTCTATATAAGGTCCCAGGGTTGCATGTCAAAGCACAAACCAAGCATGAAGACAAAGGAATTGTCTGTAGACCTCAGAGACAGGATTGTCTCGAGGCACAAGGCTGGGGAAGGTTAAAGAAAAGATTCTGCTGCTCTGAAAGTTCCAATGAGCACAGTGGCCTCCATCATCCGTGAGTGGAAGATGTTTGAACCACCAGGACTCTTCCTAGAGCTGACCGGCCATCTAAGCTGAGTGATCGGGGGAGAAGGGCCTTAGTCAGGGAGGTGATCAATAACCCGATGGTCACTCTGTCTGAGCTCCAGCGTTTTTCTGTAGAGAGAGGAGAACCTTACAGAAGGACAACCATCTTTGCAGCAATCCACCAATCAGGCCTGTATGGTAGAGTGGCCAGATGGAAGACACTCCCCGCTTGGAGTTTGCCAAAAGGCATCTGAAAGACTCTCAGACCATAAGAAGCTAAATTCTCTGGTCTGATGAGACTAAAATTGAACTCTTTGGAGTGAATGCCAGGCGTTACGTTTGGAGAAAACCAGGCAGCGCTCATCACCAGGCTAATACCATCCCTACTGTGAAGCATGGTGGTGGCAGCATCATGCTGTGGGGATGTTTTTCAGCAGCAGGTACTGGAAGACTAATCAGGATAGAGGGAAAGATGAATGCAGCAATGTGCAGAGACATCCTGAATGAAAACCTGCTTCAGAGTGCTCTTGACCTCAGACTGGGGCAACGGTTCATCTACCAGCAGGTCAATGACCCAAAGCACACCGCCAAAATATCAATGAAGAAACTTCACAACAACTCGGTGAATGTCCTTAAGTGGCCCAGCCAGAGCCCAGACCTAAATCCTATTGAATATCACTGGAGAGATCTTAAAATGACTGTACACCGTCGCTTCCCATCCAACCTGATAAAGCTTGAGAGGTACTGCAAAGAGGAACGGCCAAAAACTCCCAAAGACAGGTGTGCCAAGCTTGTGGCATCGTATTCAGAAAGACTTGAGGCTGTAATTGCTGCCAAAGGTGCATCAACAAAGTATTGAGCAAAGGCTGTGAATACTGATGTACAGGTGATTATTCAGGGTTTTTATTTTTAATAAATTTGCAACAATTTAAAAAACTCTTTTTTCACATTGTCATTATGGGGGATTGTGTGTAGAATGTTGAAATAAATGAATTTAATCCATTTTGGAAGAAGCCTGTAACATAAAAAAAATGTGGGAAAAGTGAAGCGCTATCAATACTTTCCGGATGCACTGTATGTATGTATGTATGAATGTATGTATGTATGTATGTATGTATGTATGTATGTATGTATGTATGTATGTATGTATGTATGTATGTATGTATGTATGTATGAATGTATGTATGAATGTATGTATAAGTATGTACATTATATTTTGTGAGAGTGTATGTATGTGTGTACGTATATATTTGTGTTCATGTATGTATTATTAGTGTGTGTGTGATAGAAACATGAAAAGAAAAGCCGTCCTAGTCCTGAGGGGTATTCTTGTGTTCAGGTTCGAGCTCTGCAGGCTCTCCGCTGGTGCACGTAGTAAGGAAGGATGAGGAAATCTGCTCCCCCATCCTGCGCAAACTCTTCAACGAGTCACATCTCATCTTCATGGGGCTGCAGAAGATCAAAGAGGACGCACCCAGCAAAAACAAGAAGACTCAGTGAGTCCTCACGCATGAGACACAGTGTGCAGGACAGTTTAAAGGAGCTGTGTGTGTGTGTGTCGGACTGATAGCCCAATGGTTAGTGCACATGACATATAGCGAAATAATTCTCTGGGCATCCAAGTTCAAATCCTGGCCACTTGCTGTGACTACTGTCCTGTCAAATAAAGGCAAAATGCTAAAATAATAAAATTTTAACCCCTTGTGTGCTGTTTGGGATGTTTTCATCCACTCTGAGGGGATTTTGAGGCTTAATTTGGCCACCGCTTTCTCTCTGTTTCAGAAAATAGACTGATTTTGGCGACAAATATTATTTTGACATTTGGGAAAATGCTTTGAAATTTTACAAAAACTCAACAATACATGTTGTGGAAAAAAGATTCTGGTCTGCAAAATATTTTCTAAGTTTCAAAGTCAAAGTCTTCAAAAAATGACAAAGTCTGAGATCTCCGAAGTCTTTAGGCAAAGCAGTTTATTGTTACAGCATCAGTAACAACAGAGACAGGTTGTTCGAGTGTCTGATGAGTATAGGCTAGCACACAGTTTAAATACACTTCTTTGTCTTAACACTCCACCCAAATTTACACATTACACACCTCCCTTAGCTTCTCCACTAATTGGATCTCAAATCTCTCAGGTGTCCACTACCAATAGAATCTCAGGGTTTTTTATGGATCCTACCCATGTCCAGTTAAGGGCTTTCCTTCCTACTTCAAATGTGATGACTCAGCCAAAAAACAATGCTCAACAATATATCTTGTTCACTGTCCACTGAGCTGTCAACTGTAAGTTCAGCTGAAGTTCACGGGTACTCATAATTTTTTAGCAGTCATTACAAATGAATGTGGGCGCACATGCAGGTGTGCCTTATCATGAGTTACAGAACAGAACGCAGGTGCCCTTATGGCTTTGCTTCCATAAATCTACTCTCATTGTGACATTTCGTCTTGCTCTTCTAATTTCTCTTCACATCCCTGACTGCATTTGCACAAGGTGACTTCTTTTATTTACCAAAGCACACATAAATGATAATAATGCCACAGATAAGGGTAATAATACAATTATAATACTGAAATCACTCAAATAAGCATATAAATGAGAGTAATAAATTCATCAGAAATTCATCAGGACACAATAAATTCCCCATCATGCACTCTGGGCAAATTGACTATCCTTTCGTTATGTTTCATTATAATCACATTTTTTTTATTGCAAAGCCATGACAGCTTATAATCATACATTATTGATTGTTGCTGTTTTTCCGTTATAAAGTACAATTTGTCATTTTTACTGTTGATCATCTGTTGCAGTACAAAAAAAGCATAGTTTCTGGCTTTTAAGTGGAGTTATAGGGAGTATAGTGTGTGTTTTTGTGAGAGAGACCTTTGAGCACTTATCTCAGAAAATTAAAATAAGCAGCTCAGCTCTCAGAACATAGTAAGCATAGTGGGTCCTATCATACACCTAGCACAATATGGTGCAAGGCATGTTTGGGGCGATTTGTTGCTATTTTCAGACTAGCGCAACAGTAATTTTCACGTTTTGTGCCACATTTGCGCCATTTTGTGGACTCATGGGTGTGCTGGTCTGAAAAGGAGGTGTGTTAAGGCGCATTGTTCGAGCGTTGCTATTTTGAGGAACTGAAAAAGACCACAGCATTGACCAACTCAAAGCAGGTCTAAAGTCCAGCGCAGAGCCCGTTAGTTATGCTCCTATGCAGGTCCAAACGCTTACACATTGCATAATACACACAGGATGTACAGCAATACACAAATATAGAACAATTAAATTATTAAAATGTTAAAAATATATTATTTTCTACGTGAATATAAAAAACACTGCCTCCATGCCTTCTACTTCTCTGGGCTTTTTTCAGTTTATTCATAACAATCATTCATTCATTCATTCATTTTCTTTTCGGCTTAGTCCCTTTATTAATCAGTGGTCGCCACAGCGGAATGTACCGCCAACTTATCCAGCATAGGTTTTATGCAGCGGATGCCCTTCCAGCCGCAACTCATCTCATGGAAGGGCATGCATCCATACACACTCATTCACACACATACACTACGGACAATTTAGCTTACCCAATTCATCTGTACTGCATGTCTTTGGACTGTGGGGGAAACCGGAGCACCCGGAGGAAACCCACGCGAACGCAGGGAGAACATGCAAACTTCACACAGAAACACCAACTGACCCAACCGAGGCTCGAACCAGCAACCTTCTTGCTGTGAGGCGACAGCACTACCTACTGCGCCACTGCGTCGCCCTATTATTATTATTATTATTTATTATATGCATATTTATATTTGTTTAATAAAAACAAGTTTAGATTTGTCCACCTGTGGGGTTTTGGAGACTTCTGCATCACCATATGGGCCATAAGAACTGGACGTGTGTTTGGATATAACTCAGTGTTTTGACCACAGTTCATTATTATTGTTAATTTATTCGCTTGCAGGAAATTAGAACTGAATTTAGAAATAGTTTTGAAACAAATCTTTGCAATTAATAAACTAAATTAAATATGTAGGCTGATGGTTGTCTTCAGTGTAGTGCGTGTAGTTTCCTCACTCCATGAAAGTAAAAGTAAAGGAAAGAGAAAGTAAAGAGGCCGAATGGAGAAGGCTCGTTCTTTATCCTTGCACAGCAGATGCTCTGTTTAACTGTTTTCTTGCTAGTAAAGCGTTCAGTTTTTCCACTTACAAAGTCCGCCATGTAAATAGCAAATGCGCCATGGGGCGACGCAACTGACTCTTAAAGGGAATGGGAGATGAGACTCTAATTGGTTTAATGCACGTTATGCTCAACTCACCCAGAACTCATTCAGAGAATAAGCACAACCCTGTTAGACCATGTGCTAGGCACAGAGCTTATTTTTCCATTCTTAAAATAGCAAAAGAGGTTTCAGACAAGCCCTTAATGCTTTTGCGCCATGTGCTTTAGACTTTGCATCTAGATTGTTAAAATAGAGCCCAGTGAGTGTATTTCTGCACACACACTGTAATCTGGTGTTTTACTCTATAAAAAGGCCAGAAACTCTTTTGCATAGGCCTATCTAAAGGGTTAATGCTGCCAACTGTCAACAAGTTTCCTAACAGGGAAAACCACCACAATCTAGAATGCTTGATTATATGCTGTCATGGCTTTGCAATTAAAAATTTCCTTATAATAGAAGTCAATCGGGCAAAAACAGCCCACAACATAACGAAAAGGTAGTCAATTTGAACAATACACAAGAGTTTTAAGGATTGTGTGTAGTGGTTCAACTAGGTATAGCAGGGCAAATTCAAAATATTGGAGGGTTTTCTCCAATGACAGCACGCGCCGGTTGCCAGATTGACGACACAAACAGGAGCGAGCATGCCTGAAGATCGAGTGCTACACTGTAAGCTAATCAGCTAATGTTTATAATATTGTGTATTTTTATAACTCTGAATTTGCTTGTCATTTTGGAGGCTGCTGCTGTCCTCCAGAGGTTGTAGTTTTAGCTGCGTTCGCATATATTGAGGAAATGAAATACACTATTTCTCACCAAGGCAACCCGGAGTTCTGCAATATAATCAGTTAAACTGGCAGTGGGCTGGTTATAGAGATCAAAACAAAGACAGACATTCCGGCACATAACGCACATTATCAAAGCAGAATATCTGACTTCAGCACTGTTTTACAGATAAACAAACATGTTCACTGAGCATGTTTCTGAAATATCTGCAAGCATATGGTGTTTTTATGCTTTAGAAAAGTCAAAAACTTACATACAGCACCTTTAATGACTGTAGTGTGATGTGCTGTTGTGTGTTGCAGGTTTGTGAGCATCAGCAGGAACTACAGGTCTGTGATCAGAGCCTGTATGGAGGAGCTCCAGCAGAACGCAGGTATACCTTAAACCCAGCAATTCAGATGGTGATGATGATGATGATGCATTCAATCAGCTGATCACGCTCTCATTCTCTTTCCAGTTTCAGCACAAGATGGATCTTTAGCATCGCAGTATGGCGATCAGGTACTGTTAATTAAACATGCTACCAAACTCATTGAGAACGTGCTTTTATAGGTTTTGCATTTAAAAAAAAAATTCCATCAGTTTTATTCTAATCAGAATTATTGTGAAGTAAAACTACTTTTCAAAATGATAAATACTCCATTTGGGCAACCCAGTGGCGCAGTAGGTAGTGCTGTTGCCTCACAGCAAGAACGTCGCTGGGTCGCAGGTTCGAACCTCGGCTAGGCTGGGTCAGTTGGCGTTTCTGTGTGGAGTTTGCATGTTCTCCCTGGGTTCGCGTGGGTTTCCTCCGGGTGCTCCGGTTTCCCCCACAGTCCAAAGACATGCAGGTGAATTGGGTAAGCTAAATTGTCCATAGTGTATGAGTGTGAATGTGTGTGTGGAAGTTCCCAGAGATGGGTTGCGGCTGGAAGGGCATCCGCTGCGTAAAATCGTGCTGGATAAGTTGGCGGTTCATTCCGCTGTGGCGACCCCGCAAGGGACAAAGCCGACAAGAAAATGAATGAATGAATGAAATACTCCATTTAAAAAGTGCTGTATGTAAATTTGATACCCAGTGGTTGAACTAGGTATTGCACTCCTGGATCAAAATAAACGTAAGCGCAGGTTGCCAGATTGAGTACAGGAGCGAGTGATTTAAACTGTGTTCTAAATAAAAGCAACGACACGCGATAGAGGGAATATTCTCCATATTAAGAGGAGTTTTGATTCTAACCAACACCTCGAATTGATATATTAGAAATGGCTTCTATTACTCACAGCTGAACAACAGAAACCTATGACAGTGATCACCTCAGATAAACCTCATGTGCTTTATTCAGTGCTAAATGCTAACAATGCGAGTTTGAATGCCAGTATACAGGACATTTATTGCCATATACAGAAAGCAGCAGCAGATAGTTCACCTCAGATCTTGAAAATACAATAAACTTTGACATTGAACTTTAGAACTAAACACATACGAGTGATTCAGCATCTACATTTAATGATGTTAAAGAGGGTTAACATGTATTAAACAGATTATAAACCTTACCGTTTCGTGAGTCAGTGCATATTCTGTGCTTCTGGACATTAGGACATGCGGATACAATGTTACCTGCTCACCTAATGTTTACACTCGTAATATTTATATCATTTGCTAATTAATAACCTCATTTGGAACTGAATCTGTCTCATTTCGACGTCTGATACTGTCCACCGGTGGTCGCATTTTGCTCACGGACGCATGCTTTCAGAGTCATTCTAAAATAAAGGTACGAAATACGCTGATTTCCATCAAGGCAAACCGGGGTGCTGAATTATAATTGGCTAAACTGGCATTGTGCAGGTTAAATTTACCTAAACAAAGACAGCGTTCCGGCATGGAAAAAACATTTTCAAAGCAGAATATCTGACTTCAGCATTGTTTTTCAGTTAAACAAGTATGTTCACTTGGGATGTTTCTTAAATATCTGCAAGCATATTATGGTATTTTTATGCTTTAGAAGAGTCACAAACTTACACACAGCAGCTTTAAAGAATTATAGTAAAAACAAACTGCGATTAATTGGAAATATTGGTTTTGATTTTATTTATTTTCGAACAGAAATATCATACATAAAATATCTTTAACGAAAAAAAAATTAATACATTTCAGCATGGTTGAAATTTGACCGGGATGAAGCACAAGCTTATTATTTTTCCACCCCATTACCACATACATCATTTTCTATTACTTAAACTTATTTCTTCTTTTACTTATCTCTTCTTTTTAAATGAGACATATTTTATTCTTTTGGCATCTTTGATATATTTATTGTATGTTTGATTCCATTTGTACATTTACATTTTCTAACACAGGGTCCTTAAAAAGTCTTAAAATGTGTTAAATTAAAATCCGGGAAAGTAAGGTCTTAAATTGTCTTAAATTTACCGTAAAGTTGCTGTAGGTATTACATTTTCAGCCGTTGTGCTTAATGACCGTAAAACATCTAATAGTTGATCAATTTAGTATGTGTGAAACAGGAGTGAAATGACAGTCTCCGTGATTTATTAGCTTATTACGGTAGGTCGGATACAGACGCTGACGTCAGTCTGCACCTGCGTGCTGCCATTACGCAGTTGTCGAGGTGAGGTGACCATGGGGCTCAAAGCCATCGAGTCGCACATGAAAGTAGAAAAGCACTTACGCTGCAGCAGCTAGTCATAGCGGGTCCAGGTTAATCCTTTCATTGTTTGCAGCTCGACCTAACGATGTTACTAGTTCAGACGCCACCTCACAGTCGGCTATAACTAGTTTTATTTCACCACCAGACACCCAAAAGTCAGAGGTACTGTGGGTTCTCCATACCAGGGGTTTTCAAACTTTTAGGACACACGCCCCCTCAAGTATGGCCAGTTTCATTCACGCCCCCCTCTCCCCCGAGCCACAATCCATGTGCAAACATTCACGGAATACTTGCTGCGTTTAAAGTGCGTAGCACAGGGGCGTCGCTAGACCCAATTTGAAAATTGCCAGTGCCCCAGTAAATGCTTTGAGATATGATTTACTTCATATGCAAAGAGAGAACTCAATACAATTATTGATTGGGACTTTAAAAAACCCAGCTCACCAAATGATTCATTATAAATAAATTTTTAAGGCTTATGCCACCCCCTACTTGTTATATAAAATGAAAAGAAAATCAGACTCTTCTTGTTACTTATGTGTAACAACTCTACACAAGGTACTTGTATTCCAAATTGCAATATTCTGGACCAAGGTACGAGACCTTCTTTCAGAACTAATGGAAACTCGGATTCAATGCGACCCATTGCTTTTTCTCATGCTGGGCGATTCTTCACTTTCTTCATCCATCAACCAAAGAAAGATTCTGTCAGTTGTTCTGACTGCTGCTGCTGCTGCTGCTGCAAAAAAAAAAACTAGAGGTGTGAACCTACACTGGTCTCACGGTTCGGTTTGGTTACGATTATCATGCCGTCGATTCAGTTCAATTCGATATCTCAGTGCATCACGGTGCATTGACGATGCTTTCCATACACAGTTTTATACTTTCTTCACAGCACAGCAATTCTTGTATTAAAATGTAGAAATATATTTATATACTATTTGTAATACAATTTTGTCCTTTATTACAAACAGTAAGATATATAAACTGTACCTTCAAAAAACATGAGCATTTATAGCAAATAAACAAATATAAATGTCCCGCTCGCTCTCTGAGCCTTGTCTTGGTCACGTGCTCAACAGAAAGGGCTGCGATTGGCGCTGGTGCTCTTCACAGATGAGTGACACTGATAAACTGCAGCAGCGATCACAGCTGATCCTTATTAGACGCGGTGGAGAAGACTCTGCAGACACGCGCCCGTTTCTGTATCCAGAAGTATCGCTGTAACAGCCGAGAGGAAAATCACGCCCAGCAGGTCAAATGGGCCACAGTGAGAGAGAGAGAGAGAAATAGAGTTTACTTTCATTCTCTCAATCGCAGTGAAATAGGGGCTTCTGCTGTAAGTGTCAGTGAAAGACTGTCCAGCAAACACACACGCAGTGAAATTGTGCAGAGTTTCTGCGTTTTTAAGTAGTTGGAGCGTTTTAAATACTCGCGCTCGCCTCCCTCGCCATAGTAAGCTACCGCAACATAGCGCATATGAGATAAATGACGTCAGTATATAATAACCGGTTATGATTATTACTGAACCGATACCGAATTGTCCGCGTCTGCATCGCGGTGCACCGAAGAAACAAATTTGACACCCCTAAAAAAAACAATCCTGAAGGTATGGCTGGATCCATCTGCTCCAGCTGATCTATCCTGGAGGCTCTATCTACTGGACATTATTAGTTTGGAATACACCACAGCCAAAATAAATGGTGCCAGTAAGAAAACTGTACAATTTTGGTTAAATAAGAGAGAGACTGTGTCAGATATGTTTCAATCCTGATTTTGTACTTATTATAACAGTATTACTGTTTTTATTCTATTTAATTAACATTTTTTTTTGGGTGGATCTCAGGCTTGTGTTCAATAAATGTTCAATAAAAAAAAAGATCCAAAAAAGAAATGCCAACTGATCCAGCAGAGGCTCGAACCAGCGACCTTTCTTGCTGTGAGGCAATCGTGCTACACACTGTGCCACCGTGACGCCCCAAGAGCTTAATTTTATTTATTTAAATTCTTTCTAAGTTTCTGTTTATTGTTTAGTGTATCAAATATGAAAAAGCTATTCACTATACATCAGTATGTAAATGTGGAAATTAATGCAATAAATAAATAAACTGAAATTCTGATGGACATACTGAAGACTAAATATATTCTGTTGCACTCACAAGTGTTGCTGTGATCTCTCTAGGTCTCCATTCTCCTGGCCATCGAGCTGATCTGGAACCTGTGTGAGGTTCTGTTCATCGAGGCAGCTCCAGGTACACACACACACACACACACCACCAACCTGAATTCACCAAGTAGGACATGTTCGTGGTAGGGGTGTAACGATACACCAATGGCACGGTTCGGTTCGGTTCACGGTTTTGGAGCCACGGTTCGGTTCGGTTCGGTTTCTGTTTGCTGTGGGGTTAGGGTTGATGTCATCTTAACAGTAATGCTAAGGAACAATAGATTCACTTAATAACAAGAACAACTAAACTTTTTCTTTATTAATTTTGCCATCACATTTTAGTACAGTCAGGATACCAGAGTAAACAACAAACATTAAATAAATACCTCCAATATAGACTAGTCAGAAAAAACAATTCTCTTTAGTGCAGCCATCTTAAGAAAGTAAACTCAAATTAAATAAATAACTGCAGTGTAGACTATAGTGAAAGATAAACAGGCTTGTCCTTTCTAAGGACATTTGGAATATTCAATTAAGTTTTAAGTTCTTCTTTAAAAACACCATAATGTCCACATTCTCAGGTCAGGGGCTTGATTTCTGTGCAGACACAGACAAAGTGATGCTCATTTTAGTTATCATTTAGATAGGTTTCCGTTTAAATTAATGAAAAAATAATATACATATAATGTGCTTGTAAAGTGTTTTTTACATGAC
This sequence comes from Danio kyathit, assembly GCA_903798195.1. NCBI lineage: Eukaryota > Metazoa > Chordata > Actinopteri > Cypriniformes > Danionidae > Danio > Danio kyathit. The sequence goes on from LR812521.1 coordinate 7,466,313, forward strand.
CTATTCACCAGTAAAATACATTGCAGTTTTGTCTGAAACTACTGTTAGGGTTGTAGCCGTATATTAGTTGTATTTTTGCCTCTCTCTCTCTCTCTCTCTCTCTCTCTCTCTCTCTCTCGCTCTCTCCATGCCTGTCATTTCTGTATATCCGCCTTCACGACAGCTAATTGGTCAGGAGACCGATCTATCATTACTGGGCGACGTGGCGCGGGAATATAAAAATGACATCAGGAAAAGCGGAGGAGAGCGCATCTTCCTTTGATCTCGTTTTTCGTGTATTTTGCTAACATGATTATGAATTTCGATGTTTTTGCTTAACTTTCGTTTGGGCAAAATTATTTTGCATTAGTTTTGCCCACTTTGAGAAATGTTGTGATTTTTGTACACTTTTATTTCGATTGATTTGTTTGTTGCTTTTTTGTTCAGCTCTTTCCCGTCATATTGAGCTTTACCTCCTCAAGTTCACTCTTTTCTCAGAGTAAGGTGGATAGGGAAGATGTCTTACGACTTCCATTTTGCAAACACGTAGAAAATGTATTGTTAAAGACATCAGGTAAGAGGTGAACGTCATATTTGTATTTTATTTTATTCTACAGTTCAGTATAGGGAAGAATAAGGCGCACGGCGCTGAAAACCTTTTTTTCTTTTCATCAGTTTCTAGCGAGGTAAGGGGTTAAATCCCTTTTGTTGGCAGTTCTGTTGTCAGTGTCTTTTGCGTACACCCTCACATTGTGAAATTTACCACATTTTTTAAATGTTATTCCTTATTAAGTTTCATGAAACAGTTAGTTACGACAGATAGTGTGCGCTTTGTCTACGACACGAATTCCATTCCTGTACTCCACTGGAAAACCAAAATGTTCCCAAACAGGAGACTTAAATGTATTTGGGGGATCTGCAATCTCAATATATGTGAAGCAGCCGTCCTGCATACACAGTAGTAATGGAGTGTGATCGCTCACTCAAGTCACATGACATGACATGCACTTGGAAAATACTATTCTAAATTCTAAAACATTAGAATATAATATTTAGAACAAAAGCTCATCATTACTAATACAATTTAATCAAATGTGATAAAATAAAGATGTTTTGGTTCAATTAGAGACAAGTGACGTCAACCTTAACAGTGGGCAGCAGGGGGCGTGACAGTATCGCGGTCCGCCACGAGAGTTTCGCGATACGTATCGTGGTTGGTGTATCGCGATATTTCGGTTCGGTTTGTAGTATCGTTACACCCCTAGTTCCTGGATTAACATCTGTGCTGATCCTGGAACAACATTCCAATCAGCCAATCAGATTTAGGGATATGTTTGTAGTTCATGTTAAGTTTAGGCTTACGGTTAGGTTTATGCACTTCTACATGATTGTTATCCAACTATTATTCTCCTCTGATTTTGGGAATAATTTATAGTTTTGGTTGGGTTTAGGGGTAGGGAACAGGTATGGATTACCAACAAAAATGATGTTCCAGGATCAACATAGATGTTAAATTCTTTCACGCACACGTCTCTCATCTACAAATATTAAAAAATATCAGAAATAAAAATGCAATTATTACTAATTAAAATAGAAAAAACTTTTATTGCAACTTGAAATAGAACTGAATAGAAAATTGTGTTTATATAAACATATTTTATAACACAATTTGATTATATGGTCATATAAAAGCGGCTTTTATTTGGTGAGTCTTTAGTGGAAATACTCTTAAATGTGAACCCTTTAAAAATGGTAGAATTTTTTAGCAAAAGTAGGTCTAGACTGTATTAGATAAGTGTTATTTGTAATATATTTAGATTATATATCTGCTGTTGAGGACAAAATTATTTGTTCTCCTGTGCAATTTCTATTCGGTTTGAAATTGTGATATTTAATGAATTAAAGACATTTTCACAGTATTTCCTAGAGGTGTGAACCTACACTGGTCTCACGGTTCGGTTCGGTTACGATTATCATGCCATCGATTCGGTTCAATTCGATATCTCAGTGCATCACGGTGCATTGACGATTCTTTCCATACACAGTTTTATATTTTCTTCACAGCACAACAATTCTTGTATTAAAATGTATAAATATATTTATATACTATTTGTAAAACAATTTTGTCCTTTAATACAAACAGTCAGATATATAAACTGTACCTTTAAACAACACGAGCATTTATAGACCATTTTGAGGGATGTAAACAAAAACAATGGTCCTACCGTATTTCCTGTTTTACATTTTTAATTTCCATTGCTTCTGAGAATCCAAAAAGGTCCACATATTGATAAATAGTGTTATGACGGCTGATTTAAAATCAAGTTATGATTGAATTGCCTCTTGTTACAGTTAGGAAATAGTTTAAAGTCAAGCAGGAAATGTTCATGGGCCAATGACATGACCACATTGAAATAGTCTATAGCAAATAAACAAATATAAATATCCCGCTCGCTTTTTGAGCCTTGTCTACCAACTACCAAGTTCTTTCTGACACCCCTTTGATTTGTCACGCGCTCAACAGAAAGGGCTGCGATTGCCTCTTACACGCTGGCGCTCTACAGATGCACTCATGGGCCACAGTGAGAGAGAGAGAAATGGAGATTACTTTCATTCTCTTAATCGCCGTGAAATAGGGGCTTCTGCAGTAAGTGTCAGTGAAACAGTGTCCAGCAAACACACACACAGTGAAATTGTGCACAGTTTCTGAGTTTTTCGTAGTTAGAGCGTTGTAAATACTCGCGCTCGCGGCTCGCCTCCCTCGCCATAGTAAGCTACGGCGACATAGCGCATGTGAGATAAATGACGTCAGTACATAATAACCGGTTATGATTATTACTGAACCGATACCGAATTGTCCGCGGTGCACCGAAGAAACGATTAATTTTGACACCCCTAGTATTTCCTATAATATTGTTTCTTCTGGAGAAAGTCTTATTTGTTTTATTTGGGCTAGAATAAAAGCAGGTTTAAGGTCAATATTATTAGCTCTGTTAAGCAATATTTGTTTTGGATTGTCTACAGAACAATCCTAGTTAAGCCTTTAAATGTCACTTTTAAGTATCTTGAAAAATATCTGGTAAAATGTGATCTGCTGTCATCATGGCAAAGAGAAAAGAAATCAGTTATTAGAAATATATATTAGGGCTGTGCAATTAATCGAAATTTCGATTTCGGCTTCTAACGATGATGAAAAAACATGAATCGAGATGAAACGATTATTGCATCATATTCCGCCCCCTTTCCAGATGTACACATTTGTTGCTCTGCAAAGCTCAGTTTCACGTGAAAATGACAAGGCGTGTTCTGTAATGTACCTTTTGCAGCACGGGATGCGCATCATTCATTGATGTACATTCGAATCATTCATGTTTTTAAAAAGAGCGCATGCTGTTGTGTGTGTGCGCTCAGCCTCAGAGACGAGCAGAGCCACACACATCTATAGTCATCTTCATGTGAGCACTTTAAAGGGCCACGAAACCCCCTGTCTCAGCAGGGTGTTTTCACACCTCTAGTTTGAAAAAAGTCAGTAAAGTGGGCGTGTCCAGCTCTGGGAGTGTGGGAGTGTCGGGGGAGGGAAAGAGGGAAGGACTTGCAAAGAAGGGCGTTTCCATTTGGGCACGCGCTGAGTTTCACAGGCAAAACAAACACACAGATGCAGTATGTTTGATACCGCACGGCGAATAAGAGAAAAAAATCCTCCGCATTTCTCTGTAACTTATGTACTCGGTAGGTAGCGTCAGAAAGCCATGTGTGTATAGACTATCCTGTCACAAAATGCAGCGAAAATCCTGCACGACGGGAATAGTTTGTGTTAACATGTTTACACTCGGAGAGCAGCATTTACAGCGGATCTTTCAGTCTATAATATTGTACTGTAATATTGCAGTGATATTAACATACTGTAGTAACTGATATTAACTTAGTAACTAAATCATTTTGACTGAGGTATGTCTTTAAAAACTGAAAGCGCACTGCTGACAATACGAACTAACTTTGCAATCTGTGTTAAACAAAGGGCACTGATCACACACACTTACCAAATCTGTAGACAGACAATCAAACTGGAGCTGTGTCTTTTTATTAAAAGGAGACGAGCGGCAAATCCGGATTTCACCATTTCCAGATGCAAAAAACTCTCGGGTAAAAATGTTCCTTACAAACGCGTTTCTGTCGCGTGCACTGTAATCCACATGAGTCCAGCAGCTCTCTCATAGAGGGAAAATGAAAACAAAACCTTCGTTGCAACACACTAATAAATGCAACAAATTCTAGTTCTTTCACTTGTTTTGGCAACACAACGTGGCGTCTCTCTGCCGTCTGAACGCTGTAAACTGGTAAACAGTCTCCGGAGCTATCATGCATATTAATGAAGTTTCGCGTCATACACAATAGAGCGCGCTGATTGGTTTGAAGCACGTCTTTGTCATGAATTAATGCTGCACACTCAGATACGTCACAATGTTCTCGAAAGGATAGACAGCCACTCTCCAGGCTGGATTTACACCTAAGTATCTCATGATCGTGACGCAGCTTCAAAAATTAGTTTCAAACCGGAAGAACGGATTTGCTCAAAATAACGCAAAAACAACCAATTTTCACTTTTTAGTGCAATATATGTGTCCTGATAGTGTTTATAGCAGCGTGGGACACATATATGACTGTCAACAGCTCAAAAAATGTGTTTTGGTGTTTCGTGACCCTTTGAATGGTCAAAAAGGTGTCAAAACGCGGTGTTTAGTGATTATTCATATTAACCATCATTTGTGTAATAAACAAACGAGTTGAGAATTAAAAGACACCCGAAAATAAAACCATAAATCAGAACAGCACTGCTACACAGCACCTTATAACAATATACAATGCAATACTTTCTCCATTCGCATTGGTACACAGCACCTTATAACCTGTATATTTACAACATATCTGTACATACAATTCAACATCCAGATCTTTTTGACTAACTGCATCTCTGTTTAATGTTTATCGCCTTTTTCTTTTCTCATATTTAATTTTGTGTTGTCACTTTATGTACACTGGAAGCTTCTGTTGCCTAAACAAATTCCTTGTGTGTGTGTGAAGCACACTTGGCAATAAAACTGATTCTGATTCTTAAAGTGACAGCGCGCAATATTCCTGCTGCCGACTGTTTTTATCAATTATCAAACAACAATAGGACAAAATCACTCACTGCTCTTGACTGAAGGACTGCTGTAGCTAAAGTTTTTTTCTTACAATGAAGATGCTTGAAGCACAGTTTGAGTAATATTTTTATTCTATTGTATTTATTTCCCTTTCCTTATTTACAGGGAGGGAAATAACTGTGTATATATACAGTTAAAGTTAGTAGTCCTCCTGAATTATTAGCAACCCTTTTCCCCCTGATTTCTCTTTAATGGAAAGAAGATTTTTTTTTTCAACCCATTTCTAAACATAACATAATTTCTAATGACTGATTTCTTGTATCTTTGCTATGATGACAGCACAGAATATTTTACTAGATATTTTTCAAAATACAAGCATCCAGATTCAAAGTGCGATTCAGAGGCTTAATTAGGGTAATTAGGCAAGTCATTGTATAGCAATGGTTTCTTCTGCAGACAAAAAAATATATAGCTTAAGGGGGCTAATAATATTGACCTTAAAATAGGTTTAAAATATTTAAACCTGCTTTTATTCTAGCCGAAATAAAACAAATAAGACTTTCTCCAGAAGAAAAAATATTATAGGAAATACTGTGAAAAATTCCTGAATCTTTTAAACATCTTTTGGGAAATATTTATAAAAAAAAAAATTTCACAGGAGGGCTAATAGTTTTGACTTCAACTTATAATCATTTGAATAATCGTGATTACAATTAGGACCAAAATAATCATGATTGTGATTTTTTTCCATAATCGAGCAGCCCTAATATATGTTATAAATTACTATATTAATAATAAATGAGTCTTGCTATAGTTATTGATTGTCTGTTTGTGTTGTAGCCGGGTCTCTTCTTCTCCACCTGCTAAACTGGGTGCGTCTGCATAAGTCAGATGTGGACACCAGAGCCAGAGAAGTGCTGCAGAGCGAAAACCCCACTCAACACCAGGCCTACTGGGACGTGGTAAGAAAATACAGAAAATACATTCATCATCATATTCATCTTCATCATCATCATATTCATCATCATATTCATGATCATCTTCATCATCATCTTTATCATCATATTCATCTTCATCATCATATTCATCTTCATCTTCATCATATTCATAATCATCTTCATCATTATCATCATCTTCATCATCTTCATCATCATATTCATCTTCATCATCATCATATTCATCATCATCTTTATCATCATATTCATCTTCATCATCATCATATTCATCATCATCTTTATCATCATATTCATCTTCATCATCATATTCATAATCATCTTCATCATATTCATAATCATCTTCATCATTATCATCATCTTCATCATATTCATCATCATATTCATCTTCATCATCATCATATTCATCATCATCTTTATCATCATATTCATCTTCATCATCATCATATTCATCATCATCTTTATCATCATATTCATCTTCATCATCATATTCATAATCATCTTCATCATATTCATAATCATCTTCATCATTATCATCATCTTCATCATATTCATCATCATATTCATCATCATATTCATCTTCATCATCATATTCATCTTCATCATCATCATATTCATCCTCATATTCATGATCATCTTCATCGTCATCTTCATCATCATATTCATCTTCATCATCATATTCATAATCATCTTCATCATATTCATAATCATCTTCATCATTATCATCATCTTCATCATATTCATCATCATATTCATCATCATATTCATCTTCATCATCATATTCATCTTCATCATCATCATATTCATCCTCATATTCATGATCATCTTCATCGTCATCTTCATCATCATATTCATCTTCATCATCATATTCATAATCATCTTCATCATATTCATAATCATCTTCATCATTATCATCATCTTCATCATATTCATCATCATATTCATCATCATATTCATCTTCATCATCATATTCATCTTCATCATCATCATATTCATCCTCATATTCATGATCATCTTCATCGTCATCTTCATCATCATATTCATCTTCATCATCATATTCATAATCATCTTCATCATATTCATAATCATCTTCATCATTATCATCATCTTCATCATATTCATCATCATATTCATCATCATATTCATCTTCATCATCATATTCATCTTCATCATCATCATATTCATCATCATATTCATCTTCATCATCATATTCATCTTCATCATCATCATATTCATCCTCATATTCATGATCATCTTCATCGTCATCCTTATCATCATATTCATCTTCATCATCATATTCATAATCATCTTCATCATCATCATCTTTATCATCATATTCATCATCTTCATCATATTCATCATCATATTCATCTTCGTCATCCTATTTGTCATCATATTCATGTTCATCATCATCTACTTCATCGTCATATTCATCATCTTCATCATATTCATCATCATCATCATATTCATAATCTTCATCATCTTCATCATCATCTTCATCATCATATTCCTCATCTTCATCATATTCATCATCTTCATCATCATCTTCATCATCTTCATCATCTTCATCATCATCTTCATCATATTCATAATCTTCATCATATTCATCTTCATCATCATATTCTTCATCATCATCATCATCATACTCTACATCATAATCATACTCATCATCATCATCATCTTCATATTCATCTTTATCATCATCTTCATCATCTTCACATCATCATCATACTCTACATCGTACTCATCATCATCATCATCTTCATATTTATCTTCATCATCATCATCATCTTGCTCATCTTCATATTCATCTTCATCATCATCTTCATCATCTTCATCATCATCATCATACTCTACATCATACTCATCATCATCATACTCTACATCATACTCATACTCATCATAATCTTCATCATATTCATCATCATCATCTTCATCATCATCATACTCTACATCATACTTAAACTCATCATCATCTTCATCATCATCATCTTCATATTTATCTTCATCATCATCATCTTCATCATCATCATCATCATCATCTTCATCTTCATCATCATCTTCATCATCTTCATCATCATCATCATCATACTCTACATCATACTCATCATCATCATCTTCATATTTATCTTCATCATCATATTCATCATCTTCATCATCATCATATTCATCATCTTCATCATCATCATCATGCTCCATCATCATATTCATCATCTTCATATTCATTTTCATCTTTATCATATTCATCATCATCTTCATCATCTTCATCATCATATTCATCATCATACTCATCATCATCTTCATCATCATACACATCATTGTCTTCATCATATTCATCATCTTCATATTCATTTTCATCTTTATCATATTCATCATCATACTCATCATCATCTTCATCATCATATTCATCATCATCTTCATCATCTTCATCATCATACTCATCATCTTCTTCATCATATTCATCATCTTCATATTAATTTTCATCTTCATTATCATATTCATCTTCATACTCATCATCATACTCATCATCATACTCATCATCATCATCTTCATCATATTCATCATCATACTCATCATATTTATTCTCATATTTATCATCATACTCATGATTATTCATCTTCATCATATTCATATTCATCTTCATCATTTTCATTAGGGGTGTAATGGTTCACAAAATTCTCGGTTCAAGTCCTTATCTGGTTTTAAATCATGGTTCAGTTCAATAATGTTACAGTTTGGAAGAATAAATGGGAAACATTATTATTATTATTATGATTATGATTAATATTAACATTTTTATACATCAACTGTTTAAGATCATTTAAAATAAAATGGCTGCTTGGTTTAAATAAGAATATAAATCATAATCAATAGACCTATAGTTAAACAATTAGAACAACTATAAAAGTGATGATGAATTCTTCTGTAAATAATATCTAGAAATATTTAAATTATATACAGATTAGGGTTGGCAGTATGAACAAATATGGATATTTCAGCCATGTAAAACTAAACTTTAAAACTATTTTAGAAGAACATATTAGTTATACAGACAGGAGTTTGCAATAGCACAGGCTTGCATTTAATGTGATTCCTGTACTGAAACGGTTTGATGTGAATATGTGTACATTTACTTCTCTAATTCTCATCCTCTTGTGTGTGTGTGTAGGTGACCAGTTTAGTCCTGCAGGGCCGCATGGATGAAGCGCGTCAGATTCTATCCAAACAGGCGTCTCTGCGGATGGAGAGCAGCTCCGTGTTCAAGCGCATGGACACACTCTTACAGACCATGCCCATATTCAACGTACGTACATCAGGATATCACACACAAAAACATAGCTATAAGAAGCAAATCATCTTTTCTTTCTTTTAAACTCAAGCATGGAAGCTGTGAGGGTATATATAATATGTTATAGATTAAGTACATCCAGGAGGTTGTTATCGCCGAATAAAACCTGACAGGTTTAATGGCGAAGCACTGTTTTATAAGACTGAAGGCTTTATTCTGTGAAAACAACCATCCTGGATTTACTTTATCCTAATTATTAAATAGATACTTGCCACAAAACTAAAATTAGATGCATTGTTCTGAGACTTAATAGTTTATTAACTCTGTAATTAAATGTAAATCTGACAGAACACTAAACTGCGCATTATTCAGACACAAGATGGCGCCAAACAGTCAAAAACACAAAGCTGACAGAAACTAAAACAGCTGATGGAGTATACACTAACCTGAGCATTATTCAGACACAAGATGGCGCCAAATAGTCAAAAACACAAAGCTGACAGAAACTAAAACAGCTGATGGAGTATACACTAACCTGTGCATTATTCAGACACAAGATGGCGCCAAACAGTCAAAAACACAAAGCTGACAGAAACTAAAACAGCTGATGGAGTATACACTAACCTGAGCATTATTCAGACACAAGATGGCGCCAAATAGTCAAAAACACAAAGCTGACAGAAACTAAAACAGCTGATGGAGTATACACTAACCTGTGCATTATTCAGACACAAGATGGCGCCAAATAGTCAAAAACACAAAGCTGACAGAAACTAAAACAGCTGATGGAGTATACACTAACCTGCACAATATTCAGACACAAGATGGCGCCAAATAGTCAAAAACACAAAGCTGACAGAAACTAAAACAGCTGATGGAGTATACACTAACCTGCACATTATTCAGACACAAGATGGCGCCAAACAGTCAAAAACACAAAGCTGACAGAAATGAAAACAGCTGATGGAGTATACACTAACCTGCGCATTATTCAGACACAAGATGGCGCCAAATAGTCAAAAACACAGAGCTGACAGAAACTAAAACAGCTGATGGAGTATACACTAACCTGCGCATTATTCAGACACAAGATGGCGCCAAACAGTCAAAAACACAGAACTGACAGAAACTAAAACAGCTGATGGAGTATACACTGACCTGCGCATTATTCAGACACAAGATGGAGACAAACAGTCAAAAACACAAAGCTGACAGAAACTAAAACAGCTGATGGAGTATACACTAACCTGCGCATTATTCAGACACAAGATGGCGCCAAATAGTCAAAAACACAAAGCTGACAGAAACTAAAACAGCTGATGGAGTATACACTAACCTGTGCATTATTCAGACACAAGATGGCGCCAAATAGTCAAAAACACAGAACTGACAGAAACTAAAACCGCTGATGGAGTATACACTAACCTGCACATTATTCAGACACAAGATGGCGCCAAACAGTCAAAAACACAAAGCTGACAGAAACTAAAACAGCTGATGGAGTATACACTAACCTGCGCATTATTCAGACACAAGATGGCGCCAAACAGTCAAAAACACAAAGCTGACAGAAATGAAAACAGCTGATGGAGTATACACTAACCTGCGCATTATTCAGACACAAGATGGCGCCAAACAGTCAAAAACACAAAGCTGACAGAAACTAAAACAGCTGTTGGAGTATACGCTAACCTGCGCATTATTCAGACACAAGATGGTGCCAAATAGTCAAAAACACAAAGCTGACAGAAACGAAAACAGCTGATGGAGTACACACTAACCTGCGCATTATTCAGACACAAGATGGCGCCAAATAGTCAAAAACACAGAACTGACAGAAACTAAAACAGCTGATGGAGTATACACTAACCTGCTCATTATTCAGATACAAGATGACACCAGATAGTCAAAAACACAGAGCTGACAGAAACTAAAACAGCTGATGGAGTATACACTAACCTGTGCATTATTCAGACACAAGATGACACCAGATAGTCAAAAACACAGCGCTGACAGAAACTAAAACAGCTGATGGAGTATACACTAACCTGTGCATTATTCAGACACAAGATGGCGCCAAATAGTCAAAAACACAAAGCTGACAGAAACTAAAACAGCTGATGGAGTATACACTAACCTGCACATTATTCAGACACAAGATATACAATTATTCAAAAACACAGAGCTGACAGACGTGTACATACATAGAAATGTGAATGTATTCACTGAAGGTTAATGTGATTCTCAGTTCCCAGATGAGCCTGTTATTCAGTGGTTGTTATCTGGGAATAACGTAATAGCTGTTCTCTACTTTACGTCAGGCTGCTGATATAATTGTCTGGGTTTTATTCTGCGTTGATAACCTCCTGGATGTACTTCAGAACTTGCAAAATGTTTTAATTCCTCGTTGTCCTCGGGGAAGCCCTCTTCAGTTTTGGGTAGACCGAATATAAATTGAAGTAGCCCAAATAGAAAATACATTATTTATTAAACAAAAACATACATTTACTGAGTAAAAAAAGATATCATGGCGTTTTTTATAGGCTATACATTTATTTTTTAAATAGCCAAAATTATATTTAACATTTTAAAGACTTTATTTATTTATATATATATTTTTAAATAACCAAAAAAAAATGATGCCGTAGATATTTTACAGGAGCTAGTAAAATGGGGCATTATTTACTCACCGTCACTCATTTCAGACCAGTTTGTGTTTCTTTCTCTTTTAAACATAAAACATTTTCTTCAAAATGTCTTTATCTGTGTTAATCAAAGAATAAAAATAGCCATATCAGCAGCACAACATACACAATCATCCACTTTGTGAGAGAATCTAAATGCGTTGAAATATATTTTTCCTCCAACTAGCCCGCCGGGCAGCATGTAGATAGATTTTGGTAGCCTGACTGTAAAAACAATAGCCCTGGGACGTCAGGCTACTGGATTTTAGGATCCCTGTAGTTTTTATTAGTGGAGTATATTGGCTTAATATATGTTCATCAGCCAACATATATTAATGGAACAAAAGAGTGTAAGAGTGATTTATTAAACCTCATGCCATAAGGATAATAATGAAACCGTTTGTGATTGTGTGCGTGTGTGTGTGTGTGTGTTCTTCAGCCTGCAGGAGCTCAGACTCTGACTGAGTTTGATATGAAATGGAGACACTGGCATGAGGAGTGTGACCGCTGTCTTCAGGACCACACGTTCGCCAGCAGCGCAGAGCTGGAGACTCTCTGCAAGGTCAGCATCTCTGACTCTACAGCTGCACAGTATCATTGAGATATATATATATATATATATATATATATATATATATATATATATATATATATATATATATATATATATATATATATATATATATATATATATATATACTGTATAGATATATATTGATTTCTTTTCTATATTTGCTCTGATGTATTTATCCAAGCCTGTCCTTTGCTAATTCAACTCTCTTTTACAGTCAGTGGTTACCAACCTTTTATTTATTTATATATATATATATATATATATATATATATATATATATATGATATGAAGGTATAATGCATCTATTATAGCCGAGTACTGCATGTAATTTAAATATGACATGCATATGTGAAATATGAATTTTTTTGTTGATTTTTTTTCTGTTAAAATTGTTTATGAAACTAAATAAAAATAAAAGTAATTTTAAAGAATATATAAAAGTTACATATATAAATGTTACATATATATATATATATATATATATTGCAGAATAAAACTAAATATTCCAGTGTCGTTTTTTTTTCCCTGCAAGTATTGCGCAGATGTACGTGACTGTAGATGTGCTGATGGGCTGTAGATGTGCTGTGGTTTTCAGTGTGTGTGTGTGTGTGTGTGTGTGTGTGTGTGTGTGTGTGTAATTATGTCAGATTCTGCTGGGTGATGAAGATGTGATTCTAGAGCAGAAGGATCTGATGAGCACCTGGTATCATTTTCTGGTGTCTCGGCTGCTCTTCACTCACCCCACCATCAAACCTCCTGACCTGCACTACTACGCTCAGGTACATGCACTTACTTTAGTAGCGGTGTAATTTTTTTATATTAATAATATATATAATTTTTTGTTATTATTATTTTTTACACTTTTTATGGATAAAAATATACAGATTAGGTCAAAATTATTCACCCTCCTGTAATTTTTATTTACATTTTTTTATTATAGAAAACAGATTCAGATTTTTCACAGTATTTCCTATATTTTTTCTTCTGCAGTTTTACATTTTTTAATACCATTTTAAGGTCAATGTCATATATTTATATTTATAATTATAATTTATAAATATATTTATATAATTTATATTCATTTATTTATTTATATATAATTTTATGTTATTTTTGTTATTATTAGTTTCTAAATATTGAATTGTATTTCTGTAGGTTTATTTTTACTTTTACTTTAAAGTTAACAAATATTTATTAGTAATTAGGGGTCTAACGGATCATTCAGGTATAACGGATTCATGATCTGTACGGATCACAACCCACAGTTGGGAACGCACGTGACCCGCGGATTAATAACTTTTTTGAACTCATAGGTTAATCCAACATTTATAACAATTGCAGAGAGATCGCTTACCACGTCATTCAAATCACCTGTATGAAAGCATTTTGGCTTCCCTGTAAAATATAATTATGACAGAAAATGTTGTGGTGGGACTTAAATGCTTTCTTAGGTTATCAATTAAAGGTGTTTCTGTCACTATTTGTTTGCCTGCGTTAATGCATTCAGTGTAAAGCTGCATAATTAAACATTAAAAGATCGTGATCTCAATTCAAACCTGCGCAACGTAAACAATAAATAATAATGATTTACATATGTTTATTAATCCTTCGAAGCACTGCGTTTGATCGAGAGAGATTCAGTTTTTACACTTTTTCAGTGAGTTACGAACAATAAAATAACACAGAAGTACTGGGAGAACAGCTCATAATTCAGATATAATAATTCATTTTTTTATTTGTAAATGGCGCCTTTCTAGACACCCAAGATCGCCCTACAATAAGCATCAACAGCCATGCTAGAACAAATTAAAACTAATAATAAACATTACCAAACACGCATTGACCAAACAAGTATAAACACACATCGAGAATATAAAATAACATGATAAAAAACATGATAAAAAATTGTTAAAGGAAAGCCTGCTTAAAAAGATGGGTCTTTAGACGTATTTTTTTTAAATCTTTGAGATCTTGAGGAGCAAGATTATGAAGTGCCTTGAAAGTTAGCAGTAATATTTACACTGATGAGAAGATATAAACACTGATGTTTATGGTAAAGATTAAAATCGCAGTTTAATGGAACTTGATGCTGATGAATGTTGTCGCAGTTACATTGCGTAACCAATGGGTGGCGACAAAACCATCAAAATAATGTCACTGGATAGGCTTTCAGAAATGATCCACCTATAATGAAACATGAAGTTTTATGTGTGAATTGTTAAATCATTCATTGAAAATAAATATGATCTGTTGTACAAGATGTTAGATTTCTATATTTAGCATTATCAGCAACAGTAGCAAAGATCATTTTTCCTATAGAATATTTTCCTTTTTTCCAGCTGGCTCTTTCTTGATTTATATTTTTAATAAAATTACAGCTTCTGAGAGTTCTGTTTGTTAAAACCAATGCGTTTTGCAGTAACATTTTTGTATAGATGGAAAGCAAATGACATTTGTCTCCTCCCTTTTTTTGCTGATCTGAAAAATGGTTCGATCCGTGACTCAAAAACCGTAGTGTGAGCCAAACCATGAGGTTTGTGATCTGTTATACCACTACTAGTAATCAAATTAGTTAATCAGTAAGTAATTAATTAGTTAATCAAAACTAAGATAAATCAAAATTTAAATGTAGGCAACTAGCTGAAATAAAATACTTTTTTATTTCAATCCATTTAATCTGAATTAGTTTTTATGATTTATTTTGTTAGTTTATTTTATCTTAATATTTTGATTTAAACATTTAATTTAGAAATAAGTTGAATTAAGTTATTTATTTATTCGTTTTCATTTAAAATAAACATTAAACAATAAGCATGCGACAAGAAACATGCTACAATTTTTATTAAAATTTTAGTGCAACAAGCTGAACTTGATAAACATGAGAAATGTTTAATTAGCAACAAGGTGAAATAGGAAAAAAATCTTATTTTTGTTCGATTAAAGCTTATTTCAAGTGACAATTTTAGTTTTATTACAGGTTTTAGTCAACTATAATAACACTGTGCATACACACACAGCAGTGAACTCTCTGATATACAAACAGCTGAGAGCAGAATTAGTCCTTCACTGAAATCTGCAGTTGTTTTTCTGGATCTGACGGTGACTGAATCTACAATTTGACTTTATGTTGTTTCACAGTCGAGCATGAACATGTTTCTTGGTCCGCGGGCGACGCCGGAGCCTCTGGACATCATCCTGCTGTCTGCGTTTGAGTTTGACCTGCATCAGGTGATCAAAGACTGCAGGTGTGTTTACTCTTTCAGCACACACACACACACACACACACACACACACACACACACACACACACACACACACACACACACACACAGAGGCTGAAGAGCAGTGTTAATCGCGTTGACGAATAAGAAGTTTTTAATCAGCTTTAAACAACTTGCAATACACTTCTAAACTGAAAGCATCTGTCCTTTACACTAAACTTGTAGATTTGATTTACTTTCTTTCTAGATTTTAATAATTTTAGTACATAAAGCTTAACTAAAGAAATGGCTTGGACGTCACCATGGTGTAGTGTGTAGCACAATCCCCTCACAGCAAGAAAGTTGCTGGTTCGAGCCTCAGCTGGGTCATTTAACATTTCTGTGTGGAGTTTGCATGTTCTCTCCTCGCGCCCTCCCAACGGCTTTCCACGCCCCCCTTGAAGTCAAATTAATTGTATTTTATATATAGCACCAGATCACGACTTCTTTTAATAAACAAGCTAAATAGCAGTATGTAATATCTTATTTTGACAACGGCATGTGATTTCTGTCTCTACATGGTCGCGCGATTACAAATTTCTGCTCTCTGAATCGCGCATGGTGGAGTTTCACACAGCCACTCTCTGCTGTATGCGAATGAGATTGCGCGTGTCACATCTGACAGGACCGAAGATGCACGTGCGCTCCTGTATATTATGCATAGCCTACAGCAGCCACAACACAGGTAAATGATGTGTGGGAGCGTAATGTGGGAGCGTCACAGCAGCTAAAATATATACAGATGTGATGGAACCTATGTTTAGTTTATTGGCGCTACTCGCGAGATGATGCTCTCTTTGTTGCAAGTGCAGCCATTGTATTTTCACTGTTTTGAGCTGATGTGACGCATTCGCCCCTATCTAGCATATCATCCAACCTTATGACCACTCCCGGAAGCTCCTCGAGTCTCCCGCAAATGTATACCGGCTCCGTGAAAAATCCCCAAAAATTAGTTAAAATACTCTGAAATTATGGTGACGAGAGTGAATGAGCAAGAGTACAGATCACGAGAGGCACAGTGATGGACTAAGCATTGAGTAATCTGCTGTCAGTAGTTGTAGACGAGCAATATTTGAACGGTCCTGCATGTATTTAGGCCTTTTTACATGTAACAACTGAAAGTTTTGTTTTGACAATATTGCAAGTTTACTAAAAGCTGGCCGGAATTATTAGATAGATGAAACTTTTTTTTTTCCTAACATGAATATTTAATAATATAACCTGTAATATACTTAAACAGTAGTTTATAGGCCTGTTTCCTTTTAGTAAAGGAGTATTAGATTTACAGGTGTGCATTTTAACTTCTTATGCATCAAATATGCTCTCCAAACTTTTCTTGATTGAGACATGTTGAATTCTTCTTTCATCATTTGCAATGTTTCCAAATTGCATTGTAATTTTTCATAACAATTTTTATATCTGTGTTTTATTCTTTTCTGTGGCGGTTCATTCCGCTGTGGAAACCCCTGATAAATAAGGAACTAAGCCAGAGTAAAATAAATGGATGAATTATTTGCTGTAAAGCTGCTTCTGGCCATGACACATTCACACCTAAATGGTTATATGAGGCGTATTTAATGGATTATATGCAGCATCCTTGATTTATTCTCTTAGGTAAGACAAGATCTTCTCTTAAGGTTCATACTTAAGGCCGATTTATACTTCTGCGTCAAGCGCACGCGTATGCTACGGCGCAGCCTACGCGTGGACGCATAGCCCCTCGCCGTGGCCGTCGGCGTCGTTGACGTGCACCTCTCAAAAAATGTAACGCATACGCGTAGCGCAAGCTCTGTGATTGGTCGGCTTGGTAGCACTGACGAGTGTGGGCGGAGGTGAGAGCCGCACGCCCGATGCAGCGAGTGTTTACAAGTGTGGAGTCCCGTGAAGGAGCTCCGGATGGAGACTGTTGTTTTGTGTTTACCTCATGATTAAAGTTGTTACACGTCCGCCGATTCCATCCTCAAAATGAGCAAATTTGAGCCACTTGTACATTAAAGGGTCACGAAACACCAAAACACATTTTTTGAGCTGTTGACAGTCATATATGTGTCCCACGCTGCTATAAACACTATTAGGACACATATATTGCACTAAAAAGTGAAAATTGGTTGTTTTTGCATAATTTTGAGCAAATTCGTTCTTCCGGTTTGAAACGAATTTTTGAAGCTGCATCACAGCCATGAGATACTTGGGTGTAAATCCAGCTGGAGAGTGGCTGTCTGTCTTTTCTAGGACGTTCTTGCGTATCTGAGTGTGCAGTATTAATTCATGAGAAAGACGTGCTTCAAACCAATCAGCGCGCTCTATTGTGTATGACGCGAAACTTCATTAATATGCATGATAGCTCCGGAGACTGTTTACCAGTTTACACTGTTCAGACGGCAGAGAGACGCCACGTTGTGTTGCCAAAACAAGTGAAAGAACAAGAATTTCAAGACAAAATCGTAGGTGTTATTAGTGTGTTGCAACGAAGGTTTTGTTTTCATTTTCCCTTTGTGAGAGAGCAGCTGGACTCACGTGTGGATTACAGTGCACGCGACAGAAACGCGTTTGTAAGGAACATTTTTACCCGAGAGCTTTTTCTCATCTGGAAATGGTGAAATCCGGATCGATGCCGCTCGTCTTCTTTTAATAAAAAGACACAGCTCCAGTTTGATTGTCTGTCTACAGATTTGGTAAGTGTTTGCAGTGGACTGCCCTTTGTTTAAATGCTGCTCTCCGAGTGTAAACATGTAAACACAAACTATTCCCGTCGTGCAGGATTTTCGCTGCAATTTGTGACAGGATAGTCTATACACACACGGCTTTCTGACGCTACCTACCGAGTACATAAGTTACAGAGAAATGCGGAGGATTTTTTTCTCTTATTCGCCGTATCAAATCAGCCTCTGTGTGTTTGTTTTTCCTGTCAAACTTAGCGCATGCCCAAATGGAAACTCCCTTCTATGCAAAATCTTACCCTCTTTCCCTCCCCCGACACTCCCACACTCCCAGAGCTGGACACGCCCAACTTTCCTGACTTTTTTCAAAACAGAGGTGTGAAAACACCCTGCTGAGACAGGGGGTTTCGTGGCCCTTTAAGGAAGTGTTCAGAAAAAACAAAACACCAGAGAAGAAACTCGACACAGAGGAACAAACACCTACAGCCAGCTAGCGTTTTGGAAGTGTATTGCAGAGAAACAGAAACAGCGCGCAGAAGTATAAATGCACGGCTACGCTGAGGCTTGCGCCGTGGGTTACGGCGATCACTTGACGCAGAAGTATAAACCAGGCTTTAGAGGGAAAATGTGCGTAATCCATTATAAAGTGTGAAGCATTAGAATCGGTGCTCGGTATCAGCCAATCACCATGACAAGGAGTCAGTACTCTGTATTGGCTGCAAAAATACTGATTGGAGCATCTCTAGCTTTAACCCAACTTGGCTGTCAGAGTGGCAATACTCCCCCGGGCTGTACAAGACTGATCTTGGAATGTTCTTCCAGAAGCCCATTAAGATACACTGCAGTGACAAAAGCTGCACACTTTGAGGCATTCCTATCAACATTGGGATGTGAAAATAAGCGATACTTATCTCCCCCCCTAAAAAATAAATAAATAAATATGTTCATCTGGAGCTGTTTCATTGTAAATAAACTTCTGAAACGGTCCGAAATCAGTAATACGTTTTTATTATTATTTACAAAGGATATAATAATAAGTATACATTAGAAAAAGCTGCAGATAAATTAGCAAACAGTTCAGATCATTAAAACTATTAGCTATTATAAAGAAATAGAATCAAGTTATCAAATCTCATCTTTTCTTCACTGTATAATTTAAACATTCTGATTAAAGAGCAGCGAATGAATCTCTCATTTAGATTTTTTTGGTTTGATTACATTAAATAACAGAGCTGTCACTTTAAAACTGCACAGATCTATAATGAAAGCGTTTGACTGTTTTCCTAACTGTTTATGCTCATTTAAGACAAAATTTGTTGTGTTTAAAAGAAAACCCAACAAGATTGACATGTCTAGATGTTGTTATTATTATTATTATTATTAATTAATTAATTTATTTTATTTTCGGCTTAGACCCTTTATTAATCTGGGGTCGCCACAGCGGAATGAACCGCCATTATTATTATTATTATCATTATTATTATTATTATGATGATGTGTATATGTCTGTTCAAACACGCACCTAAAACCCAGTGTCCACTTGAGCTCAGCATCAAATCGCGTACGTACAGAATCCGCTTGGGAAACAGCGTCTATTATCACTATGGAGCGCATCAGCTGACAGTCATGCATCTTTATATGAACTGACTGTTTTGAGGATTGCATAGGGGCAATGGCGCCTGTAATGAAAAGGAAATGAATCGCGCCGTTTTTATGTTTATTTCAAAGTGTTTCCATGCCTAAATAAACTGAAAGCACAGAACCGAATCACATTTAAGAGCAAGGGCGGCCCCTGGTGGTTCGGCGGTATGGGTTGCATATAGGGAGGATCGGATCTTCTCAGAAAGATAAAAAATACGGGAGAAATACGGGAAAATACCTTTACGGGATGACAGCGGGATAGAACTGTAAGATACGGGAGAATCCCGGGAAAAACGGGAGGGTTGACAGGTATGCTTTGAGGATAAAATAGATATAAAAATAAATGCTAATTTTAGCTTGTACAGTTGATCAGTTCAAATTAATTGTTCAGTTTTTTTACTGCTGCATTAAAATAAACAAATTAACTCTTTGTGTCGGTGTCATTCTGAACAGCCGTGCCGTGCCACACCCCCAATCCTGCCAAAAAAAAAAAAAAAACTGTAAACCTAGGGGAAACACTGGTATGTGTGTGAATGAGTGTGTATGGGTGTTTTCCAGTGTTGGGTTACAGCTGGAAGTGCATCTGCTGCTTAAAACATATGCTGGATAAGTTGGCGGTTCATTCCGCTTTGGTGACCCCTGATTAATAAAGGGACTAAGCCGAAAAGAAAATGATTTAATGAAATAAATGGCTTGCTAAAACTATTAATATCATTCATTCATTCATTTTCTTTGAACCCACGTCAGCACAGGGAGAACATGCAAACTCCACACAGAAACGCCAACTGACTCAGCCGGGGCTCGAACCAGCGACCTTCTTGCTGTGAGGCTATTGTGCTACCCACTGCACCACCGTGTTGCCCAACTATTAATATCATTCAAAATAAAATAATATACTCTTAAAAAACTGAATAAAATTCTATAAAAAATTTAAACTCTAACTTTTACTTTTGATTTGTGCACATTTCCTAAGAATCCTAAGATATAAGCTCTCATACTCCGTTTTTTCCCCTACTAAAACTACTCCAATATTTAGTTGTAGAGTTTTCAGGGTTTGTACAGGTGCTGGAAATCCTTAATGCTTCAATCTTAATGCAGTGTTTCCAAGATTTTGGATAAAGTGCTTGAAACTGCTTGAAAATGTACATTTGTGTTGCTTTCATAATAATTTACCTTACTAAATAGGTATTAACTATTCAGATTGAAGAATTATTATTGCATCTGCTTGTAGTGTGATTGTTTATCTGCGCACTTTGAGAATAAAATGCATATACAGTTGAAGTCAAAATTATTCGCCCTCCTGTGAATTTTTTTTCCTTTTTCAAAATATTTCCCAAATGATGTTTAACAGATTCAGGAAATTTTCACAGTATGTCTGATAATATTTTTTTCTTCTGGAGAAAGTCTTATTTGTTTTATTTCGGCTAGAATAAAAGCAGTTTTTAATTTTTTAAAAACAATTTTAAGCTCAATATTATTAGCCCCCTTATATTTGATTTGGTTTGTCTACAGAACAAACAACTGTTATACAATGACTTGCCTAATTACCCTAACTTTACCCTAATTAACCCAGTTAAGCCTTTAAATGTCACTTTAAAGGGTCACGAAACACCAAAACACATGTTTTGAGCTGTTGACAGTCATATACAGTACAGACCAAAAGTTTGGACACACCTTCTCATTTAAAGAGTTTTCTTTATTTTCATGACTATGAAAATTGTAGATTCACACTGAAGGCTTCAAAACTATGAATGAACACATGTGGAATTATATACATAGCAAAAAAAGTGTGAGACAACTGAAAATATGTCATATTCTAGGTTCTTCAAAGTAGCCATCTTTTGCTTTGATTACTGCTTTGCACACTCTTGGCATTCTCTTGATGAGCTTCAAGAGGTAGTCACCTGAAATGGTCTTCACTTCACTGGTGTGCCCTGTCAGGTTTAATAAGTGTGATTTCTTGCCTTATAATTGGGGTTGGGACCATCAGTTGTGTTGTGCAGAAGTCAGGTGGATACACAGCTGATGGTCCAACTGAATAGACTGCTAGAATTTGTATTATGACAAGAAAAAAGCAGCTAAGTAAAGAAAAACGAGTGGCCATCATTACTTTAAGAAATGAAGATCAGTCACTCCGAAAAACTGGGAAAACTTTGAAAGTGTCCCCAAGTGCAGTCCCAAAAACCATTGAGTGCCAAAAAGTAAGACCAAGAGTCACCTCTGCTGCGGAGGATAAGTTCATTTGAGTCACCAGCCTCAGAAATCGCAGGTTAACAGGAGCTCAGATTAGAGACCAGGTCAATGCCACACAGAGTTCTAGCAGCAGACACATCTCTAGAACAACTGTTAAGAGGAGACTGTGTGAATCAGGCCTTCATGGTAGAATATCTGCTAGAAAACCACTGCTTAGGACAAGCAACAAGCAGAAGAGACTTGTTTGGGCTAAAGAACACAAGGAATGGGCATTAGACCAATGCAAATCTGTGCTTTGGTCTGATGAGTCAATTTGAGATTTTTGGTTCCATGTCTGTGTGCAACGCAGAAAAGGTGAACGGATGGACTCTACATGCCTGGTTCCCACCGTGAAGCATGGATGAGGAGGTGTGATGGTGTAGGGGTGCTTTGCTGGTGACACTGTTGGGGATTTTTTTCAAAATTGAAGACATGCTGAACCAGCATGGCTATCACAGCATCTTGCAGCGCCATGCTATTCCATCCGGTTTGCATTTAGTTGGACCATCATTTATTTTTCAACAGGACAATGACCAAAAACACACCTCCAGGTTGTGTAAGGGCTATTTGACCAAGAAGAAGTGATGGGGTGCTGCGCCAGATGACCTGGCCTCCACAGTCACCGGACCTGAACCCAATCGAGATGGTTTGGGGTGAGCTGGACCGCAGAGTGGGTCAACAAGTGCTAAGCACCTCTGGGAACTCCTTCAAGACTGTTGGAAGACCATTTCAGGTGACTACCTCTTGAAGCTCATCAAGAGAATGCCAAGAGTGTGCAAAGCAGTAATCAAAGCAAAAGATGGCTACTTTGAAGAACCTAGAATATGACATATTTTCAGTTGTCTCACACTTTTTTTGCTATGTATATAATTCCACATGTGTTCATTCATAGTTTTGAAGCCTTCAGTGTGAATCTACAATTTTCATAGTCATGAAAATAAAGAAAACTCTTTAAATGAGAAGGTGTGTCCAAACTTTTGGTCTGTACTGTATGTGTCCCACGCTGCTATAAACACTATTAGGACACATATATTGCACCAAAAAGTGAAAATTGGTTGTTTGTGCGTTATTTTGAGCAAATTCGTTCTTCCGGTTTGAAACTAATATTTGAAGCTGCGTCACGGCCATGAGATACTTAGGTGTAAATCCAGCCTGGAGAGGGCTGTCTGTCCTTTCGAGAACATTGTGACGTATCTGAGTGTGCGGCATTAATTCATGACAAAGACGTGCTTCAAACCAATCAGCGCGCTCTATTGTGTATGACGTGAAACTTCATTATTATGCATGATAGCTCCGGAGACTGTTTTACCTGTTTACAGCGTTCAGACAGCAGAGAGACGCCACGTTGTGTTGCCAAAACAAGTGAAAGTACAAGAATTTCAAGACAAGAGTCGTAGGTGTTATTAGTGTGTTGCAACGAAGGTTTTGTTTTCATTTTCCCTCTATGAGAGAGCAGCTGGACTCACGTGTGGATTATAGTGCACGCGACAGAAACGCGTTTGTAAGGAACGCTTTTACCCGAGAGCTTTTCGCATCTGGAAATGGTGAAATCCGGATTTGCCGCTCGTCTTCTTTTAATAAAAAGACACAGCTCCAGTTTGATTGTCTGTCTACAGATTTGGTAAGTGTTTGCAGTGCAGTGCCCTTTGTTTAAATGCTGCTCTCCGAGTGTAAACATGTTAACACAAACTATTCCCGTCGTGCAGGATTTTCGCTGCATTTTGTGACAGGATAGTCTATACACACACGGCTTTCTGACGCTACCTACCTACCGAGTACATAAGTTACAGAGAAATGCGGAGGATTTTTTTTTCTCTCATTCGCCATGCGGTATTAAATCAGCCTCTCTGTGTTTGTTTTGCCTGTGAAACTCAGCGCGTGCCCAAATGGAAACTCCCTTCTATGCAAATTCTACCCTCTTTCCCTCCCCCGACACTCCCACACTCCCAGAGCTGGACACACCCACTTTCCTGACTTTTTTCAAAACCGAGGTGTGAAAACACCCTGCTGAGACAGGGGGTTTCGTGGCCCTTTAAGCTGAATACTAGTATCTTGAAGAATATCTAGTAAAATATTATTTACTGTCATCATAGCAAAGATAAAATAAATCAGTTATTAGAAATGAGTTATTAAAACTATTATGTTTATAAATGTGTTGAGAAAATCTTCTCTCCGTTAAACAGAAATTGGGGAAAAAATATACAGGAGGGATAATAATTCTGACTTCAACTGTACATTTAAGATGTGAGTTAAACATGTGCTGTCAAATGAACACTGGTGAAGAGACTGAACTAACTCTGAACTAAACTTTCCGCAGCATCGCGCTCAACAACTGGTGGTTTGTGGCTCATCTGACGGACCTGCTGGATCACTGCAAACTCCTGCAGTCACACAACCTGCAGTGCGTATCACACACACGAGTGCTTTTGCATATCTGTAACGCTCTTAACATGTAAGAAATTGAGTTTATGACGCAAGTCAGGGTTCCCACATTTTTTGAAAGTACTTGAATGTCTAACATGAATTCAAGGCCTGAAAACTACCTAAAAACCAGTGGTGTAAAGTACTTGAGTAAATGGAATTCGTTATTTAACTTAAGTATTTTTTTGGCTACTTTGTACTTGTACTGAGTATCAAAAATATAAGCAACTTTTACTCTCTACTTGACTACATTTTTGATTGAATATATGTACTCTTTACTCCACTACATTTGAAGGGACGCTTACCGTTACTCATTACATTGTGATTGTGCAAGACAAGTCGGCATCTTTATCAACCACGGCTAATTTGTTGGGCGGATGAGGCGATATCGCCATCTGCAGGGTGCTGAAGGTACTGTATGCTATTTATGAGCTAAATCACGTAAATGTGAATTAGCAGCTTGCCTAATACCAGGTGTTTAGCGACATGGCTGCAGCCAGTGATGAAGCTGAAGCCAGCACATCAAGCAGTGCCAGCACTGATGATCATCCATGGCCTTATCTGAAAGAATGTTTTCATTTGCCGATATACAGAATGGCTCCTACAGGATGCAGTGTCTACTTTGTTTGCCACGAACCACGAAAATAAGTGCTTTAAGAATTAATCGTCAAATTTAAATAAACACATTGAGGTAAGAGTCTGTTTAATGTGAATTTAGTCAAATTATGTCTGACTTTACAATGGTATTGTGAGTATAATGTTACCAAAAATTAATACAGTTACTGATATGGCAAAAACCACTGCGACATGACTATATATATATATATATATATTTTTTTTTTTTGTGCAATGTGAATAAATATATCACTAAAATTATACATTTTGCATCAAGTGCATTAAGCTGTGAGTTTGTGTTTTATTACATTCAGTATGAGTAAAATACTTAAGTTCTTTTAAAATCGGATACTTTAATACTTTTACTCAAGTCTTATTTGAATTGGTGACTTGTAACTTGTAATGGAGTAATTTTTACAGTAAGGTATCTGTACTTTTACTCAAGTATGGTTTTCAGGTACTCTTTACACCTCTGCTAAAAACAAACAAAGATTCTTGAAAGTTTGAAATGCAACTTGTTTTTTGGTGTTACTTCAGCAATTGTACTGTGCTGCGATCAAAAACAGAACTAAAAATGATAAATTCCTCATTTAAAAATCTTACATTTAAATCTTGTACAAGAACTATGACAAATAATGCTCATTTCATCAATATTTCAGAACACGCATTTCAATATTATTCAATATAATGTTTGTTTTGATTGATTTGCTGTTCTGGGTTTGTGTGTTTGTAGTTTTGGGTCCAATCTGCGTGAGTTTCTGGTTCTGGAGTACGCCTCGGGTCTCTTCACACATCACAGGTGACTCAAACACATCACTATGAATGAAGGAACTCCTTTATTTAGAACTATTCTTTATATTAACTCGATTATAAACATCTTTGAGAACGTATAATATAAATTAGGGCTGCACAATATATCGCTTCAGCATCGTTGTCGCAATGTACACAGCCGCAATAGTCACATCGTAGCATGTGCAATGTCTAGTCATGATTATAGTTGAGAAATTACAGTAGTTTGTTGTTGCAAATGTTATCCATAATGTTGTGAAGGTTTATCATAGACCTGTGATTATTATTTAGCATTTCAAGAGAGCCTCAAAGCACAAGAAATTCTAACATTTGTAGCTTTAGATTACAAAGATTATTTATATATAATTATTATTCAATTCATCTTTATTTGTATAGCGCTTATACAATGTAGATTGTGTCAAAGCAGCTTCACATAGAAGATTATAGTAAATTGAAACAGTGTCAGTCCAGTTTTCAGAGATTAAGTTCAGTTCAGCTCAGTTCAGTGTGGGTTAATAATCACTACTGAGAGTCCAAACACTGAAGAGCAAATCCATCGATGCGCAGCTCTACAGATCCCGAACCATGCAAGCCAGTGGCGACAGCGGCGAGGAACAAATTCACCAATAGGCAAAAGCGAAGATTTAAAAAACCTCAAGAGAAACCTGGCTCAATTGGGCACGACCATTTCTCCTATGGCCAAACGTCTTGTGCAGAGCTGCAGTCTAGGCGCCGGAGGCTGGAGTAGCTGGACCTCAGCAAAGACTCGTCTGTCCTAGGAGCGTCACAGGAATCAGTCTCATGCTCATGAAAACCTTGGGATCATCTCATCGCTGGTCTTGGATCGCATCAGTGGCGCTGCATAGTCTGAGGGCCTCAAGATGAGTACCCCCAGGTGGAAATAGAGAATAAAGAGAATAATTAGCGTAGCTGCTGTTCATAGTGTATATAAACGAGATGCAAAGAACCTGCGTGGGGCACACTCATGCGTCATACCGCTAAAGTGATGCACTGAGTGTATGCTTTGCTAAAAAGATAGGTCTTTAATCTAGTTTTGAACTGTGAGAGTGTGTCTGAGCCTCGGACATTATCAGGAAGGCTATTCCAGAGTTTAGGGGCCATAAATGAGAAGGCTCTGCCTCCTTTACTCGACTTTGCTATTCTAGGTACTACCAGAAGCCCTGAGTTTTGAGATCTTAAAGAGCGGGTTGGGTTGTAGCGAGACAGGAGGTTGGTTAGATAAACAGGAGCTAGATTATTTAAAGCTTTATAGGTAAGAAGTAATACTTTAAAATCAATACGAAACTTAACAGGCAGCCAGTGTAAGGAGGATAAAATTAGGGTGATATGATCATATTTTCTAGACCTGGTAAGAACTCTGGCAGCTATCTTGTATAGCTAGTATAGATTTGTACTAGCTGAAGTTTGTTAATAGAGGATGCTGGGCAGCCTAAAGTATTATATATACACGATAAAGACTACAATGATAATTTGCATTTAATTATTCAAGTTCTGTGTCTGAATACTATCCAACTTATTTTATTTGCATCTTTGCAAATAAATTTGATTAGTATGCGTTATGTAGAATAATCCTAATCAACCTAAAATTATGATACCCCACCCTACCTGGTGAAATTGAATTTATCGCAAAAATATATTGCAGAAAAACAATATCACAATATGATTTTTTTTCCCAATATGGTGCAGCCCTAATATAAATAGATAAATATGGAATAAACTTGGCTCATGGAGAGTCAGAAATGTTGTGATGTTCAATGTGTATCTGCTGAATGTTCAGTCTGTGGCAGCTGGCGGTGGATTATTTGGATCACTGTCCTGAGTTCGGTCGTGTGTATCTGGAGCTGCAGATCGAGAGGGTGCCGCTCGACACCGAACGCAAAGCCATTAAAGTGCTGCGCATCTGTGAAGACCGACAGATGAGTGAACAGGGTGAGGGACTTTTTCATACAAAGCTGCAGATTTACTTTGTGCAAAATCACATATTTCAAATAAGGGTGCTTTCACATCTGTAGTTCGCTTTATTTGGTCCGGACCAAGGGCAATAAATGATACATTGCAGCATTTTCTGCCACCTTTGGGCCGCTTTCACACCTCACTGATTGCTTTGGTCCGAACCAGTTGAAAAGAACCAAAATGCATTCATGTGATAAAAACCACATCACTCATTGGCCAGATGTTGTTGAACATATTTCCTAAACTGCTTATCGTTTGGTCAGAATTCACGTGTGGGAAAATGCCAATGGAACTCCGCAAATAAACAAACCAGCAGACACACTCGCTTTTCACTATAGAGGGACGACTGCGCTGGCTGATTGTATCCCTGCTCATAGTATACTATAAAGTTTGTATACATCACTTAGGCAAACTATACATTTCAAGAATGAAGCGCGGCTGTGGTTGGAAAACAATGCTTTAAGGCATTGCAAACGGTGAAGGTGCATCGTACGTCACTTCAGGAGGAGGCGTGAATTAATTTAGCTAAATTGCAACATGGTCATCTTCCCGAAATTTTACCAGCGATCCATCAGGTAATGTCCCCCCTCTTTCTGTTGGTAAAGCGCTGTCAACAAATACTTTTCCTCCACATTCAATAATGCACAGCGCATCAGCCTACGGCAGCTGGATTAGTCCAAAAAGGTGCAGAATTTTTTGCGGTTGGGTCTGTTTTAGTTCGGATCATGTTCTCACCACAAACGATCCGCTCCAGGGTTCATTTAAAAGCGTACCGAGACCACCTCTTCAAGGAGGTCTCAGTACGCTTTTTTTGGTCCTCTTTTGGTGCACACTTGAGTACGATTGCTACATTCACACCTGCCCAAACGAACTGCACCAAGAGGGGAAACAAACTCTAGAGCGATTCAACCGAACTAAATAAGGCAGGTGTGAAAGCACCCTAAAACTCTATCATACACCTGGCACAATACGGCACGGCACAAGTATTATTATTATTTGTTGCTATTTTCATTTTCAGTTTCATGATTTGAGCCGTGTTAAACAGCAAATACATGTGCAACATGTAATAATTGCAAAGTGAAATAGTAAATAGGAAATGCATTTGCACCACTTTGCGCACAGACCGTGCTGGTCTGATAAGGAGGTGTGTTAAGATGATCATCATTTTCTTCAGACCTGATCTTATGGTGTTAGTCAAAGTTGATTATGAATATATTAAGCAGGAGTTTGTGTGTGTGTGTGTTTTTCAGTGCGCAGTATCTGTAAGATCATGGCTAAAAGAGCTCTCAGGAACAACAGACTGGGATCTGCTCTGTCCTGGAGCATCAGAGCTAAAGACGCCGCGCTCGCTACGCTCATCTCTGAGAGGTCTTACACACACACACACAAACACACACACACACGCACACACAATATCTGTCCTGTAGATCAGTATACAAGCAGAAATAAAAATGTGATAAAATGAGCACCTGATAATCCTCAGTTTCTCTGCATTTACTGTTTGCATGTTTATGTGTGAGTAAAATGTCATCAATATTAAAGACATTTGTTTTAAATTGAAATAAAATGTATATAATGTAGATCAGGGGTGCTCAACCCTATTCCTGGCGATCGACCTTCCTGCAGTTTTCAGTTGCAGCCCTTATCAAACACACCTGCCTGTAATTATCAAGTGCTCCTCACGTTCTAAATAATTGGTTCAGGTGTGTTTGATCAGGGTTGGAGCTGAAATCAGCTGGAAGGTCGATCGCCAGGAACAGGACTGAGCACCCCTGATGTAGAGGGTTCTTTTGTTGTTGTTGTTGCTTAAAATATAAAAAAGGTGTATATAAATATATTTTATACATAATAAAGTATAAAATATATAACTAAAAGTAAAGCATATGAATGTGTTTTGCATACATATTTTTATTTAAGACACAATAGCAATGTTTTAATTTCAGCAAAGTTAAGAATTAGATTTATTATTATTATTTTTGCATATAATAAAATAAGTAACCATAATAATTAATGTTTTCGTTTCAGAAAAATTACGAAATCAGTATTTGGAGGAATAATCCTAATTTCCAATACCAACAAATAAATAAAGAAAAATAAAAACTCGAGACAATAAAAAAAAAGAAACTCGATAATAAAAAATTATTATTGTTATTCTCTTCTATTTTTGCATATAAAAGAAAAAATAAACAACAGCTGAAAACAAACAAACAATAACAACACAAAAACGAAAGAAAAAAAATCTTTAAATGAAAGTATTTTCATTGCAAATCTCAAAAAATGCTCTCAAACCATTATAGAAATAAACAAATATTACAATTTTTCACTCAAACTCACATCAAACAAATACGATAAATCCTGAGAAATGAGAAGCTGTCAGCTGGTCACGTATGTATCCCCCATTAGTGTGTAAACTATGTGAATTATTCTACTGCTCTTGTGTTTTCTGCAGGTTTCTTCAGGATTACAGTAATAAAGGCTCTTTCGCAGATCTGGATGTGTTGGATAATCTGGGTCCTGCCATGCTGCTCAGTGACAGACTGACGTTTTTAGGTACAGCATGATGCAAATTATGGGGTTTATGTGAAATATGTATATTTTAATATGACGTTTATTCTCTGTTCTAGCGCAGTACTTTCATTTAGAGTTCTTGCTCTAGCTGTGATCAGTTTTTTTAATGCACATTAATATGCACACACTTAACCCAGTATTTAAATATCTAATAATCAGTCGTTGTCTTTAGCAAATGTAAATACCTTAAGCTCTGACTAAACATTCTAGTATTTAATGCCCATTATAAGACATAGTTCCAGTCCTTGATTCTGATTGGTTGAGCTGTGTTCAAAGCTGTTGTAAAATATGATCTACTAACACACACCTGAGACTGTTGCTTGGCAACCGTTTCGCTATCAGCACTGAGCCGAAGAAACTGTTTTATTTGGTATAACTGCACTATATATATATACATACATACATACATATACATATATATATAGAGTTAAGCAATTAAAAGCAATAAGCCCATGAAACTGTGGCTAACACCCTTTGGTGATTTTCGAATATGTTGGTGATTTTTTTTTTTTTTGAGTAGCTAGTGATTTTTGTAGTAGTTAGCAATTTTGAGTAGTTGCCATTTTCAAGTAGTTGGCGATTTTCTAGTAGTTTGATTTTCGAGTAGTTGCTGATTTTGAGTAGTTGCTGATTTTCGAATAGTTGTTGATTTTCGAGTAGTTGGTGATTTTCGTGTAGTTGGTGATTTTCGAGTAGTTGCTGATTTCGAGTAGTTGGCAGCTTGGAGTAGTTATCAATTGTCGAGTAGTTGCTGATTTTTGAGTAGTTGCTGATTTTTGAGTAGTTGCTGATTTCATGTAATTGCTGATTTCGAGTAGTTGTCGATTTTCGAGTGGTTGTCGATTTTCGAGTAGTTGGTGATTTTTCGAGTAGTTGGTGATTTTTCGAGTAGTTGCTGATTTTTGAGTAGTTGCTGATTTCATGTAGTTGCTGATTTCATGTAGTTGCTGATTTCATGTAGTTGCTGATTTCATGTAGTTGCTGATTTCATGTAGTTGCTGATTTTGAGTAGTTGAGGATTTCAAGTAGTTGTTGATTTTTGAGTAGTTGTCGATTTTCGAGAAGTTGGTGATGTTTCGAGTAGTTGCTGATTTTTGAGTAGTTGCTGATTTTTAAGCAGTTGTTGATTTCATGTAGTTGCTGATTTCGAGTAGTTGTCGATTTTTGAGTGGTTGTCGATTTTCGAGTAGTTGGTGATTTTTCGAGTAGTTGCTGATTTTTAAGCAGTTGTTGATTTCATGTAGTTGCTGATTTCGAGTAGTTGTCGATTTTTGAGTGGTTTTCGATTTTCGAGAAGTTGGTGATGTTTCGAGTAGTTGCTGATTTTTGAGTAGTTGCTGATTTTTAAGCAGTTGTTGATTTCATGTAGTTGCTGATTTCGAGTGGTTGTCGATTTTCGAGTAGTTGGTGATTTTTCGAGTAGTTGCTGATTTTTCGAGTAGTTGCTGATTTTTAAGCAGTTGTTGATTTCATGTAGTTGCTGATTTCGAGTGGTTGTCGATTTTCTAGTAGTTGGTGATTTTTCGAGTAGTTGCTGATTTTTCGAGTAGTTGCTAATTTCATGTAGTTGCTGATTTCATGTAGTTGCTGATTTTGAGTAGTTGCTGATTTTTGAGTAGTTGCGGATTTCATGTAGTTGCTGATTTCGAGTAGTTGAGGATTTCAAGTAGTTGTTGATTTTTAAGCAGTTGCTGATTTCATGTAGTTGCTGATGTTGAGTAGTTGCTGATTTCATGTAGTTGCTGATTTCGAGTAGTTGGGGATTTTCGAGTAGTTGCTGATTTCATGTAGTTGCTGATTTCAAGTCGTTGGGGTTTTTCGAGTAGTTGGGGATTTTCGAGTAGTTGCTGATTTTGAGTAGTTGTAGATTTTCGAGTAGTTGTCGATTTTCGAGTAGTTGTCGATGTTGGAGTAGTTGGCAGCTTGGAGTAGTTGCCGATTTTAGAGTAATTGACGATTTTTGAGTAGTTGGTGATTTCAAGTAGTTGTCGATTTTCGAGAAGTAAGCAGTTTGAAGTAGTTGATGATTTTCAAATAGTTGCCGATTTTCGAGGAGTTGGTGATTTTCAAGTAGTTGCTGATTTAATGTAGTTGCTGATATCGAGTAGTTTGGGATTTCGAGTAGTTGGCAGCTTGGAGTAGTTGTCGATTTTCGAGTAGTTGGGGATTTTCGAGTAGTTGCTGATTTTGAGTAGTTGTTGATTTTCGAGTAGTTGCTGATTTAATGTAGTTGCTGATATCGAGTAGTTGGGGATTTCGAGTAGTTGGCAGCTTGGAGTAGTTGTCGATTTTCGAGTAGTTGTCGATTTTCGAGTAATTGTCGAATTTTGAGTAGTTTGTGATTTTCGAGTAGTTGGTGATTTTTCAAGTAGTTGGCGATTTTTGAGTAGTTGCCATTTTTGAGAAGTAGGCGGTTTGGGGTAGTTGGTGATTTTTTCGAGTAGTTTGACTTTCGAGTAGTTGGTAATTTCGAGTAGTTGGCAGTTTGGAGTAGTTAGTGATTTTCGAGTAGTTAGTGATTTTCGAGTAGTTGGTGATTTTCAAGTAGTTGGGGATTTCGAGTAATTGGTGTTTTCGAGTAGTTGGTGATTTTCAAGAAGTAGGCAGTTTGGAGTAGTTGCCGATTTTTTTTTTATTTTTTTTGAGAAAGTTTGGAGAAGTAGGCATACGACTCGCATTAATACTATATAGAGCAGGGGTGTCCAAACTCGGTCCTGGAGGGCCGGTGTCCTGCATAGTTTAGCTCCAACTTGCTTCAACACACCTGCTAGGAAGTTTCTGGTATATCTTACAGCTGGTTCAGGTGTGTTTGATTAGGGTTGGAGCTAAACTCTCCAGGACACTGGCCCTCCAGGACCGAGTTTGGACACCCCTGATATAGAGCATACTTTTTTTAATGGTTGTGAAGTAAATTTAAATGTACTACATACTTCAGTAGTAGGCGATTTCGGACGCAGCCATTGAGTTTTTTTAGAAAGTGAAATTGTTTCTTGTGAGGCGTGGTGTTGGAATAGAGTTTGTACAGTATAAAAACATGTCCTATGAAATGGCCCCACATTTCACCAAAACAAATGTGTGTGTGTGTTTGTAGGAAAGTACCGTGAGTTTCACAGGCTTTATGGTGAAAATCGATTCTCCGATGCGGCCAAACTCCTGCTGTCACTCATGATGGCGAAGATCGCTCCACGCAGTCTGTGGATGACCCTGTTGACCGATGCACTGCCACTGCTGGAGCAGGAGGAGGTCACACACACACACACACACACACACACACACACACACATTTAACTTTACACTGTTTTGCACATTCTTGAGGTGCAGATGATCACAGAGAGTTGGAACAGATCTCTTAATTCCATTTTTTTTTTACAAATCCTGTTCTGTGGACATGTTTAAATGCATTACTATGGAGACATGTTAATACACTCCTGTCAATCAATTTGGTGGGCAAGGAAAACCATACTCCTACATCATGACTAAGGACTTTATTGGTCCGTCAACCCAATAGTTTGTTAGCGTTGTTAGCATTTTTGGCTTGACTGACTGTGTTTGTTTGCGTGTACAGGTGATCTTCACAGTGGATCAGACGTATGAGCTCATGTCCTGTCTGGAAGAGCTCAACTCAGGAACCAAAGACTCCAACCAGATGGAGCAGGTAAAACACCCATCTAAATATGAGAAATAAATGACTGATTTAAGAAGATAGAGACCAAAAACAAGTTAAAATGATCTGCCAGTGCAGTGAGATAATTATACTGAGTAAGATTTCTTGAAATAAAAAAAATATATATTATTGTATTGTATAAGTAATGTAACACTTATTCCAAGCAGTGTAATCTAATTGTCTTAAAACTAGCTTGGTAATTGTTTTTTTGCTTTTCTTATTTTGTATGAAAAGGTCTAGATTTACTAAACATGAGTAACTTTACGCCAAATTTGCAGGTAAAATACATAACTTTACACCAAATTTGCAGGTAAAATACATAACTTTATGTTAAATTTGCAAGTAAAATGCATAACTTTACGCCAAATTTGTGGGTAAAATGCAAAACTACATCAAATTTGCAGGTAAAATACATAACTTTACACCAAATTTGCAGGTAAAATACATAACTTTACACCAAATTTGTTGGTAAAATGCAAAACTACATCAAATTTGCAGGTAAAATACATAACTTTACACCAAATTTGCAGGTAAAATACATAACTTTACGTTAAATTTGCAGGTAAAATACATAACTTTACACCAAATTTGCAGGTAAAATACATAACTTTACACCAAATTTGCAGGTAAAATACATAACTTTACACCAAATTTGCAGGTAAAATACATAACTTTACGCCAAATTTGCAGGTAAAATACATAACTTTACGTTAAATTTGCAGGTAAAATGCATAACTTTACGTTAAATTTGTAGGTAAAATACATAACTTTACGCCAAATTTGCAGGTAAAATACATAACTTTACACCAAATTTGCAGGTAAAATACATAACTTTATGTTAAATTTGCAAGTAAAATGCATAACTTTACGCCAAATTTGTGGGTAAAATGCAAAACTACATCAAATTTGCTGGTAAAATACATAACTTTACACCAAATTTGCAGGTAAAATACATAACTTTACACCAAATTTATGGGTAAAATGCAAAACTACATCAAATTTGCAGGTAAAATACATAACTTTACACCAAATTTGCAGGTAAAATACATAACTTTACGTTAAATTTGCAGGTAAAATACATAACTTTACGTTAAATTTGCAGGTAAAATACATAACTTTACGTTAAATTTGCAAGTAAAATGCATAACTTTACGTTAAATTTGCAGGTAAAATACATAACTTTACACCAAATTTGTGGGTAAAATGCAAAACTACATCAAATTTGCAGGTAAAATACATAGCTTTACACCAAATTTGCAGGTAAAATACATAACTTTACGTTAAATTTGCAGGTAAAATGCATAACTTTACGTTAAATTTGTAGGTAAAATGCATAACTTTACGTTAAATTTGCAAGTAAAATGCATAACTTTACACCAAATTTGCAGGTAAAATACATAACTTTACACCAAATTTGCAGGTAAAATACATAACTTTACGCCAAATTTGCAGGTAAAATACATAACTTTACACCAAATTTGCAGGTAAAATACATAACTTTACGCCAAATTTGCAGGTAAAATACATAACTTTACGTTAAATTTGCAGGGAAAATGCATAACTTTACGTTAAATTTGTAGGTAAAATACATAACTTTACGCCAAATTTGCAGGTAAAATACATAACTTTACACCAAATTTGCAGGTAAAATACATAACTTTATGTTAAATTTGCAAGTAAAATGCATAACTTTACGCCAAATTTGTGGGTAAAATGCAAAACTACATCAAATTTGCAGGTAAAATACATAACTTTACACCAAATTTGCAGGTAAAATACATAACTTTACGTTAAATTTGCAGGTAAAATACATAACTTTACGTTAAATTTGCAGGTAAAATACATAACTTTACGTTAAATTTGCAAGTAAAATGCATAACTTTACGTTAAATTTGCAGGTAAAATACATAACTTTACACCAAATTTGTGGGTAAAATGCAAAACTACATCAAATTTGCAGGTAAAATACATAGCTTTACACCAAATTTGCAGGTAAAATACATAACTTTACGTTAAATTTGCAGGTAAAATGCATAACTTTACGTTAAATTTGTAGGTAAAATGCATAACTTTACGTTAAATTTGCAAGTAAAATGCATAACTTTACACCAAATTTGCAGGTAAAATACATAACTTTACACCAAATTTGCAGGTAAAATACATAACTTTACGCCAAATTTGCAGGTAAAATACATAACTTTACACCAAATTTGCAGGTAAAATACATAACTTTACACCAAATTTGCAGGTAAAATACATAACTTTACATCAAATTTGCTGGTAAAATGCATAACTTTACGTTAAATGTGTAGGTAAAATGCATAACTTTACGTTAAATTTGCAGGTAAAATGCATAACTTTACACCAAATTTGCAGGTAAAATACATAACTTTACACCAAATTTGCAGGTAAAATACATAACTTTACGCCAAATTTGCAGGTAAAATACATAACTTTACGTTAAATTTGCAAGTAAAATGCATAACTTTATGTTAAATTTGCAGGTAAAATGCATAACTTTACACCAAATTTGCAGGTAAAATACATAACTTTACGTTAAATTTGCAAGTAAAATGCATAACTTTATGTTAAATTTGCAGGTAAAATACATAACTTTACACCAAATTTGCAGGTAAAATACATAACTTTACACCAAATTTGCAGGTAAAATACATAACTTTACACCAAATTTGCAGGTAAAATACATAACTTTACGTTAAATTTGCAGGTAAAATACATAACTTTACGTTAAATTTGCAGGTAAAATACATAACTTTACACCAAATTTGCAGGTAAAATACATAACTTTACGTTAAATTTGCAGGTAAAATACATAACTTTACGTTAAATTTGCAGGTAAAATGCATAACTTTACACCAAATTTGCAGGTAAAATACATAACTTTACACCAAATTTGCAGGTAAAATACATAACTTTACGCCAAATTTGCAGGTAAAATACATAACTTTACGTTAAATTTGCAAGTAAAATGCATAACTTTATGTTAAATTTGTAGGTAAAATACATAACTTTACGCCAAATTTGCAGGTAAAATACATAACTTTACACCAAATTTGCAGGTAAAATACATAACTTTATGTTAAATTTGCAAGTAAAATGCATAACTTTAAAAATGCAGGTAAAATACATAACTTTACGCCAAATTTGTGGGTAAAATGCAAAACTACATCAAATTTGCTGGTAAAATACATAACTTTACACCAAATTTGCAGGTAAAATACATAACTTTACGTTAAATTTGCAGGTAAAATACATAACTTTACGTTAAATTTGCAGGTAAAATACATAACTTTACGTTAAATTTGCAAGTAAAATGCATAACTTTACGTTAAATTTGCAGGTAAAATACATAACTTTACACCAAATTTGCAGGTAAAATACATAACTTTACACCAAATTTGCAGGTAAAATACATAACTTTACGTTAAATTTGCAGGTAAAATACATAACTTTACACCAAATTTGCAGGTAAAATACATAACTTTACGTTAAATTTGCAGGTAAAATACATAACTTTACGTTAAATTTGCAGGTAAAATACATAACTTTACACCAAATTTGCAGGTAAAATACATAACTTTACGTTAAATTTGCAAGTAAAATGCATAACTTTACGTTAAATTTGCAGGTAAAATACATAACTTTACGCCAAATTTGCAGGTAAAATACATAACTTTACGTTAAATTTGCAAGTAAAATGCATAACTTTATGTTAAATTTGTAGGTAAAATACATAACTTTACGCCAAATTTGCAGGTAAAATACATAACTTTATGTTAAATTTGCAAGTAAAATGCATAACTTTACGTTAAATTTGCAGGTAAAATGCATAACTTTACGTTAAATTTGCAAGTAAAATGCATAACTTTACGTTAAATTTGCAGGTAAAATACATAACTTTACGCCAAATTTGCAGGTAAAATACATAACTTTACGTTAAATTTGCAAGTAAAATGCATAACTTTATGTTAAATTTGTAGGTAAAATACATAACTTTACGCCAAATTTGCAGGTAAAATACATAACTTTATGTTAAATTTGCAAGTAAAATGCATAACTTTACGTTAAATTTGCAGGTAAAATGCATAACTTTACACCAAATTTGCAGGTAAAATACATAACTTTACACCAAATTTGCAGGTAAAATACATAACTTTACGCCAAATTTGCAGGTAAAATACATAACTTTACACCAAATTTGCAGGTAAAATACATAACTTTACGCCAAATTTGCAGGTAAAATACATAACTTTACGTTAAATTTGCAAGTAAAATGCATAACTTTATGTTAAATTTGCAGGTAAAATGCATAACTTTACACCAAATTTGCAGGTAAAATACATAACTTTACGTTAAATTTGCAAGTAAAATGCATAACTTTACACCAAATTTGCAGGTAAAATACATAACTTTACACCAAATTTGCAGGTAAAATACATAACTTTACATCAAATTTGCAGGTAAAATGCATAACTTTAAAAATGCAGGTAAAATACATAACTTTACACCAAATTTGCAGGTAAAATACATAACTTTACATCAAATTTGCAGGTAAAATGCATAACTTTAAAAATGCAGGTAAAATACATAACTTTACGTTAAATTTGCAGGTAAAATACATAACTTTACATCAAATTTGCAGGTAAAATGCATAACTTTACATCAAATTTGCAGGTAAAATACATAACTACATCAAATTTGCAGGTAAAATGCATAACTTTACGTTAGATTTGCAGGTAAAATACATAACTTTACACCAAATTTGCAGGTAAAATACATAACTACATCAAATTTGCAGGTAAAATACATAACTTTACACCAAATTTGCAGGTAAAATACATAATTACATCAAATTTGCAGGTAAAATGCATAACTTTACGTTAAATTTGCAGGTAAAATACATAACTTTACACCAAATTTGCAGGTAAAATACATAACTACATCAAATTTGCAGGTAAAATACATAACTTTACGTCAAATTTGCAGGTAAAATACATAACTACATCAAATTTGCAGGTAAAATGCATAACTTTACGTTAAATTTGCAGGTAAAATACATAACTTTACACCAAATTTGCAGGTAAAATACATAACTACATCAAATTTGCAGGTAAAATGCATAACTTTACGCCAAATTTGCAGCTAAAATACATAACTAAATCAAATTTGCAGGTAAAATACATAACTTTACATCAAATTTGCAGGTAAAATACATAACTACATCAAATTTGCAGGTAAAATGCATAACTTTACGTTAAATTTGCAGGTAAAATACATAACTTTACACCAAATTTGCAGGTAAAATACATAACTACATCAAATTTGCAGGTAAAATGCATAACTTTACGCCAAATTTGCAGCTAAAATACATAACTAAATCAAATTTGCAGGTAAAATGCATAACTTTATGTTAAATTTGCAGGTAAAATACATAACTTTACATCAAATTTGCAGGTAAAATACATAACTACATCAAATTTGCAGGTAAAATGCATAACTTTACGTTAAATTTGCAGGTAAAATACATAACTTTACACCAAATTTGCAGGTAAAATACATAACTACATCAAATTTGCAGGTAAAATGCATATATTTAAGCTGAATTTGAACTATTATCTATTTTGCCTGCAGATTTCATGTACTTTAATTTGACATGCTAAAGTTGAATCGCTCATTAATTAATCTAATATTAATTCATTCTCTAAGTTGTTTGTATTTGGGTGTTTCAGGAGGAAGATCTGGAGTCCACGAAGACGGAGCTCTTGCGAGTGGCGTTGGCTCGTAATCTCGCTATGGCCATCGTCAAAGAGGGGACCATAGAAACATAAATGCATCTGATCGTCCAGCTGCTTTTTCTGTATATAAATCTGAAGATTTGAGTAAAAATGTGACCTCTTTAATAAAACCTTTTTCCAGTTTTTGCTAGAAAAAAAATGGTTTCATATTTGTTTTTTGTTTGTAAAGTTATTATGGAGAATTCTGGATTGTTTGCATTAAAACAGCATCTCCTCTAGTATGATTAACTCTATGAATTGTGTAGGAAATTGTGAAGTATAAATACAATTCAGATTAATTACATGTATAATATTAATTTACCTTTAATAGGCTGATATTATTAGTACAGTTTATATAGTGCATATAAACCATATTCACAATACAACCTGACCAAAAGGATCATTTTAACTGTAAGAGAAAATTCAGTTTAATTACATTAATAATACAGATGAGCAATCTGACAAATAATGAAAAACAACATACAAATATACAGCAAATATGCCAGAAATATGTGTACAGACAAAACATTCATTAAGAATCTTTAAAAAAGTTGTACAAGATAAAATCATCACATATATTGAAATAATAATTGCATTAATCAAAAATATTTTACTTGAATGTGATGGGTTTTTTTAATGAAAAAGATCTGCCAAGGAAATACTCAAATATACACAAAACAGACAGATTTTTTTTTCCATTGAACAAAAATGATCATCAATATAATCAGAATAGAATAATCAGGTGGATATATATGGTGTCGCATTTTAAAATGCAACTTCTTTTACTTTATTATTTCAACATATATTTCAGAAGTACGCCAAGCTAATTTCAAACTTATTTTTATAAATACATTGGTGCATTTTAAGCTATTCCATGCTGCTGCATCACCTGTTAAGCATTTTTAATGTATAAGTATACCTTTAATAGTTTGTGTGCTTACAAATGCTTTAATATTATATTTTCTCACTTCAGCACTCACAAAATGTTGAGAAACCAGATTTATCAACAACAAAACATCTATTAACTGTAAGATGCATTACCATTTAAAAGTTGTCTAACACAGTGTAATTACAAGTCATACCAACTTTCGAAGAGACTTTTTATATTGAATACACCTATTATTCTGAATGACTTAATTGGGGGTAAATGATGGTCGCTGACCCTGAGTCCAGACTAGAATATGATCAGGATCAAATCACAATACTGTTGTTGTTTTCTCCATCAGGGCAATAGTGCTCTAAGTAAGAACATTATCCCCCGGTTTCACAGACAAGGCTTAGTCCTAGACTAAAATATAAGTCTGAGCTGTTTCAACTGAAATAAAATTGCACTGATTGATTTTTAAATATTGCAGTGCCTTTGTTTTGTCTCAAGACGCACACCAGTAATGTTTTTTTTCTAAGCATGTTTATAAAAATTTACTTAAATGTCCTAATTGAACTATGGCCTAATCTTGGCTAGTCTAAGGGTGCTTTCACACCTGCCTTATTTAGTTCGGTTGAATCGCACTAGAGTTCGTTTTCCCTCTTGGTACGGTTCGTTTGGGCAGGTGTGAATGTAGCAATCGCACTCGGGTGCGCACCAAAAGCGCACC
Source organism: Danio kyathit (assembly GCA_903798195.1). Classification (NCBI taxonomy): domain Eukaryota; kingdom Metazoa; phylum Chordata; class Actinopteri; order Cypriniformes; family Danionidae; genus Danio; species Danio kyathit. Next base: position 7,508,150 of record LR812521.1, read on the forward strand.
AAAAAAGTGTACCGAGACCTGCTTGAAGAGGTGGACTCGGTACACTTTCAAACGAACCCTGGAGCGGTTCGTTTGTGGTGAGAACGTGATCCAAACTAAAACAGACCCAACCGCAAAAAGTACTGCGCCTTTTTGGACTAATCCAGCTGCCGTAGTGCGATGCGCTGTCTATCTTATGGGGTTTGGAGAAAAAATATTTGTTGACAGCGCTTTACCAACAGTTTTAAACAGAGAGAGAGAGAGAGAGAGAGAGAGAGGGAGGGAGGAACATTACTTGATGGATCATTGGTGATATTTCCGAAAGATGACCATGTCGCAGTTTAGCTAAATTATTTCACGCCTTCTCCTAATGCTTTCGCCGATTGCAATGCATTAAAACATTGTTTTCCAGCCGCCCTTCATTCTCGAAATATATAGTTTGTCTAAAGTGATGCATACAAACTACATAGTATACTATGACCAGGGATACTGCGTCAGCCAGCGCAGCGACATTGTGTGTCTGCCGGTTTGTTTATTTGCGGTAGTTCCACGTTAATTCTGACCAATTGAAAAGCAGTTTAGGAAATGCGTTCAATAACATCTGGCCAGTGGGTGATGTAGATTTTGTCACATGACTGCATTTTGGTTCGTTTCAACTGGTTCGGACCAAAGCAATCAGTGTGGTGTGAAAGGGACCCAAAACGGCAGAAAAATGCTACAATGTATCATTTGTTGCCTTTGGTCCGGACCAAATGAACCGAACCACATATGTGAAAGCACCCTAAGCCCTGTCTGTGAAACCAGGCCAAAGTGTCAGAGCACTTATTGCATTTATGTATTAGCAATAACAGGTACTATATTCTATTAATTTCAGTAAATCAAGCGGTCTAACAGGTAAACAGTCCTATATTATCGTTTCACATTTCCATGTTTTTCAGCAGCCGAACTTGAGGAAACGCACCACAAATAAATATTTTGCATGCCAATTTGCTCAAATAACAACATTTCAAGAGTTCACAGTCACACTTAGATGATGCTCAACTAAGATAGCAGGTTTGGCATGCTTTCCCGGGAGAGAACCCTGAGCTCGGAGATAGATGAGCCCAAGGTTCCCGCCTGGTCAATGAGCGTTAGGAGGGATACGAGATCAGTGCTGCGTCCCAATCCGCATCCTATCCGTCCTAAATAGTATGTGAAAATAGAATTAGTATGTCCCAAATCGTAGTATGTTGAAAAGAGTATGGCCAAAAATTCACGGATGGTTTAGTGTAGAAGCATCCATACTCTGACCGCTGATATTGCCCACAGTACATTGCGCGTTGGACGTGAATTCAATTAGAACTACAAAACGCGGGTGAAAAGTGTAAACAAACTACAAACATGATGGACGCGTGAGACCAACCGTCAAGCAGAGAGGCTTCGGTAAAGATGTTTGTATGACTGTTAATTAGTATCTAGCCCACTGGAGAATATTTAAATACCATTGTCTGTGTTATATTTCATCTGCAACAACAATACTGAACTTCTATAAAGACGTGTTTGGACATTACCGTCTGAATGCAGAATTATCCAAACACCTGAGGAGATTTCTCTGCATGAAAGACTCTTGAATGGGAGATTATCCTGCTGCTGCTTCTCCAATAAGGTAGGAAATTAAATACGACAGAAATGTGGATGATTGACAGGGCTCTTCACTAAGCAACACAACAATCTGTGTAACGAGGAAGTAGTATGTCCCAAAGCTTGCATACTCTTCTGTTACTCACTCAAAAGTATATAGTTTTCCTCCACAAAAAAGTACATACTTTTAGGTTGTAGTATAAGTATGCGGATTGGGACGCAGCACAGGTGTTTCTCGAGTGCCCCCTTATACTCAGGATATCTGATTAATTATGTATGTATGCGTTAAGTGCTTATGACTGTATTACAATACATGTTTTTTTAGACTGGGAGGAAACCGGAGGACCTGGAGAAAACCCACGCAAACACGGGGAGAACATGCAAACTCCGCGCAGGGAGTGCCAACTGGCTCGATTAGAATTTGAACCTGTGGCCTTCTTGCTGCGAGGCATTGGTGCTAGCCACTGAGCCACCGTGTTGCCCGATCATGAAAGAGGAGGAGGGAAAGATAGTGGGAGGGGGAGCAGGGTTTTCCAAAAAAAAAATTAAGATATTTAATGTAGTTTTAGAATGATCTGATAGGCTAGCTATTGACCCAGATAGCACACATGCCTCGCAGAGACGTCTGCTGGACATCCGCGTTTTTATCTGGGAGACGTCTTATTTAGGGCGTTTGCTCATCTGGAAAACGACGTCCTTGTCATACATTCAAACAACGTCTATGCGATGCATTACAGATGTTCATTATTAGAATGATAAGTCTGTGAGACATCTTATTTATGTAGCATAGACGTCGTTTTTTTTATTTTTTATTTAGACATTCCCTTATCCATACTGCTATAAATAACAGTTACAGTTACACTGATTATACATCCGTCTACGCATATATGATAAGCTCAGCGTTGAGAATCAGCTGTAGTCGACCATATCACGTGCTCCTCTCGAAATTAGTTTGTGAAACTTTACAAAAACTCCACGATTGTGTTAGCAGTTTTTAGAAAAGGAACAAAAAAAAAATGTGTGAGACTGATAGAAGACACAAGACATGCCGTCAAATTTACTGTCCTGCCATAGAGGCTGCTTTAGAAATACCTCACATCACAACTTTGTGTGTGATTTGATGTAAAGATGATAAAATACAAAGTGTAGCTTTATAAATATACATACTTTAAAAATATATTGAAAACCTTCGAGGATTTAAGAAGCTGATGACGCTGTCAAACGCGTCATCAACATCTTGTGAAAACTTTTCGCGCGCCACGCAGTGAGAGACGTTCGATTAGATTTGAGAGGCAGTTTGAAAACAGACTGTTATTTTTAACCGTTAACGTGACGCGACGGCTCGGCTGAAGTGTATTTTATTGTCATAAATGTCCGTCTTTGCGTGAAAGCGTATTCACAAATCAGTTATATTTCACTTAGCTGCTTTTGTCACGCCACGAAACGTCGTGTTTCAGGTTCAGGGATGAGAAGAACACGGAGAGGCGGACGCAAATCTCCCAGAAAAACAACAACAACAACAACACAAGGTTAGCATCACTCACACATCTTCATTTGTTTCCCTATAACGGCGAGCACTTCCTTTTTGAAACATTTAACTTTCAATACGGTCGCAGGCTTTTTTTTGACCCCCAAATGGGTGAAGATTACACATTTAAACACGTATTGTTTATTAAGCAAGTAATTTACCTTCTTTTTAAATGGTAAAATTGGAAATATTAAGATCTTTCAACACGAGGCTGCTAAAACTAAACACTGGAACAGAGATCAGAGAAAACACCACTTTTTGAAGACCGGATCATTTCTGTTTTTCCTGTGTCCCAAGCCCAAGCTGATCAGGTAAGGGTTATTTATTGTAAAAGAACAAAGTTTTTAATATACAGTTTTATATATACAGTTGAAGTCGGAATTATTAGCCTCCGTTTATTTTTGAGTTTTAATAACTCATCTCTAATAACTGATTTATTTTATCTTTTGCCATGATGACAATAAATAATATTTGACTAGATATTTTTCAAGACACTTCTATACAGCTTAAAGTGACATTTAAAGGCTTAACTAGGTTAATTAGGTTAACTAGGCAGGTTAGGGGAATTAGGCAAGTTATTGTATAATGATGGTTTGTTCTGTAGACTATCGAAAAAATAATTAAAGGGGCTAATAATATTGACTTTAAAATAGTTCTTAAAAAATTAAAAACTGATTTTGTTCTAGCCGAAATAAAACAAATAAGACTTTTCAGAAAGAAGAAATATTATCATTCAGACATACTGTGAAAATTTCCTTGCTCTGTTAAACATCATTTTGGAAATATATATATATATATAAAAAAAAGTCAAAGGGGGGCTAATAATTCTGACTTCAACTGTGTGTGTGTGTATATATATATATATATATATATATATATATATATATATAATAGCTTTATTAAAATAATTTTTTGTAGCCTATTTCTATGAATTACATGACAGGAATTATATTTGACACTGAAAAATAGACGAATGAATGTAATATATTAATGTATCATCAAGCTGCGATCATAGGGTAAAGACAACTTAGTTAAATTTTGTATTGTCCATTATATTTGAGTTATTTTAAACTTAAGCATTTTACTTACAATCTGTGTTTCTCCACCAGGTCACTGATTCATACGTTGAGGATACTTTATCCTCCTTGACTTAATTCTTGCTGTTTTTGTTCTTTAAGTACGACTGGTTCTTTGCTTTTGTAGACAGCAGGCCGTCATGTTCGTTTTGCTACACCGATAGACATAAAGAGACATAAAGGATGTGAATGTTAAATTGACTGTGTAGACCTATACTTGACTGCTTTTTGCTGCACAAAATATAGTGTATTTTGTCACTAAAGAACAACTAAATATATATTTTCTTTTTGCCTTTTTTATATGGGCAACTTAAAACTGGCATATAAAATTAAAATTAAGTCTTAAAAACACAAGGCTGGTCTTTCATTTATGTCTCTGTAATTAAGCATTAAATCCACAGTCAAAATACCTGACTTTATGCTACATTTGCATGTAAAATACGTAACTTTATGCTGTTTATTTGCAGGTAAAATACAATTTTAAGCTTAAACTTATGTATTTTACCTGCAAATTTAGCTTAAAATTAGGTATTTTACCTGTAAATTCAGCTTAAAGTTTTAAGGGCTAACAAAAATAAAACAAAATAAACTTGCACAATCCAATCTTGTGAAGTTTTTTATTCTTAAAACAAATTTCAACGTTTTTTTTTTGGCTGTAAATAAGATAAGGATATGAATGTTACCTGTGAAATATATACAAAAATCAATGCCTTCCTCTAGTGTATCAGTGGTTTCATTTTGTGCAATTCAAAATTTAAATATAAATCAAAAAAGGAATTAACATTTAATTTATAGTTACCTGTCACGTGACAATAAGCAGTGATGTGGGTTTCAGGTCATATTATTCAGCCCTAACATATCAGACTAGGATGCACAGTACAAAAATAAAATAGCTGGATTTACCTTGAGAATCAGGGCTTCTGTGGCTCATTCGTAGATCTGAAATCTTGACAAATTCTTTGGAAAAAGCATTGTATTTTTGAACTACCAAAAGCAAAACCTTCTGATGTTCGTTGACTTATAAAATGATCACAGCTGTAAACAGTATGTAAACGTTCATTGAGTACTCTATTACATTTAAAAAATATATGTGAAGTTCTGGTTTATGCTATGTGTTCTGGAAAAAAAAAAGAGTTGTATGATTCCCACCCTACATGTTGAAGAAGTTCCTGTTTTGAATTTATTTTTGTTGAATCCAAAATAAGTAATTTTGAAAAGGATTTGCATTTAATTAAAGAATTAATAAACTATTATGGCTCAGAATTATTTGTTGTGTGCCTAATTTATATGTTTAAGTGGGATAAAGTACATCCAGGATGATTGGTTTCACAGAATAAACCCTTCAGTTTTAAGGGGCTCGCACATCGGATATGCTCGGCACCACGCTAAGCCACACAGCGCCATGCATTTTAGAATTGTAAACATAGTTTTCTATCAGGGTACGCACACCAGCGCTGCAAGTCGAGCGCCCAGCTACAACTCAGGACTAGGCGGTGTGGTGAGAAATCGGGTCCCCCCTGCAATCGAGTCCGCTTAGGACCCCAATGGGTCGTCTGCGTTGAATGCCTGATCAAAAGTGCTTTTTATAGTTTATTCTCAGTCTTGACATTATCATAACAAGACTTATCATATTACTAACATTATCATAACAAGATTTATCATATTAGTAACATTATTATCGGTAAGTTAAAGACATGCATAGTTAAAATAATTGAAATGGTCCTAAACATTTAATGATGCCTTTTTGATGTTTTTATGGATTTATATGTAACATTATATATTTACATAAGAAGTGGTAGCAAGTTGTAGTCTATCTAAAATAAAAGCACCAAAGACAAATTCTCCATGACACAACAACTTGTAAGAAATACATAATTTAAAACAGTTTTATGTCATTATAACGCTCTTTTAAATGACATACATTTAAATGAGATTTCGCTGCACATATATATATATATATTAATAAGGCGCTACTAACTATACCTAATACAACTCCAGTGAACCAATAGGATCACCAAGGGTCCTAGGCGGACCCGATTGTCAGGGGGGACTCGATTTCTCATGACACCGGTATAAGATTCTGACGGTATGATAACGTCGGATAAAATGATCACGGTTTCACTGTATTGAGATCACTGCTCTAAAACATATTCTTTTTAAATGTCTGGGTAAAAAACTAAAACTTTTTCCCCTTTGAACACAATATATTTTGTTTTGAGAAACTTTTAAAAGATTTCGGAGCAGTAAACATGTCAGGCTAAATAATTCAAATGAATCTGTTGTCTTCATTAGGGCTAAAACCTATGGTGAACGAGAAAGCTCAACGGACTGCAATTTAAGAAAACACAAGCAATTACAAAAAACACCAGCAAATTAAGAAAGGGGACCCAAAAACATGACGAACCCTGCTGAGATATGGATGTGTTATTATGCCGCAACTGTTGCTCAGTGAAGTTGTTAGTTGTCCTTTAAAGGTGAGGTTTTTTGTTGCTGTTTATTTTAATATCCTGATTACACGATTCCATTGTCTTTTGTAAATAGTAGCCTAAATAAACCGATGATTAAATGTGAAACGTTGTTTTAATAGTATGCAGCGTGTTTAATAAATGCAGCGCGTTTCTTCAGTTATTTGTGTTGGGACAAAATGCAGCACGTTTCTTCAGTCGTTTTTGTTGTGAGAATTTGCAACAGGTCTGCTGTCAATATGATGAAGATTGTTTCTTAATTTGCAGGTGTTTTTTGTAATTGCATGTGTTTTCTTAAATTGTAGCGCGTTAAGCTCTCTCGGCCACCGCAAAAAACACAGATTTCATTACAATTCAAAACGGCATCTTGGATATCTTTTCTGCTGAAGATTCTGTTGATACTAAAAAACTTAAAACAAAACGTTAAAAAAACACCTTGTAAATACCGTGAAAACGAAATAGGCGGTTTTAATACCTCGACTTTTTAAAACCGCAGTATACCTTGAAAACGGTTATCGTCCCTGTCAGGCTTTATTCTGCGATAACAACCAGCCAGACATAAAGCATTATCAACAATTAAATAACCCTGTGATTACTAAATCGACACTGGAAATGATGCAGATGCATAATAATAACCTTCCATCAGAATCAGCAGAGTGCCTTCATACACGCATCCAGACTAATACAAATGAATCGTACAAAATAAAATAAAAAAAAAACTCACAAAATGAAGACAAAAGCTGCAAAACGAGTTTGAGATCAATGAAATGGCTTCACTTTAGATCGCAATATTAAAATAATAAATAAATCAAGCTTAAACTTTATACCGTAGTGCTGGACAGTACTTTAAATATGAATAAATGCACATAATATTCACATAAGGAAGAAATGTGAATTTGTTTGTCGTGCAAATAATATCATAATACAAATAAAAAACGTTACGATCTATTACATGCTCTAAAAATTTTCCTATATGCAAAATATGATTTCATTTGTCTACAGGTGAAGCCTGAAACCACCTTTATAATCTAAAATAAATGCAGCGCGTTTCTTCAGTTGTTTGTGTTGGGACAAAATGCAGCACATTTCTTCAGTCGTTTGTGTTGTGAGAATTTGCAACAGGTCTGCTGTCAAAATGATGAAGATTGTTTCTTAATTTGCAGGTGTTTTTTGTAATTGCATGTGTTTTCTTAAATTGTAGCGCGTTAAGCTCTCTCGGCCACCGTAAAAAACACAGATTTCATTACAATTCAAAACGGCATCTTGGATATCTTTTCTGCTGAAGATCCTGTTGATACTAAAAAACTTAAAACAAAACGTTAAAAAAACACCTTGTAAATTCCGTGAAAACGATATAGAGAAAATATTGGCGGTTTTAATACCTCGACTTTTTAAAACCGCAGTATACCTTGAAAACGGTTATCGTCCCATGCCTACTCAGGACACTGTTCACATTTTTGCATAGTTACATATCAAAAACCATTCGAATGTGCGCGTCCGGTGTGCGATGCTTCCAACTGTCACGTGTCCGCCGTGTCGCAGCGCATCCGGTGTACGACCACCTTTATAGAACAGTGCTCCGCTTCACGCCAGACTGCTGACAAACCTGTCAGGCTTTATTTTGCGATAACAACCAGCCTGACATAAAGCATTATCAACAATTAAATAACCCTGTGATTACGAAATCGACTTAGGCAAGTTTATGCATACCAACAATTTGACAATTTTCTATATGGCATATGGAAAAAATAGAGTGATTAGCAAGTAATTCATCATCCAAATTAGGACTGCACAATATATGGTTTCAGCATCAATATCGCAATATTTGCATCCACAATAGTCACATCGCAGGACATGCAATTTTGAGTTGGCATCATTACAGATGATTATAATCAATGCAGAGTTTAATCATAATGCAGACAGTAGCTATGTTTCCATTCATCTATTTTCATGCGCATAAAATCGCATAAAAATATGCTTGATGGAACGCCAGGATGTGCATAAATTTCGATGCGCAACTTTAAAAAGTGTATTTGCATAACTAAGTAGTTGTAAACATTTTATTTGGATAACTGGATAACTGTGGATAACAGCGACCACTAGTCTCTCCATCTTTAAAAGTCTCCGTAGACGTCTTGACAGCACAAACACTGCTGTCACCTCAACAGAAACCCCGCCTCTGCTTTGCATCCACAATAGTCACATCGCAGGACATGCAATTTTGAGTTGGCATCATTACAGATGATTATAATCAATGCAGAGTTTAATCATAATGGAGTAAAGGTTTAATGACTGCATGCGTTTTTAAAGATATAGCTCACTCAAAAATTTAACTTTACTTACTATTTTCATTACACCCTTGACTTGTTTCAAACGTTGATTTTGAACTCAAAAAGAAGATCTTTTAATAACCCATAAAGCTTTGAACAGGGTTCTTACGGGTGCTGGAAATCCTGGAAAATGATTGATTTTTAACTTAGTGTTTTCAAGGTTAGAAAAGTGCTTGGATTTTAGACAAAGTGCTTGAATCTGCTTGAATTAGAAATTGCAGGGCTCGAAATTGCGATTGTTTTGGTTGCATATGCGCATGAAATTTTATCTATGTGAACTCAAAATATATTTGGGAGCATTTTTGCTAGTGCATAAATTGTTGCCGTGCGACCAGTTTTCACTGCAAAATGTTCATCACCGCATGTGCATATTTATGAAGCTGAATTTCATAACTTGAATATTGAACATCTGAAATTTAAGACAACTTAATTTTTTTGGTTCTAAATTCCTAGACTGCAGATATTGGGTTTGTAAAAATACAGTTTCAAGTTTTCAAGATGAAGAAATTCCGAACATGTGAAATTGCAGAAAGTAGGTCAAGGGACATCAACAGGGAGATCATCATCGAAAAGTCAAACTAAGCATTTTGGCCAATCACAGAGCTGCGTAAGTTTGCTGGCATTTGTTTGGCTCAGAAGGACACAATTCTTTTGCAAATTGACTATCGGGATTCAGCTATTTTGAGTAGTTTGTGTAATACACATACATGCTTCAGTGAACCAAATTCATATATTTAATTAAATTACATCTGATTGGTTAATCAAACTTATTTAAGCTTTCGGTGTTTCGAGAGATAAAGAGCTGATTCTGACCTATAACCTTATCTTTTAGTTAAGAAATTCTAATTCAAAGAATTTTTAAATGGCATATAATAATCAGTTTTATTAACTTACAATTGTTAATAATTCAAATTAACACAATTCAAATTCAGATTGTTTTGACACATTATTAGCTCCATATGTATTTAGGAGACAATCACCCAGAATGTATCATGAAATATCATGAACGGCTGGTCATGAAAGTTTGGTACTACACCAAAACAAAATCTCACTGTAAGTTCTTTTTTTTTTTTTTGAGATATAAACTTTAGGTAGAAAGAGACCAAACTTAAATCCAATAACCTTTTCTTTTTTTTTTTTTTTTTACCATTTTTGGTTGAACTATCCCAATATATCTATGCTCTAAAGTATTCAACAATTTAAGTTGAAATGTCATATTTTGTTTTTTAAAATAGCACAATGGATTTAAATGTGAAAGTTCATACAGCATATATTTACCGTGGTTATTAGGTGCTGGAAAAGCATAAAATTGCACCTTGAAAGTGCTTGAAAAGTGCTGGAATTTGAAGTTGGAAAAGGTGTAAGAACCCTGTTTGAAGCACTTGCAGGGTGAGTAAATGTTCATTTTTGGGTGAACTATCCCTTTTAGGCCTGCGACTGTGAACATTTCAACACTTCAGGTTTAAAACACTCGTCCACAAGAAATTACAATGTTTGTAACTTTACCAAAGATGCCATTATATACAGATTTTTCCAATATCATGCAGCCCTAATCCAAATGAAGCATTCAAACACAATGAAACGAGCGCTGGTCATTCCATCTGAATCTTTAATGGCGCAGTAAACATGAAATCATTATTAAACACCAGAGCACTGCATCATCATCATCAACCATTTTAACTCCTAATAACTTGTACATTTGTCCCACATACTTTCCTTCTAAAGTCCTAAACCTGGTCATCAACATCAGAGCAGGTGAAGCTTTGGCTCTTTTGACAGAGACACAATGATTCATTAACACACACATGAGGATCCTCGAAAACACTGGAAATGATGCAGATGCATAATAATAACCTTCCATCAGAATCAGCAGAGTGCCTTCATACACGCATCCAGATTAATACAAATGAATCGTACAAAATAAAATAAAAAAAAAACTCACAAAATGAAGACAAAAGCTGCAAAACGAGTTTGAGATCAATAAAATGGCTTCACTTTAGATCGCAATATTAAAATAATAAATAAATCAAGCTTAAACTTTATACCGTAGTGCTGGACAGTACTTTAAATATTAATAAATGCACATAATATTCACATATATAAGAAATGTGAATTTGTTTGTCGTGCAAATAATATCATAATACAAATAAAAAACGTTACGATCTATTACATGCTCTAAAAATGTTCCTATATGCAAAATATGATTTCATTTGTCTACAGGTGAAGCCTGAAACCACCTTTATAATCTAAAATAAAACGCTCGCTTTTCTCTGCTAATACTGTCAAATCACATGAAACGACACACATCTCCAATCTGACAGACTCATGATACACCGATTATCCTCCATCCAGATCTTCATCTCAAACTGCAGACGGTAGCTATGTTTCCATCCATCTATTTTCATGCGCATTTTGGATTATCGCATAAAAATATGCTTGATGGAATGCCAGGACGTGCATAAATTTTAATGCGCAACTTTAAAAAGTGTATTTGCATAAGTAAGTAGTTTTAAACGTTTTATTTGGATAACTTGAAACAGCGACCACTAGTCTCTCCTTCATCTTTAAAAGTCTCCGTAGACCAGTGGTGTAGTCCTTGCTATACCCACGTATACTCCGTATGCCTACTTTTTTCTATGAGCTGTTTGGGTATTACGACTTCTGAGGATCAATAATTGCGTATACCCTCAGTATACTCACTTGTTTTGCTGATTAGACTTCCCTAATTTACGTGTATTCGCGTCCCCTTTAACTGTATACCAAATGTTTTTTTTTTACTTGCATCTTATTTGTTGCAATCAGTGGATTTTTGTTTAATTTGCGGCATTCCCCGCCCCCTGACGACCACAGCAGCTGTGAGAAAATTTCGGGAGTTTTTCGATAACGACGACAAGTCAACTGAATGATGTCTCGCTGAAACACTGAGGTCAAATTATTTTTAAAAAGCATGGGCATCGCTTTAGCCCCCTATATTTCTATTCAGCCCCTCAAAATGTTTTGCGATTTCCTCATGAACTGTACACTATAAATGAACACTGAAAACGGTGGCAGACTTCCGCTCCTACGTTTTCAACTCGTGTGTGTGTGTGTGTGTGTGTGTGTATATATATATATAGTTTCATCGTTTCTTTGCCTACTTTTAATATTTGGGTTGGGTGGGTAATAGTACACCACTTTTTTTTTAGGACTACACCACTGCCGTAGACGTCTTGACAGCACAAACACTGCTGCCACCTCAAGAGAAACCCCGCCTCTGCTTTCATGTGATTGGAGAATGAAACAGACGCGACTGACATAACACACTTTTTCCGTTCAGAATTATCTTTTTTTTAACTGAGAGCGCACAGCGAGCAACGGCAAAAACATGAGGCGCAGCAGGCGGTTAAAACACGAGGTATGAAGTGCACATAAGCAGCACGCAAAATGCTTGCGGCCATTAGTAAACCATTCAAAAGATGTGCAAAATGCCTCTTAATTCAAAAATCGCGATCGGTGTAATCAGCCCCTTAATGGACGCCTCCAAAAGCACCGCATTCAGCGCGTCCATTGCATTTCGTCTTCATCTTCTGACTCGCAACTCATTTATTAGAGAAGAAAACCACCACAGTGGCAGATCCCAACACACTCAACTACATCTCTCTGACTGATATCTGCTTCAGGAAGTGATGATTTTGTTCTCTTTAGTTTCTCATTAGATGGAAACGCTGCTTTATTCGCAAAACTTTTATGCGATATCCCAGTTTTTCGCATGAATTTAATTCACTTTGGATGGAAACATAGCTACAGTAGTAACACTATGCAAATATACGCCATCATTAAATAAACAAATCTAATATTGTCAATAAAAAGGCTGGCAGACGGTAGTGCTGAAACACCAGTCCAAATGTTCCTGTAGCAGCAATAAATAAAAGCAGAAACAGTGTTGAACTAGAACATAAATAAAGGAAACGCAGCCATCGTAGCGCTGGTCTTAAACTCACAGCTTGTAAACTCTTCAGCTACATTCATTCAGATGCTTCATGACGTTTGCAGGAAATGAATCGCCTAGTATTTCTAGAAACAGCGAACGTTTCGAGGACCAGAAAAACACCTAGAACTGCCAGAGCAGAGTGAAATTATGGTTCAATACACTCCACGGACAGCGGCGAGGTCATGTGACGCCATCAGTATCATCCACTTAGGAATATACCATTAAATACCATTGTTTACACCAAAATACCACACGGCGGACATCAAAATGAGTTTTAAAATCAATAGTTATCCATTTTGACAAGTGGTCAATAAAAAAAGCTACTAAACCAAGTTTTTTTTTTTTGGAGTACTAAGAAAATAAAAAGATTTTACATGATTTTATATATATATATATATATATATATATATATATATATATATATATATATATATATATATATATATATATATATATATATATATAAACACACACATACACTCACTGGCCACTTTATTAGGTACACCTTACTAGAATCGGGTTGGACCACTTTTGCCTTCAGAACAGCCTTAATCCTTCATGGCAAAGATTCAACAAGGTACTGGAGATATTCCTCAGAGATTTTGCTCCATATTGACATGATGGCATCACACAGTTGCTGCAGATTTGTCTGCTGCACATCCATGATGTGAATCTTCCGTTCCACCACATCCCAAAAAAGCTCTATTGGATTGAGTCTGGTGACTGTGGAGGCCATTTGAGTACAGTGAACTCATTGTCATGTTCAAGAAAACTGTCTGAGAACCACCACCACCCGCACCACCACCACCAGCCTGAACCATTGACACAAGGCAGGATGGATCCATGCTTTCATGTTATTGATGCCAAATTCTGACCCTACGAATGTTGCAGCAGAAATGGAGACTCATCAGACCAGGCAACGTTTTTCCAATCTTCTATTGTGCAGTTTTGGTGAGCCTGTGTGAATTGTAGCCTCAGTTTCCTGTTCTTAGCTGACAGGAGTGGCACCCGGTGTGGTCTTCTGCTGCTGTTGCCCATCTGCATCAAGGTTGGACGTGTTGTGTGTTCAGAGATGCTCTTCTGCAGACCTCGGTTGGAACGAGTGCTTATTTGAGTCACTGTTTTCTTTCTATCAGCTGGAATCAGTCTGGCCATTCTCCTCTGACCTCTGGCATCAACAAGGCATTTGCGCCCACAGAACTGCCGCTCACTGGATATTTCCTCTTTTTCTGGACCATTCTCTGTAAACCCTAGAGATGGTTGTGCGTGAAAATCCCAGTAGATCAGCAGTTTCTGAAATACTCAGACCAGCCCATCTGGCACCAACGACCATGCCACGTTCAAAGTCACTTAAATCCCCTTTCTTCCTCATTCTAATGCTAGGTTTGAACTGCAGCAGATCGTCTTGACCATGTCTACATGCCTAAATGCATTGAGTTGCTGCCATGTGATTGGCTGATTAGAAATTTGCACTAATGAGCAACTGGAGAGGTGTACCTAATAAAGTGGCCGGTGCGTGTATAATAAAAATGTGAAAAGCACGAAAAAACTCAAATGAAAATGGAAGAATTAAATAAAGTTCAAAATATACAATAGTATCTCAATGATACTAAAATAACACTGATGACATGTTGGTAAACTAAATGATCACTAAGTAGGATCTAGATGCGTTTGCAGTTTGCATAAATAATGTTTTATCATTTTTAAACAATTCATTCACACTCTTACATATTGAAAGTGCCGCTTGACTTTATTTTACCATGGTATTTTAATGTAAACCATGATATCCCTGGTAAGAGTTCTCCGAATTGTGTGTGTCCTCTTCTGACCATCATGTGCGTCACTGAAGGTTGTGTTATTGTATTAATATCCGGCTGAAACATCAAGCATCAAACGCTGCTTCACAAGGCTACAGTAAATCACTGATTGAACAGAAATGAATAAAGGAAACAGTTAAATCTACAGCGAGCCCCATCTGTCTGCTGGAGGAAACTGATCCAGCTCTCCAACCTCTGAATACTGACGCTCTCCCAGAAGATACGCCAGCTTATAGCGCAGACGTACACGCTCCTGAAACACACACACACAGGTTTTAAAGTACACATGAAATCAAAAGTAACCATACTGATTTTGTTAGCTCACATTGCTAGTTTTGTGGTGAACAATTGATCTGTGCATGTCATTAAGAAAAAAACAATAGACTGCCCTTTCAATCTTTAATTGAAATCTGAAAATGTTTTGTTTTCAGTTGAATTCTCAGATTAGGTCGGTCTGAGGTATTGGGCGTGGCTAACATACTTAACCACGCCCCTCCAGCTGTCAGTTTAGACAACAAACAGAAACAGTGAGCAGGAGGAGTCTGTTAGGTTGCAATAACTCTCCCCAAACCCTTTTCCAGATCTTTTTGAATGAAATGCCTACATTACTACATCCAATCAGCTCGCAGTAGAAAAAAAACAAGCCACACCCACTGTTTTCTCATTTAATATTCCATTTCTCTAGGAACTTCAATCAAAGTCTGACTATTTTCTTTTGTGTTTGGAGTGGCCGTGCTTGTGTTGACATCAATCTGAGGGTTTCCATAGCCAACTGCATGTTAGTACCCTCTCTTACCGTTAGTTTGCTATGAGGGAATGATGGGCAAAAGAAAGCCCCGCCCCCCTACTCAATATTCAGTTTCAGTTGGAAATACATTTACATACTGAAATAAAGTCTGAGAAACTTCAGTTTCATGCAAACTTGAATTTTATTTTCCTTATAATTGATCTTTTTTTTATAATTATGAATTTATTTCTATTACACTAACAAAAAGCAGCAACAAATGGCTAAACAAAACTTTAAAAATACAATTTTGTCATTTTATTACTTTACTGCAAAAAAGAAAGTCAATGTTTTCATCATAACAATAAAAACATTCAAAAAACAACAGAAATCCTTAAACATTTTTAAATAACTTACAAACCTTAAATAATTTACAAACCTTAAATATTTAATGTTTTTTTGAATTAATAAAAATAGAATGAGTTAGACTTCCTTATTTTTAATAACATTATAATTGATTAAACTATTAAACATATCACTTGTTAAATAATGTAATCATGTATTTTTCCACTTAAACAATTAGTGCAAAAATATTGATACATCTAACTATTGCAATTAAACGACCTCCTCCTCCGCTCCTGTAGATGTCGCTAACTCGCGATCAACAAAACGCCAAGTAGTACGCTATCAGAAGTGAGCAAGAGTGAGCATGGCGGAAAATATAAAGGTGCCTCCAGCTTTTAGAGCTGACGTGTGGCTGCACTTTGGTTTTTACACTATACCAGGGAGTACTGAATTAGACAAAAAAAAAAATGCCATTTGTAAGCTTTGCAAATCTATCTTTGAGCAATTCCAGGGTTATGGATGTGACATTTGCAGTAAAATCTCAAAACATAAATTGACAGAGGAAGTATATGTTAACATCATATTGAAACATCTGTTTATATTTTCCAAAACAACCGACCACAGAGTTGTGGAAGCAGAAAAATATAAATCTGTAAACATTTTTTTTATATTTTAAATGAGGAAAATAAACATGCGTTATGGATGTGACAAAAAAAGTCTGCGAGTTTACAGTATACAACATACTTTGTAGAAATTCTGTGAATTAAACTGCACAACCCAAAAGACACTATGCTAATCATCAGGATAAGAGTTGGCTCTCTATAAAACAAACATCATTTTTTAAAATTTGATTTTATATTTTTGCGTTTATGAGGAAAAAGCTTCGTTATGGATGTGACATCTCTGCGTTATGGATGTGACGGATGTGAAATTGCCACTTGTGTGACTTTTGTAAATCAAATATAATTGTTTGAAAACATTGACAGAGACATTTTTGAGTATTTTTAAAGCACTGTAAAATACAAGCCTACAGAAAAAACGCAGAAATGGTTTTGCTATTTTCGCGAAAACTCAATTTTTTTATGGCAAGGTTGACAGTTGCATATAGCTTAAAGGGGCTAATAGTTTTGACCTTAAAATAGATTTTTAAAAATTAAAAACTGCTTTTGTTTTAGCCGAAATAAAACAAATACGACTTTCTCCAGAAGAAAAAATATTATCAGACATACTGTGAAAATTTCCTTGCTCTGTTAAACATCAATTGGAAAATATTTTAAAAAGAAAAAAAATTAACTAAATAATTTTTAATAAAAATAAATAATAATAATAATAATAACTCTGACTTCAACTGCATGTGTATGTGAGTGTGTGTCTTTGCACGTGTATGTGCATGTGTATATCTCTATCTCATAAGCTCTCTCTGTGTGTGTGTGTGTGTGTGTGTGTACGTGTGTGTGTGTGTGTGTGTGTGTGTGTGTGTGTGTGTGTGTGTGTGTGTGTGTGTGTGTGTGTGTGTGTGTGTACGCTCACCTTCAGCGGGTTAGCGAGCAGCATGACCTGAGTGATGGATGCGGGGGGCAGGATGGGGTTAAAGGGAGAGATCTCTGTACCAGACGGAGGCTGAAGCTTCACTCGCATAGACTGACACAAACACAACAGCACAGGTCAAAGGTCAAGCACAGGTCAAACTCAAACAGCAACTTCAGACAACAAACACATGTAAAAGTCTGTGTGAAATCAAAATGTACAGTGTCACGTTTTAGGGTCCCCTTGAGACATTTCCATTGTATTACTTGCATGTGTTGTGAGAAAATGCAGGCGTTTTCTTAATGTGTTTGTGTTGGATTTGCAAACTGATGAAGTTCGTTTCTTAATTAGCTGATGTGTTTTTATTGCATGTGTTTTCTTAAATTGCAGCGCGTTAACCTCTCTCGGCCACAGCAGATCTGTGATGGAGGTGCGGGGCTTATTGATAGCTCACTTGACTCAAGTGAATCATTCAGAATCTGACTCTGTGTGAATGTGTGTGTTGCAGCGGCAGGTGTTTTACCTTAGGCACGGCTGCTTGCAGAACTACATTCCTCACGGGCAGCGGCGCCGTGTTGAGCAGCGACACCACCATGACCAGGACATCCGGTCGACCCGGCGGACAGTCCATCGCAAAGTGCAGGAGAACACGAACTCCATCCTTATCGTACATCGTCACAGGTAAGACTTTACCTGCACAAATTACACAACAACATCATCAGACACTCCAGCAACATCTTCCAGAATCATAACAATAACAACATTATATATATATATATATATATATATATATATATATATATATATATATATATTCATTTTCTTTCTGATATACAGTTGAAGTCAGAATTATACGCCCCCCTGTTTATTTTTTTCCCAATTTCTGTTGAAAAGAGAGCAGATTTTTTCATCACATTTCTAATAATAATAGTTTTAATAATTTCTAATAACAGTAAATAATATAAATAATTAAATAATATTTGACTGGATATTTTTCAAGACACTTCTATACAGCTTAAAGTGACATTTATAGGCTTAACTAGGTTAATTAGGTTAACTAGGCAGGTTAGGGTCATTAGGCAAGTTATTGTATAACGATGGTTTGTTCTGTAGACAGTCAGAAAAAAAAAATAGCTTAAAGGGGCTAATGATTTTGACCTTAAAATGTTTTTTAAAAAATTAAAAACTGCTTTTATTCCAGCCGAAATAAAACAAATAAGACTTTCTCCAGAAGAAAGAATATTATCAGACATACTGTGAAAATTTTCTTGCTCTGTTAAACATCATTTGGGAAATATTTAAAAAAGAAAAAAAAATTAAAAGGGGGGCTAATAATTCTGACTTCAACTGTATATATATCAGATTTATTAGAAATGTATTGTATAATATTTACAGTAAATATTATAATAAATATACTTGATAAGCAAAATAAAAAATATAATACATAATACTTTTTAAATTATTTTTGAAATAGACAATACATGTTTTCTTTTTAAAAATATGAATATTTCTAAAAGTATTGGTTTAATAACTATTATTTATTATACCAATAGTAACTGCAATCAGCTATACAAATAATAATTTAAAAAAAATCTAAATATTAAGGAAAATCTCCTTCAAATTAAGCAATGCACATTACTAACCCAAATGTCAGTTTTAATATATTTACGGTAGGACATTTACTAAACGTCTTCACTGGACGTGATCTTTACTAAATATCCTCCTGAGTTTTGAAATAAAAGAAAAATCTATATTTTTGACCCATAAAATGTATTTTTGACTATTGTCAATAAAATACCTGTGCACACATTTATGATCATTAATAACAGGGTGTCCGCGGGGTCTTAAAAAGTATTAAAATTTGATAAATCAATGTAGAGAAATATAAGGCCCTTAAAAAGTTTAAAAAGTCTTAAATGCTAATTTGCAAGGTATTAAATTTGATATCATTTTTGATTGTGCAATGTATGGTTGTATGCTAAAGTTTGCCTGAATTAAATCTGTGAATATCAGGATGCTGTGTAGTTTATGAAATCGATAAAATCCTGCTAGATTTGACATCATGCTGCTTTTTTTTTACTGCAGTAATCAAGGCAACATCATTATTTTTGCAGTTCTATAGGCACCAACCTGCTGAATTAGCTAAATTTAATAGATTTTTATTCAGTATATGAATGTTTAAGCTATATGTCCTGTTTAAACTCTGAATAAAGAAACTTTAAGCCCATGATGTTATATATTAATTCAGTTTATTTTTAGTTTGAATCATGACAGTAATTTTATCCATAAATTCTTTCTAAGGTCACACTTCACAAGGAAATAATACATTTAAAAAGAAATAAATAATATATATCCTTAAGCATTATTTGTTTGGATTGTCTACAGAACAAACCACTGTTATACAATGACTTGCCTAATTACCCTAAATTTACCCTAATTAACCTTGTTCACACCAGACGCGGATTGCGTGAATAAATCGCGCTATTCGCGTGTAAATAGACGCGTGAACATTTAAGTTTACTCGCTTCATTCGCGCGTCAAACTCCTTTTCATTCGCGCGTCAAACTCCTCTTCATTCGCGCGTCAAACTCCTCTTCATTCGCGCGTCAAACTCCGCTTCATTCGCGCGTCAAACTCCGCTTCATTCGCGCGTCAAACTCCTCTTCATTCGCGCGTCAAACTCCGCTTCATTCGCGCGTCAAACTCCGCTTCATTCGCGCGTCAAACTCCGCTTCATTCGCGCGTCAAATTCACTTCAGAACAGACGCGGATTCGCGTCATGGGCCTGGCTTCTGTCTGCCCGGTGACTCTAGCTTCGTTGCTAAATGGCTAACATGGATTTTATTGATAAAATAACTGTGTTTACGTGCTTTATAAAGGCTGAAAATCAGCGTCGATACGTTTGGACCAGTGTCTGAGTCCACTAGATACTTTCTGAGGTGCACCCAGCTCTGTGAGCTTATAAACTCCTCCAGAAACTGTACCTGGATGAACTGTTGTCGGTGTCGACTGGAGGATTTCCCCCGGGACACCAACAGCAGGTGATACGTCACAATCATGCCCCCACAAGAGCAAGCTCCTGATTGGTTAACGCGGCTCGAATGTCCGCAGAAGTTCAGATTTTTGAACTCGAGCGATTCGCGCGTTAAGTGCGTCAAACGCGTAAAATGCTCAATTTGCGCCTAAACCATTCGCACGTATCGCGCCATTCGCGTCTTCCGCGCCGCGCCATTTGCGTGTAACGCGCCGCGCCATTTGCGTGTAACGCGCCGCAGGATGCCTATTCGCGCGTTTGCATTGACTTAAGATGTAAATCACTCGCGCTTGACGCTTCTTCCGCGTCTGGTGTGAACGCAGCATTAGAGACAAGTTATTAAAACTTCATATTAGTCTATACAAAATAAAATTGTGTCAAACATTTAGTCTTTAAAACACTGTGAATGAGTGAAAACCTCAGTAGATATTCTGGCTCTGATTGTCTGTTGTCATTTCTGGTCTCGACTCCCATCATTAGTGTTTATTTTCAGCGTTGAGTTTAGCTTTGAGTCACTCCAGTCAATAACAGAACAGCACTTACTGGGGAGTGGGGCTAAAGATAGTAAGGCCCCATCACATTGGTCAAATTTAGATAAACAAACAATCTACGATGCGTATATTGCATATGCAGTGTTCCCTCGCTATAACACGGTTCATCTTTCGCGGTCTCGCAGATGTTTTTGTGCAATTCTACATGCTTCTGCTACCTGATTGGCTGTAGACCACTGTCAATCAATCTCCTCCGTGTCTCCTGTACAGTACAGAATGCGTTGAGCTTGCCAAATTGACATAAATATTAGATCACTAGGTGTGTGAGTGTGAACAAGGATGCAAAAACTGTTGTGACTGTCCACACAAGACCATCGTAAAGGGGGGTCGCACACCGTATGCAACGCAGCGCCATGCAAACATAGGTTTATATCAGGGTATGCACACAGACTACTTTGTGGATTTTGCGGGTTCTTTTCAACGAGGGACCACTGTACTATTACTGAGATAACAATAATTTTGCAATATAATGCGCAGCTGTAGTGGCCACCTCAATATTCTCTATGCAGGAAAAACCCTGGTATAGAATATATCATATATAGGCATTGAGATTGGCTAGTGGTCGGTCACTCACTAGGTCTGATGGCCTCGAGTGGCACGTGCAGGTTGGTCAGGCTGGGCTCAGAGCTGCGGGCCGGGCTGCTCTGCAGAGAGTGAGAGGGAGACGAGAAGGGCTGAAAGAAAGGGCTTCCTGGAGCTGATCCACCTGTCACAGCCTGAGCCCGGGAGACAGCCGGAGATCCGGGCAGTGGTGCACACACAAATGGGTTAGAGGAGGACAAAGGAGCCCCCGAGCACATCACTGCTGCAGACTGACCGAACGCTCCTCCAGCGATGCCACTCGCTCCACAAACACTGCACACACACACACACAACACACACTTATATACATGGATAGGTTACTTTCATTTAAAGTACCCATGATATCAAAACTAACCCTATTGATTTTATTAGCTCACATGCTAGTTTTGTGAACAGTTCATCTGTGCATGACATTAAGAAAAACAATAGTTTGCCCTTGTAATCTAAAACTGAAATCTGAAAATGCACTTCCTGTTTATTTCCAGTTAAATTCTCAGATTAGGTCTGTCTGAGGTATTGGGCGTGGCTAACACACTTAACCACGCCCCTCCAGCTGTCAGTTTGGACAACAAACAGAAAGTCTGTTAGGTTGTAATAACTCTCCCCAAATCCCTTTCCAGATCTTTCTGAATGAAATGCCTACATTACTACATCCAATCAGCTCGCAGTAGAAAAAAACAAGCCACGCCCACTGTTTTCTCATTTAATATTTTGTTTCTCTAGGAACTGCATCACAATATGAAAAAAACAATTGTAGCTTCCGGTCCGTGCGGACTTTAAAAGTGCAGTATATAGGATAGGCCCAGTGGATGAACTAGGTATTGTGGTCAAAATTCAAAAAGCAGGTTGCCAGATCGACACAAACAAGAGCGTGCGTGTCTGACCAGGGCTCGAAATTGCGACCGTTTTGGTCGCATATTCGCCCAAAATTTTATCTATGCGACGTCAAAATATATTAAGGAGCATTTGTGCGAGTGCATAAAATTGTTAGGCATGGGCTGGTATAAGATTCTGATGGTAAAAATATTAAATAAAAATATCACGGTTTCACGGTATTGTGATTTCTGCTCTAAAATATATTCTTTTTAAATGTCTGGGTAAAAAACAACACATTTTTTTCCCATTTGAAAACAATATTATTTTATTTAGAGAAAGATTTAAAATATTTTGGAGCAGTAAACATGTCAGGCGTAATAACTCAAATTAATTTTTGACTTCTGCTGTCTTTGTTAGTTTCAGAAACACAGATTTCTTTACATTTTTTAAACGGCATCTTTGGATTTTTTTTCTGCTAAAGATACTGATGTCCTAAAAAAATGTAAATAAAAAATCTTACACATACTTTAGGAACGGTATTACAGAAAAATTTGGCGGTTTTAAAACCTTGACTTTTCCAAACGGTGGTATACCTTGAATCGTCCCATGCCTAGCGAGCAGTTTTCACTGCAAAATGTTCACCGCATGCGCAGATTTAGGAGACATTCATCCAGAATGCATCTTTGCATCTAAAAACGTCATACGCAACACTCAGGAATAGTTTAAAACAGTTGACATGTCAACTTGCTGCAGTAAATAAATCCGGTCATGCTTGCCCCGCCTTCAAGCTCTTGTGATTGGCCCACTGCATCAGAACTGAAAGCGAATGGATTGGTTAATATCAGCTGCCAATCAGATGACAAGGAGCTGCAGCCATGAAAATGTAAAGGTCTGGATACGAGACTGACAGATTTAGTTTTAGATACCACCTAAAGTTACAAATAATGACAGATCTGAATAGTGATCATGTGGTGAATGATAATCCCCCATTTACTCTTTTCCAAGAGTCGATAAAAGACTTACATTGGGTTAAAGTCCGCTATGAAAATGACACAAGCCATTCACTGTAAAGTCTGTGGGACGGAGTTTGTAGTTAACAACGACTACATTTTGGCTGGTGCGCCTACATTTTTGAAGTTAGGAGCACCTGTGCTACCATGCAAAAAGGTTCATTTGGAGCCCTGCTGACGATTAAGCTTTACACTGTAAGCTGTTCAACTAATGTTTATAATATTAGTATTAATTGCTAATTAAAAAACACTTCATGTGTATTTTTCTGAATTTGCATCTCATTTTGGAGGCTTTAGCTGTCCTCTGGTGGTATGCAATAAAGCAGCCTTCATGACTAAAATCAAATGTAATTGGGTAAACTAGCAGTGGGCGGAGTTACAGAGATCAAAGACAGACATTCCGACACGGAACACACATTCTCAAAGCAGAATATCTGACTAGCATTGCTTTTCAGATGAATAAATACATGTTCTCTTAGCATGTTCCTTAAATATCTGCAAAAATTACAACACCATTACATTTTTGAGCAGTTTCAAACACTTAATCCAAAACTATATAAGCACTTTTCAAACCTGGAAAACACTGGACTAAACTTTAACCTTCAAACTGGACTAAACTTCAGGCATTTTCAAGGATTTCCAGCTCCTATACAAACCCTTTATAACAACCCTGGCATGCAGTCAAATATTGAGCATCAGATATGAAACGCTCTACTTGTGCAGTGTCCATCTCAGATGTTTCAGAGTGAAAGTTTACCTCTTTTCACCTCCAAAGTCGAGCACGGAGAGCTCCTGCAGGCCCTGAGCGTGCGTGAGTGTGTGCGAGGCCAGCACAGGAGTGTGTGTTGACGGAAAGACGGCGCTCGGGGCTGAGATGCTCCCAAACAGGTCCAGGGCCGGATCAGGAGCCTGACGGCCAAATTCAGACATTATACTGAGGATTATTATTAATATTTGGCATACACTCCAAAGATCTTGAGTTTAGTGTGTGCTACCTGTAGAGACGTCCACTGAGCGGATAAATCATCCAGCTTTGGTCTGTTTGGCACAGAGGGAGGATCGTTCAGTCCTGAGAATAAAACAATAATATATTGCAATTAACCAGTGCAGTTATTTAAAAAAAATCATTAACTTATTTTTAATATTAATAAAAATATTTTCATTATTTATAAAAAATATGAAATATTTTAAATTTATGTTTTTTTTATTTATAATGATGATTATTATAAGAAAGGAAGTGCATGATTATTATTAAGGTTATGTTTATATTATTGTTTATAATTTATTTTCTTTTCGGCTTAGTCCCTTTATTAATCAGGGGTCGCCACAGCGGAATTAACCACCAACTTATCCAGCATAATTTTTATGCAGCAGATGCCCTTCCAGCTGCATCCAATCACTGAGAAACATCCATACCCACTCATTCACACACATACACTATGGACAATTTAGTTTACCCAATTCACCTATACCGCATGTGTTTGGACTGTAGGGGAAACCGGAGGAAACCCACGCCAACACTGGGAGAACATGCAAACACCATACAGAAATCCCAACTGACCCAGCCGAGGCTCGAACCAGCGACCTTCTTGCTGTGAGGCGATTGTGCTACACACTGCGCCACTGTGACGCCATTATTATTATTATTATTATTCATTCATTCATTTTCTTTTCGGCTTAGTCCCTTTATTAATCTAGGGTCGTCACAGCGGAATGAACCGCTAACTTATCCAGCATATGTTTTACGCTGCGAATGCCCTTCCAGCTGTAACCCATCACTGGGAAACACCCATACACTTCCAGTCACACACATACACTACGGACAATTTAGCTTACCCAATCCACCTATAGCGCATGTCTTTGGACTTGTGATTATTATTTAATAAAAAATTATTAAAATAAAAAATATTAACTGTTTTTCAAAAATGTATGTTTTAAATCCATGCAACTCTTGTTTTATTAAGAATTATGATTGTAATAAGAAAAGTTGCATGATTTATATTATGGTTATGTTTATTATTATTTATATTAATAACAATATTATTAGTTACAATAGTTAACTATAAGTTATTATTTAAAATAGTAGTATAGTGTATATGCCGAGCTAGTGTTTCCTCCCATACTGATAAACTTCTGGCGACCGGTTATTGTCACTTTTTTCCATATAATACGGTTCCTTTTACAGCATCAATGTTGTAATGTGATTAAAATACAATCAGTTAAATAGACTTTGGCATTCATTTAGTTGCTCAAGCGTAAAACAAGATGAAAAGCCGTTTACTCGCTCACGCCCCTCAGAATCAGCAGGCTAGCGCAGAAGCTTCACTGAATATACTGGGGTAAAATAAATGTTCATATTTTAAAGACATGGCAGGGAAAAATGTAATTTAATGCAGTGCTTCTTGTACAGCCTGAGACCCACTTTATATCGGATATCACTCAGCCAGTGGAGATTGCTGATTTTTAAAGAAAACCTTAGACGCGCCAATTTTGCAATGGCATACAGTTCACCAGAAGCCCTTAACCCAGGTTTACTTGCAAAATTAAAAGTCCTTTAGCATACTTTGGTATATACCCTATAATTATTATACATTATATATATATATATACTGGAAAATGCTTTCAAATCTATTAAAATAAAAACAAATCATTATTTAATTTATATATATATATATATATATATATATATATATATATATATATATATATATATATATATAAAATAATTAATAAAAAATAATAATAACAACTGTTTATCAAAAATCACTATTTTAAATATTTTATTATTATTATAAATAAAACAACAACAGCAAAAATATTAATTTATAATCTTTTTTCTTATACAGTTTTACCTTTTTATTAACTGGCAACTGTTTTCAAAACGTTTCGATGTGTTTTTTTACAACCAGTAACATTTGTATTATTTTAATATCATCATCAAAAACTGTATTGAAAACATGCAAAGAAGTCCCCTTCATTGTGAAGAGCCTGTTGAAGTGGTCAGATTTGAGCACATTGCTTAGGTGAAACTCTTTAATTTGTCAGACATGATCATTTTCACACTAAAGTCCCTTTCAGAGCTGGATTTACACCGTTTGGAACGCAGTACTAGTATTGAAGCTATCCGCTTGTTAAGTTGTGACGTATGGAATACTGTTTCCAGGTCCAAGCAGCTACTCATTTGAATTGAGAAAATATTCATTTATGACCACTTTGTAGTCATATCACACATTAAAGTGAACAGATCATGGTGTGCACGACATTCTCTGGACTTGCTGCATCTTAGACACCAATATTTTAACCATTTCTAAAAAATGAACCCCTTTCTGGCTATCGGATATTAGGCTATATATATTGTGATCGGGATTTTTGATTTCGATCACTTTGTAAACGTTTATTATTTCCATTTGTTGAGTCTCCCCATTCAGTTTGATGGAGCACTTGGACCGATTCGCGTGACGTCACACTTAACACGTCAGAAAAACACGTCAGTTTTACCGAGAGACAGGAGCTCGTCGTCCAGCAGGGAGAGAGAGCTCTGATGCTCTGCTGCTTTGTGATTGGGGCTGCTCGTCTGACTGCCGTGAGCACCGGCCAATCGGCGAGGAGGAGGTGGCAACACAGGGATGGAAGAGGCCTTCTGATTGGCTAAGGAGATCTGAGGAGCTGGAGCTGGAGCTGGAGGAGGAGGAGGAGGAGAGGAAGGTTCATCCAGTCCAGCCAGATCAATGAGTGTGCCGGTGCCGCTCTCACATGCTGGAGAAAAAAACATGAAGAACATCAACTGCCTTATCAGACAAAGGAGGATATGTAGCTCTGTTTACACCTGCTTTTAAAGGTCTCATGAAATAAAAAATAAAACATTTTAGACGTCAGTATTAGTATTGATACTTTTAAGGATATCTATAAGCTGGTGCGCACCAACACAGTGACAAAATTTACATTCAGAAGATATAAACCAGATATAAACATGGAAAGCTTGTAGTTTGTCACTTCCGTCTAAATAAAGCACCGGTTTTATTCACGTCACCTCATACTTCAGTTTCTCATCAAATCGTGACCAATCAAATGCTTTCAAGTGACATGCCCCGCCCCCTTCAAGACGCTTTACATCTGATGCACTTGACTTCAACCACTCTCACTGGCAGATCAGTGATGAAGTGAACCAAAACGCTATTGGCTGTTTTTTAAAAAGGGGAGGGGCAACACTATGTCCCACCCTCTCTCCACGTTTCACTTGACATTACGTTAAACATCCAAAAAATAATGCACATTTCAAAGCACTTCCCGGGACCTTTAAGATTATTAATGCTGTGTTCACACTAGTGGACAATGCTAAGGACAGGTGTGAAACGTGTTGAGCTTGTCAACTATCGACCACTTCCACAGGTAGTCGAAAACACATTTGACTGGATTGCTTTCTGCAATACGGGTATTACAGCCGTCTTACCACTGCACATGACAGACAGTGACAGACCTGAAGTCATTCATTTCCAATGGAGAGTAGTCTGGGAGCTGGTTGGAGCTCCAATCATCTCCGTATGCGGAAAATTCGGATCCAATTTGAGCTGCGGATCTGTTAAAATATTTGAACTTCTGCAACGGGACTGTATGCGACCAGCCTACCGGATGTGATGTGTTGTTGTCCAATCAGATTCGTGTGTGCAAGATGAGAATTATTAGTAATTTTTTGCTAATATTTGTTACTTTTTGAATCAGAAAAAAGTCTATATACACATTTTATTCATAAATAAGTAATTTAAAAAAATAGTATTTTTTAATGCGGTTTCCACATTCCCTCCAAAAGTTTTAGCGGTCTATGAATTTGTAGTGTTCATTCATCCAACCATGGTGAACACAGAGAGAATAAAGGCTCTTGCTTTTGCACTCTATTTCGGACACCGTGAGAATCAGCTTGTCTACAATGGTTACGATAAAACTGAAAAGTCTGTGCGACTGCCACAAGGGGGCGTATTCCCACAGTCGTGTGTAGTGGAAATGTGGCTTAACCCTTGAATATTCCAAAAGAAAAACAACTCAGCAACAACTTAAAATGCTGGCTTGGTAATTAACCCTCGCATTATCTGACAAAAAATATACATATAGCAACAACTTCAAACATGCTGACATTATATGAACCATTATCACAATACCAAAAATTTTTTATATATTGTGTAGCTTGAATATTAGAGGAGTATCGGATCATGGTTGATCGGTGATCCGTACGGATCACAACCCACAGTTCGGAACGCACGTGACCCGTGGATTAATAATTTTTGAACTTGTAGGTGAATCCAACATCTTCTCCTGCATCATTCAAATCAAGTGTATGAAGGCATTTTGGCTTCCCTGTAAAATATAATGATGATGGAAAAAGTTGTGGTGGGACATAAATGCTTTCTTAGGTTATTAATTAAAGGTGTTTCTGTCACTATTTGTTTGCCTGCGTTAATGCATTCAGTGTAAAGCTGCACAATTAATCATTAAAAGATCGTGATCTCGGCGACGCAGTGGCGCAGTAGGTAGTGCTGTCGCCTCACAGCAAGAACGTCGCTGGGTCGCAGGTTCGAGGCTGGGCTGGGTCAGTTGGCGTTTCTGTGTGGAGTTTGCATGTTCTCCCTGCGTTCGCGTGGGTTTCCTTTGGGTGCTTCGGTTTCCCCCACAGTCCAAAGACATGCGGTACAGGTGAATTGGGTAAGCTAAATTGTCCGTAGTGTATGTGTGTGAATGAGTGTGTGGATGTTTCCCAGAGATGGGTTGCGGCTGGAAGGGCATCTGCTGCGTAAAATCGTGCTGGATAAGTTGGCGGTTCATTCCGCTGTGGCGACCCCAGATTAATAAAGGGACTAAGCCGACAAGAAAATGAATGAATGAATGAAGATCGCGATCTCAATTCAAACCTGTGCGACATAATAAATGATAATGATTTGCATAGGTTTCTTAAAGGTGCAGTATGTAAGTTTGACACCTAGTGGTTGAACTAAGTATTGCACTCCTGGATCAAAATAAATTTAAATTTCTGTCGTGTTTTGTCTGGTGCAAACAGCCAATCACTGCGTATCTCGTCACAAAGCGTGTTGTTAGGACACGCGGTTACAATGTAACCTGCTCACCTAATGTTTACGCTCATAAAATTTATATCATTTGCTAATTAATAACCTCATGAATCTGAATCTGTCTCATTTCGACGTCTGATACTGTCCGCAGGTCGCATTTCGGTCAGGGACGCATGCTTTCAGAGTCTTTCTGAATGAATGAATGAAATACGCTGTTTTCCACCAAGGCAAACCGGAGTGCTGAATTATAATTGGCTAAACTGGCATTGTGCAGGTTAACTTTACCTAATCAAAGACAGCGTTCTGGCACGAAAAAACCATTTTCAAAGCAGAATATCTGACTTCAGCATTGTTTTTCAGTTAAACAAGTATGTTCACTTGGGATGTTTCTTAAATATCTGCACACATATTATGGTATTTTTATGCTTTAGAAGAGTCAAAATCTTACATACAGCACCTTTAACCCTTCGAAGCGCTGAATTCAAATCTGCGTTTGATCGAGAGACATTCAGTTTTTACACTTTTTCAGTTTGTTACAAACAAATAAATAACACAGAAGTACTGGGAGAACAGTTTATAGTTCAGATATAAATACTGATGTTTATGGTAAAGATTAAAATCGCCTTTTAATGGAACTTGACGCTGGTGAATGTTGTAGCAGTTACATTGTGTAACCAATGGGTGGCGACAAAACCATCAAAATGATGTCACTGAATAGGCTTTCAGAAATGATCCACCTATAATCAAACATGAAGTTTTATCTGTGAATTGTTGAATCATTAATTGAAGATAAATATGATCTGTTGTACAAGATGTTAGATTTCTATATTTAGCATTATCAGCAACAGTAGCAAAGATCATTGTTCCTATTGAATATTTTCCCTTTTTTTACAGCTGGTTGTTACGTGGTTCTGTGTTATTTTATTTATTTGTGCGGCTGTATGCTTGTGCCTGTGTGAGTTGTAGGTGGAGTTTTCTACACTGCTCTTCCAGGATTGGTTGACACTGGTGACGTCACCGGGATTTCCCGTATTTAAGTCTGCCGGCAATGGCGGCTCACTGACTCTCTCTCTCTCGCTCAATGCGCTTGGTGGTGGCCTGCGCTCGGGCGGTCTGGCTGGTGGCGTTCCGCGGGCCAGGATCGGTCTACATGCCGCTCTCTTTAGAGTTTATTTTCTAGTTATATTCTTGATTCTTTAGTTTTCTCAATATGTTTTCTAGTTGGATTATTTTGATACTTTGTTTGTTTTCGTAGCAGGTAGTGGATTATTTTTCATAGGCACATTTTGTATTTATTTAGATAAGTGAAGGAAAGCAGTGGCCCGGAAGACTCACCTGTTATATTCCTTTTTCGGGAGGAATAGGTAAGAGATGTCTATTGTAATGCAGTTGTAGTCAGGGACCTGTTTTCTTAGCTACCCTACCTGTCTACATGTTTTCTGTTTATTTTGTTGTATCTTTATTTTCTTTTGAACTTTTGATTAATTGAGAATTAAAGATTTATTGACGGGACGTCAATTAATTAAGCGTCTGTGTCCATTATGTTTCGGCTCAAACTTTGATGTTGTCATGCGAGCCAGTTTTGGGCCGTAACA
The DNA here is from genome assembly GCA_903798195.1 of Danio kyathit. Lineage (NCBI taxonomy): Eukaryota > Metazoa > Chordata > Actinopteri > Cypriniformes > Danionidae > Danio > Danio kyathit. The sequence continues at coordinate 7,539,175 of LR812521.1, forward strand.
CTGGTTCTGTCTTGATTTTTATCTTTATTAAAATTACAGCTTCTGTAAGTTCTGTTTGTTAAAACCAATGGGTTTTGCAGTAATATTTTTGTATAAATGCAAAGCAAATGACATTTGTCCTCTCCCTTTTTGCTGATCCGAAAAATGGTTCGATCAGTGACTCAAAAACCGTAGTGTGATAAATCCATGAGATTTGTGATCCGTTACACCACTACTAAATATTATTTTACAGTTGATGAGCAGGAATGTATTTGAATGGAAACGGCAGCTGTCGCTCCTGCTGCAAAACAAAGTGCTGAACGCCAAGAGTGTGTGTTAGAATCAAGATAAGAGAATATCCTGATGAAACCACATGGTAATATCAGGTGTAAACAGAGTAAGCCTGAGATGTACTTTATAGATCACCTTCATCAGCAGCCAGTCTGAGCTCTTCAACCTCACCGTCGTCCGCCTGTCCTTCAACGATTCGCTTATAGCAGCTGATCACTCTGGACAGATCATCGTTTGCCTTGAGAATGTCTCCTGCAGATTAAATAGCAATCAGCAGTTCATACACACAATCCTCCGTCATCCTCTCAGAGAAATATACAGTAGATAACGGTGTATTTTACCCAGGCTGGAGTCGTTGTCCTCTGCTTCAGTGGCTAGTTTGAAGGCGGTGCGTCTGAGTTTATCACAGCGCTCGTACAGCTCCTACACACACAAACGCCGTTTCATCAGATTCATTATAGAAGCTCTAATTATAGAAAGATAAACATACTGTAACGTTAAAGATACTGTAAAATCAGCCATTAAACAAATATTAACATTAACCTCAAACAAGCTCATTTAAATTTAGCCATTTGAACATACATATATAGACACATTCACACATGATGCGCCAGGCGTATAGGATGTGATTTGTTGCTATTTTCATATGCAGGTTTCATTTTCATGTTTTGGGCCACGTTGTTTAAATAGCAAAATTATTTGCACCACTTTGTGGACTCATGGGTGTGTTAAGGCGCATTGTTGGTGCGTTGCTATTTTGAGGCAACTGAAATAGACCAACATGCCCATGTGCAGAGATTTTGTAATTTAAAGAGTGCGTTAGTTATGCACCAATATGGGTCCAAAACGCGTGTACTCTGCTTAATACACACAGAATGTACAGCAATACACAAAGATCTTTACATATGAAAACAATACAAGGATTAAAATGTTACAAAAATGATTTATTTTCCACATAAATGGAAAAACCACTACCTCCATGCCTTCTTCACATCATGGGGGATTAAATATGTAGGCTAATGGATGTCTTCAGTGGAGTGAGTTTCAATCGTTTCCTTACTCCACCAATGTAAAGAAGAAGTAAAAAGAAAGTAAAGTGGCTGATTGGAGGAGGCTTGTTCTTTATCCTCTTGCTGCAGATGCTCTGTTTAACTGTTTTCTCACTAGTGAAGTGTTCAGTTTTTACACTTACAAAGTCCGCCATGTAAATAGCAAATGGCGTGACGGAACTGACTCTTAAAGATAATGTGAGGTGAGACTCTGATTGGTTTAATGCACGTTATGTTCAAAACACTCCCAGAACTCATTCAGAGAATAAGCACAACCCTGTTAGACCATGCGCCGGGGTGCAGAGCGTATTTTTTCATCCTTAAAATAGCAAAAGTTGATTCAGACACGCCCTTAATGCTTTTGCGCCATGTGCTTTAGACTTTGTGCCTAGATTGTTAAAATAGAGCCCTTAATGTTTTTCAATACCCTGCAGATACCCAACAAACAACTCATTAATGCTGGTAAATAAAAGTTGCTGAATTATTTCACCAGGCTGTGAAATTCTCTTCTATTCTATGATAAAAACCACACAGTCCTGTCATAGTAAACTATTGTTATGCTGCAAAAACAAAACTAAACCAATTTTAAGATTTCTAAATGGTTAAATTTGGTTTACGTAGTGATTAGCTTGAAAACCAGCCACTAGGTCCAAGGTCACCAACATTCTAAAAAAAATGTTGGGTTGTTGTAACCCAATGTTGGGTCATATATGAATAAACCCCACGACTAAGTTTGACCCTTTATTTGGTTTTAAGGACCCAGCATTTTCTTTTTTTTTTTTAAGATTTATTTTTGGCCTTTTTGCCTTTTATTAGATAGGACAGTAATTAGACAGGAAGTGAAGTAGGAGAGAGAGAGGGGGTTAGGGTTGGGAAATGTCCACGAGCCGGAATTCGAACTTGGGACGCCCTGATGTGCTACTGCACCATATGTCAGCGTGCTAACCACTAGGCTATTGCGCCGACAACCAAGCATTTTTTATAATTTTTATTTAGAGTTTTGTATACTTGGTATGCTCTAATTAGCTAAAGCTACTCAACCAGGAAGTGAACTGATGGGTTATATCACTCTAGGATGCGTATTTATATTGATACTATTAGTATTAATTAATTACACATTATTAGTACATTCTGGGCGGTGCGGTGGCTCAGTGGGTATCGCTGTTGCCTCACAGCAAGAAGGTCGCTGGTTAGAGCCTCGACTGGGTCACTTGGCGTTTCTATTTGGCATGTTCTATGTTGGCATAAAAAAAGTGTATGGGTGTTTCCCAGTGTGGGGTTGCAGCTGGAAGGGCATCCGCTATGTAAAACATATGCAGGATAAGTTGGCGGTTCATTCCGCTGTGGAAACCCCTGATTATTAAAGGGACTAAGTCGAAGGAGAATGAACGAATGAATTAGTACATTCTAAATAAAAATGCTACGGACTAAATTAAATCGGTTTCCTCTGAAAACTTGTATTAATTCACATAATGAACATTTTGAAGTGCTGAAGAGTTTTTGTGAAATAGACTACTGCAGGAGCGCTGATGATGAATGAAGTTTTTGGAAAGACATGCGGTTGAGTACATGACGACAAAAGTTTTACACACATTAGAAACTCTTGACTAATATCAGTCTAGTCATTTACAGCTCATGTATGAGTGTTGTTCGTATGCTCTCACCTTGATGAGCTCGCGGTCGGCGTCTGACGATCGCTCTCTGTCGAACTGACTCAGCATTTCGGTCAGGAGCTTGACGTTGTTGTTCACTTCCTCCAGCGTGTTGATGCGCTTGGTCAGTTTGTGCACGCGGGCGTCATCCTTAACATCATTAACAGCACACATTCAGACTTCACAATTCATCCAAAATCAACATTCAAATGCATTACTTAACGAATAGTTGATGACTAGCAGTTGAATTATTAGAAAAATCACTGTTGCTGAATGTCACACGACAACATTGCTACAGCCCTCTCGCGTCTTACATTTCTACATTGTAACAAGCACGTAAGTGGCGATGTTGCCTTCGAAAAATGTGACGTTGTACAGACATCGCTACAATGTAGATGTGTTTGTTAGGCAAGAGTATATTTGTTTTGCCATAGGTCTGTTCTAGAGCCAATTTGTTATGTAACAATGTAGCGAGCACATAAGTGGCGATGTTGCCTTCGAAAAATGCAACGTTGTACAGACATCGCTACAACGTAGATGTGTTTGTTAGGCAAGAGACTATTTATTTGTTTTGCTATAGGTCTGTTCTAAAGCCAATTTTTTATGTAACAATGTAGCGAGCACATAAGTGGCGATGTTGCCTTCGAAAAATGAAACGTTGTACAGACATCGCTACAACGTAGATGTGTTTGTTAGGCAAGAGTTTATTTATTTGTTTTGCTATAGGTCTGTTCTAGAACCAATTTGTTATGCGTTTCAGAATAACACTGTGAAATGTCTGTGTGTGTGAAAATCGTGATTAAAATTGAAATCGCAATATTGTTCAAGAAAATCATGATAGGTTTCTTTTGCCCATATTGCACAGCTCTAAAAAAAATAATACACACCTTAGGTGGTGATTATGCATTATTTTCTAATAATTCAACAGGCTGGTGTGAATTATTCTGCTTATACTCTGGTTCCCACACCTAAAGCCGCACTTCAGGTGTTGTATTTGAGACCTTTGTCTGGTTTTGTCCTCAAACTGCTCCTGTGTGTAGCACTAGTTTCTCACACATCACATCTAAAGCCTTCTGTTGTGTTTTGATGTGATTTTTGACTGAAATCATTCAGCGTAGTGATATGGAAAAACCTGCCGGAACTACTTTATCTGTGCGTTTATCAGACAGTAACGGCACACCTTAGGGCTCATTCACACCAAATGCGTCTTTGCTTCTAAAAACGATTGATTCGGCGCTCAGGAATGGGTTTAAAAAAGCACAGCGCGAGATCGACGTGATGCGATATCATGAATGTAATGTAAAACGACAATAACGGACCCATTAGAAACAGGAAAACAATGTTATAATAAGCATTCGAAGAGACATCCCATAACTCAGGATATCTGGACAAAGCAATGAAGAGCGCCTCCTCTGCCAAGATATAACGGTACATAAAATAGTTGTCATGCCAACTTTCTACTATAAACAGAAGCTCGTGGCGACACAGTGGTTAGCACTGTCACCTAGCAGCAACAAGGTCGCAGATTCGAGTCCCAGCTGGGTCAGTTGGTGTTTCTGTGTGGAGTTTGCATGTTCTCCCCTTGTTGGCATGGGTTTCCTCCCGGTGCTCCGGTTTCCCCCACCAGTCCAAACACATGCGCTATAGTGAATTGAATAAACTAAATTGGACATAGTGTATGAGTGTGAATAAGAGTGTATGGGTGTTTCCCAGTACTGGGTTGCAGCTAGAAAGGCATCCGCTGTCTAAAACATGCGGGAATAGTTGGCAATTCATTCTGATCATTCATTGTTTTGTGTTTACCTCATGATTAAAGTTGTTACACGTCTGCCAACTCCCGCCTCAAAATAAGCGAATTTGAGCCACTTGTACATTAAGGAAGTGTTCAGAAAACACAAAACACCAGCAAAGAAACTCAACACAGAGGAACATAAACACCTACTGCCAGCTAGTGTTTCAGAAGTGTATTGCAGAGCAACAGAAACAGCGCGCAGAAGTATAAATGCATGGCTATGCGCGAGGCTTGCGCCGTGGATCACGCCGATCACTTGACGCAGAAGTATAAACCAGGCTTTAGATTGCTCATCAGCCAATTAGAATCAAGCATTCAACAGCAAAATAGTATAAATAACAATTAATTCATGATTTTACTATTATCCCGTTTATATACCCATATTAAATAAACTTTTAATTCTACTGAAAAATTTGGTTTTCATTCACAGCGAAAGCCTTTTTGTGAAAGATTCATTAGTGTCAAACTGAACTGCTGTTTTAAGCTGAATATAAACAGAAGCTCCTCGTTCACCTTTAAACGTCAAAAGAGCATCAGGATCACGTGTGTGAACTCTCACCTCTTTCACCATGTTTTTGATGAGCCTGTTGGCCTCCTGAAGATCCTCAGGGTTTTTGCTCCTCAGAAGTTCAGCCAGCAACTGTTATTATCAGAACAGTCAGAAAAACTAAACATCATTTCTGGGGTTTCACATGTAGAAAACACATATATTTTTTTTAAAGTTAAATTCATCTCACCTTCCCCATGTCCTCATTGTCAAACACTGGGTTTTTGGGTCGTGCCGGAGGAGACGGGATCAGGGTTTTGTCCACCGTCAGCTCCGGGTCTGATTTCACCAGTCCTGAAACAAAAAACAAAAGTGATATTACTCAGAAAGCTGCTCATTTATTTCTGACCCTAGAATGTGAGTGCTGGTTTTGGTGGTTTGCAAGGACACAAAGTAGTAGAATGACATGGGTGTGACCTAGGTATATGTAAGTGTGTGTGTGTGTGTGTGTGTGTGTACGTGTTTTTGTGACATATCAGGACACAAATCTGTATAATGACATGGGTATGACACGGGTATTACTAAAAGCAGGTGAAATATGAGGACATTGGTGACGTCCTCACTTCTCAAAAAGCTTATAAATCACACAGGATGAGTTTGTTCAGGGAGTAAAGCTGTACACTGTCTCCTGTGATGGTTGGGTTTAGGGGTAGGGTGGGGTGAGGGCAATATAATATACAGTTTGATCTGTATAAAATGAATGGAAGCCTATGTAATGTACCCACTTTTCACAAAAACAAACATGTGTGTGTGTGTGTGTGTGTGTGTGTGTGTGTGTGTGTGTGTGTGTGTGTGTGTGTGTGTGTGTGTGTGTGTGTGTGTGTGTGTGTGTGTGTGTGTGTGTGTGTGTTTGAGTGTATGCATGCGTGAAATCTTACCCTGTCTCTTGAGCGTCTGGTACGCCTCTGCTATCTTGGCCTCATTGGGAAATGCCACCGTCCAGCTGTACAACATCTCGATGATCTTATTCTTCACCTTTTCTGAAATACTGTTCCCCATGTACTGAAACACACACACACACACACACACACACACACACACACACACACATTAATTTTAACATGTCATATTACACATTTAGCTCTATAACTTGTGCATAAATATATCAGCAAATCCCAAAGATTTTCAAAGTGTTCATGAAATGAAATATCAAAATTCCCCTAATCGAGCTGATATTACTATAGTACTATAAAAACATTGGATACGTTTACAAACAAATACAACACAACCTGTCTTTGTGATGACAACTTGACATTATCAAGACAACATAACTTGTCATAAATCTGTCATAAACATGATTTTCATGAGGCCGTTATAATCGTGTAAAGATTTACATTTCAGAATCATTGATTTTTTTTTTGTTATTAATGATTAAAATATCATTAAATATTAATGACACGTTATAAAATTACCTGACAGAGTACAGACACTTTTAATAGGGAATTTTAAATACAAATTCAGTTTGCTACACTGAAAAAAGTGATCAGAAAAGTAATCATGACGATTATAATAGCCTCATGATGATCATGTTTATGACAGATTTCTGATAAGTTATGACATGACAAACAATGTCACCTTTCCATTTAAAATGACAGTTAATAAGTCATAAGCATGCATAAAATCTCCTTTATATTCATGACGTGTCATCAAAGGAGTCATGACAGTCTTATGAAAACTCATTTTAATTAAAGCGTTACCAGACTTAATTTATATAATGATGTTAAAACAGGAAAACCACTAACCATAGGCGAAACCACTTTGATCAGCTCATTTAAAAATCTATATCTGGCTATTTCTTTGTGAAATCTTCGGCCGCAGTTCTTCATACAGGCCTCCAGAACCTGCAGACACACACACACACACATTATGTCATCTGTGCAGAAACTCATAGTAAAGCTGTGATGCTGGACGAGCATTAAAGAAACACTCCACTTTTTTTGAAAATATGTTCATTTTACAGCTCTCCTAGAGTTAAACAGTTGAGTTTTACCATCTTTAAATACATTTAGCCAATCTCCTGAACTGACAGAATCAGCATAAGCTGAACTACTGTAATTTCTGGCCCTGCATCAAGAATCCTCATTTATCTATAAGCCATATCACCACATGGACTCAGGACTACTTTGGCAAACCTTTGTTAAGTACCACAATACGCAGTTGCATCCACACACACACCAGTGAAAACTGTACTGTGCTAAAAAGAAGCCCTATGTTAACAGTGCATACCTGCCAACACTCCCGTTTTTCCCGGGAGTCTCCCGTATTTCAGACTCGTCTCCCGTATTGGTCTGTCTCCCGGTAAACTCCCGGAATTCCCCCGCCCCCCGCTCCTCAGCATTTTGGTACAGTCCGGGCTGAAACTTGGCGCTTGTGCTCTTTCGGTGACGGTCGCGCGCTACAGTTCGCGCCCCCATCTCCCTAAACCTCTCACTCCTCCCGCTCCCCGCTCTTCAGTTTGCGCCAGTGTTCCCAACTTAGCGACAAATTTTCAAAAAAGCGACTAGCGACAAATCTAGCGACTTTTTTGTGTGTTACTGGCGATTTTTATAGACTGTCGTTTGTCCATTACTGTACCGTCCCTACTCTTCTCAACGAGCCTCCCCTGCAGCCTGAGAGCAGAGCACCTCTCTGCGTACCGACGGCAAATGATTTAGAACAGGTGGCAGTTTGAAGGTATTTCCCTTGTACAGTCAACCCGATCTGCTTCTCCTTTATTTTAACAATTTAATTTGACCGTTTATTCTTGTTCACAATCAGAGATGTTTTAAGTGTGAGTTTCAGAACTTGTCTGAGTATATTACGTCTGAGAGATTACTGCAAATTCACTACTCATCTATAATGATATACTGTATTCAAACAGCAATAAATTTAGTTAAATTGACAAGCTTACATAAAGCGTAGTGCGAAAATAAAATACCCCATTTATTTACCAAAGGCTGTTAAACAAACAGAAATGGTAGAACGTGATGACGTCAGTAATATGCAAATTAGCGTATGACGTAATTTCGGGGTCTCCCGGAATTTACGAACCAAATGTTGGCAGGTATGTAACAGTGTCCAGAAGCGATGTCGACTTCAATCAGTATTTCAGATATTTTTGGGGAGAAATAGACACTGTGTGCTCCGGACCAAAGAAGAAAAGGATCATCCAGACTGTTACCAGCAACAAGTCCAAAAGCCAGGGTCTGTCATGGTTTTGGGTTGTGTCAGTGCCCTCGGTAAAAGTAACTTACACTTCTGTGATGCACCATTAATGCTGAAAAGTACACACAGATTTTGGAGCACATTATGCTGCCTTCATTTCCAGGGACGTCCATGCATATTTCAACAAGACAATTCAAAACCCCATTCTGCACACATTACAAAGTCCTGGCTGCGGAGGAAGAGGATACAGGTACTTGACTGTCCTGCCTGCAGTCCCGACTTGTCTCCAACAGAGAACGTGTGGCGCATTTTGAAGTGCAAAATGTGACAACGAAGACCCTGATGGAAGGTTTGCAGGAAGAATGGGACAAAATTACACGTGAAACACTTCATCACTTGGTGTATTCAGTCCCTAAATGTCTTTTAAGTGTTTTATTACAATATTACACAGTAAACAAATACTATAGTAAATATGTGCTGAATCATCTCTCACAGATATTCTCCATGATTACAAGAAGAGCTCCCCAAGCAAGCAGGTGGTGACATTAGTTAAACAGACAATTTAATTGATTTTCAAGCACTGTGTAATATAATTGCTCTGCTTTAGTCATGGTACAACAGCAAAGTACCTTGATTATTACGCCAGAATGAGAGTACAGTTCCTAGCCATATAGCCAGAGAATAGCAAGTTTTCTTTTTCTGTCGGTACACAATGTAACAACAGAAGAGTCAAACTTTAAATAGGAAAATTATATCTGATCGAGATGCTAATGGTCTAACCACATTCAATTAATTATGCTAAGCTAAGCTAAAAGCGCTCATGCCAGACCTGGAGATCGGCTGACTGAATTGAAAAATGGAAAAACTTCACTATTTAACTCTAGGGGAGCTGTAAAATTAGCATAATTTAACAACAATAACAACAACAAAAAGTGAAGTGTTTCTTTAAAACACCCCTCACCGTCAGCGCCTGAAGGGCTTCCCATTCTTGAGCGCAGAACTTGTGAACCAGGAGTCTCACAGCTATCTGAGGACTACAAACACACACACAAACACACAGTCAGAGGAGAATCTGGAGTCTTGTGTAGTGGTTAAATTATGAATGCTCACCCTTCCAGCTCCTTATTGATCTGGTCACAGAACCCGATTATATATTCCCAGTCCTCCTGCCTGTTGGTTGGGTGTGTGGCTTTGTCTGTGGAGGACAAACACAGTCGTGAGGGCCAAACAATCGGCCCCGTTGAGCTCGGTGTCTGCGATACACTGGCACAGTAGTGCGAGGGCCAATTACAGGGACGCATATCAATATTACACTCAGCAATAATGACAATATGGCAGAAATATAGAACATTTCTAGGATATGTTTGATAATATATAGATCCATAATAATTTCTGCACCATTGTATATGCGTGGTATGCACATGGACCCATTTGAAAAAAATACTATAGTAATTTATAGTAAATACTATAGCGGTTTTGATCTGTACTATAGTAAGGTTCTTACATTAATCTGTTGCAAAACAACAACTGTAGCAGTTAATCTGTTGTGATTATTCTATTGTTGCTATGGCAAAACAACAACTGTAGCAGTTAATCTGTTGTGATTATTCTATTGTTGCTATGGCAAAACAACAACTGTAGCAGTTAATCTGTTGTGATTATTCTATTGTTGCTATGGCAAAACAACAACTGTAGCAGTTAATCTGTTGTCATTATTCTATTGTTGCTATGGCAAAACAACAACTGTAGCAGTTAATCTGTTGTCATTATTCTATTGTTGCTATGGCAAAACAACAACTGTAGCAGTTAATCTGTTGTGATTATTCTATTGTTGCTATGGCAAAACAACAACTGTAGCAGTTAATCTGTTGTGGTGATTCTATTGTTGCTATGGCAAAACAACAACTGTAGCAGTTAATCTGTTGTGGTGATTCTATTGTTGCTATGGCAAAACAACAACTGTAGAAATTCATCTGTTGTGGTGATTCTATTGTTGCTATGGCAACACAACAACTGTAGAAATTCATCTGTTGTGGTCATTCTATTGTTGCTATGGCAACACAACAACTGTAGAAATGCATCTGTTGTGGTCCTTCTATTGTTTCTATGGCAACACAACAACTGTAAAAATTCATCTGTTGTGGTGATTCTATTGTTGCTATGGCAACACAACAACTGTAGAAATTAATCTGTTGTTGTGATTCTATTGTTGCTATGGCAACACAACAACTGTAGAAATTAATCTGTTGTTGTGATTCTATTGTTGCTATGGCAACACAACAACTGTAGAAATTAATCTGTTGTTGTGATTCTATTGTTGCTATGGCAACACAACAACTGTAGTAGTTAATCTGTAGTGGAGATTCTATTGGTGTTATGGCAAAACCGCAACTGTAAAAATTGATCTGCTGTGCTGATTTTATTGCTGCTATGGCAAAACAACAGCTGTAGAAATTCATCTGTTGTGGTGATTCTATTGCTGCTATGGCAAAACAACAACTGTAGTAATTAAGCTGTTGTGGTAATTATATTGTTGCTATGGCAACACAACAACAGGGGCCTGTTTTAGAAAGGAGGTTATGTAAAAACTCAGAGTATTTTAACCCTGAAATGAGAGAAACTCTGGGTTTTCCCTTTTTTAAAAATGTAAGGTTTGTCAAACTCGAGAAAGCAGGGTAAGTCAAGCCTGTTTCTGAAAGAGAGGTAACTTTAACTCTGAGTCAGTTACCGTGGTAACTTACTCTGTGAACCTAACCTGGTCAGGAGCAGGTTTTATTCTCTAAACTCTGAGTCGGTCTCCTCCACTTTTTTAAAGACGAAGTGGTATTTCTTACCTTAGCCTTACGTTTCCACTCACCTATTTTAATGCTCATTTTGGATATGCTCACAAAAACGATTGATGGAAACGTCATGATGCACATAACTTTTTGAAAATATGCATAAAACAACATGCGCACAATAACTAAGTAGGATAAACTTTTATTCAATAAGAAAAGATGCTCATAAACTGTGATGAAAACCTTTTTACTGACCAAATTCCAGTATGTGCATTAAAAAAAGGTTTGTTATGAGAGATGATGATGAAAATGTGTGTGAATAGACAAACCAGCAGGCTGAGCACACTGTAAAACATCTTAAATGTTGTTTTGGTCATTCTAAAATGCCTTAACCGTTTCAGTATTAGTGTATATTATTAATTACCTCCAGAGCGTGTCAAGAGCGTCTGTTCTCCGCGTCTCATGGCTTCAAACGCCACCACGTGTTCATTGTGTGTCAACATTGTCTTCTGAGGCGCAAGTACATTTAGCCTGTTAAATAAAGAAAAGACGCAGCTTCTTCTACCGCAGTAAATTCTGTTTTTACTGTTGATATTTAGCGCCAGTTAATCAGGAAGTGACGACTTTGTTGTCTTTGACTTGTTGGATGGAAACGCTGCTTTATTCGCACGTCTTTTATGCTGTATTCCAGTTTTGCACATAAATTTTATTATTATTTTTGGATGGAAACACAGCTATTGCCTACATTTCAGTCACACAAAGAACAAAGTCACGTACAAGAATGGCTTGTCCTTTTTTAATGAATAATTAGCTTAAATTCACTGACCTTCCACATGTACTGTAACTAGATTAATGGGATTATTACTCGTTCTAAAAAATATTTTTTAGTTCCGCTTACATTCTAAATGTCACATCAACCTTTACACTTGATCAATAATAGAGGCACAAGTGCACTTTTAAATCTATTAAAACTGATCAACGTGTATAAAAGTAAAATTTTATAAACATCACACATTACATTACTTTTTTATTATACTTACATATTTAAATTTGATGTAAAATTACGCATTAACTTGAGCAGCTGTTTTCCCACACTAACTGTCTGTCTCACTGATGCAGTGGTGTTGCTTTTTTAATTATATGCTCATATTTGCTATAACTTTGCATGAGCACATCAAGTTCAGCAGGAGAAAGAAATGCTGGTCTCTTTTTTTCAGATGTTGCTATGCTCACTCGTAATATCTGCGCTTCATTGATAATGCCTTTTTATAGTCACGGTGTGCGCGCTTAAGTCTGAGTTGACCCAACTCAGATCAGCTATTCTGAAACCGAAAACTGTAGTTTTTTTTTTTTAAAACTCTTGGTAAATCAACTCAGAGTTCAAGTTTAAACTCTGAGTTAGTTGAACCTCCTTACTGAAACAGGCACCTGTAGTAATTAATCTGCTTAGGCCTGTCACAATAATCAATATATCGACTTATCGCACAACACATGGACATGACCTCAATCATTTTTGGTGATGCAATATATATCGCCCATACATAAAAACTAATTCTAGCAGCATTTTTGCTGATTGTGCAACATCTCTACCTCTAATGGAGGTGTCAGTGTCAGTATGGTTAAAAAACACTATAGTATTTACTATAAATTACTATAGTATATTTTCACGTATGTGTCTGACAACTGAGAATAGATCTGGTAGCAGATATCGCAGCCTCCCGTTACTTTTTACCTTGCACTTTTTCGTTAACATTTATTATTATTTATTTAAGATATGCATTTTCACATTCTGATTCCAATACCTAATTATTAAACTGTTAAAATGACTATAATTAAATGAAATATTCTTAAGAACAAAATATTATGTGTTCTTTGGAAGAGTGTACTCGGATTGTGATATTATATTGCATTCTGGTAATATATAATGAGTGGCATAAAATGGTCTTAATGACAATAACATTGTTTATCGTGATATATTTTGGTGCATTATATCGTACAACAAAAAATAGATATCGTGACAGGCCTAAATCTGCTGTGGTAACTCTATTGTTGCTATGGCAAAACAACTATGGTAATATAAACAAATGACCCAATACTGTAGTTTTCTACAACTATAGGGTATATTACATTATAAAACACCACAGTTTACTGTAGTGAAAAAGTATACCACAATATTTATTACAGTTTATCCATAGTTAATAATAGTACAGTAAATCTGGAGCATTCATTAGCAAAGTGCTGTAAATACTATAATATATTGAATAATTCACTTTAGTATGATTCAAAAACACTACAGGATTTACTATAAATTACTATAGATGTATATAAATGTAGAGAGCATGTCTGAAAATCATTCATAGGTATTATAATAGTGCTCTATTTGACACACTATATTAAATCGTCAGTCAAATGTTTAATTAGTCATTTATTAATAACCCCTGCTGTAAATTCGTCAGGTAAACTCATCCTACATGAAGCTAAACACAGACTTTGAACTTTAACCTCAACGCACCTCATCGCTAGATCTATCCATCGCTGATTTTATAAACCATACTATAGAAAAGGCTTGGCTCGTGAATATTAATCAGGAGGCGTGGCGTTCGTACACTGGCCATATCTGATTGGCTGGCAGGCAGACGCATGTAAGTGGGCGCTGGCGAATTAACGAATCCTACTATGCTGAAGGCTTCACTGGATGTTATGTATGCGTCATGATTGGACGCCCCGAGAAGGTTACCAGGCAACGTCAATATGAGGTAATTCATTTTCATGAGCGGACCTTCGTTATAGTATGATTCAAAATAACGCTGAAAAAAGCAGAACAAGCCAGGCAGACTGGGCGGAATTGATGCATGCGATGTAAACACAACACATGGATATTATTTCAATGTATCGTGAAATGCAAATGATAACAATGCACGTACTGAGCCAGGACTCGAGTGATTCTCCCTCCGGAAACGCCATGATCCTCATTTAAAGCTCTGACTCCATAAATCCACACATTTCCCCCTTAAACACCACCGACATTCGTCAGATTAGACTGACTATAATTAAAGCGAACATCCTCGGTTCCATCCGAGCCTGTATGCGGCGACAAAATACTGCTGTGTTTGTTTTATCAAATGAATAGCGAGTCAGCCGGCAGTATCATCAGATGCCTGTGTGGAGGTCCTTTATTTAGACGCCTCTGGTGATTACAAAATAAAAGTTCAATTGTTCGATTACAAAATAAAAGTCCCGATACTAATATAGTGTCGAAAATAAATTCTTAAACGTGAAAATCGTCTTTTTTAACAAAAGCAAGTAGCATTGAATTCAGAATAGTTATCTACATATTTGAATAAATTCTGGCAAATACGAATTTGATCTCTGATAATGGATCGTAATATCTGTGTTTGGATATCTTCATGACCTTCACTGTTATACAGGGTTTCTGCAGGTTTCACCAAGTCGAATTTAAGACTTTTAAAGACCTTTTTAAGACCACGAAGAATAAAAAATTAAAACTTATAGGACTAAACGCTAAGGTATGAAAGCCCGTTTCCGCCACTGAATGATAAAAAAGTATATATCAACAAAAAATATATATATATTCTGAGTTATAAAGTCGCAATTCTGAGTTATAAAGTCAGAATTCTGAGTTTCCGCCACTGAATGATAAAAAAAAATCAATAAAAAAAATAATAATTTATGATAAAAAAAAAATTATAAAGTCAGAATTCTGAGTTATTAAGTCAGACTTCTGAGTTATTAAGTCGCAATTCTGAGTTATTAAATCAGAATTCTGAGTTATAAAGTCGCAATTCTGAGTTATAAAGTCGCAATTCTGAGTTGTAAAGTCGCAATTCTGAGTTATAAAGTCGCAATTCTGAGTTATAAAGTCGCAATTCTGAGTTATAAAGTCGCAATTCTGAGTTATAAAGTCGCAATTCTGAGTTATAAAGTCGCAATTCTGAGTTGTAAAGTCGCAATTCTGAGTTATAAAGTCGCAATTCTGAGTTATAAAGTCGCAATTCTGAGTTGTAAAGTCGCAATTCTGAGTTATTAACTCAGAATTCTGACTTTATATATATATATATTTTTTTTTTATCATAAATTAAAAAAAAAATTTAATTGATTTTTTTTTATCATTCAGTGGCAGAAACTCATAATTCTGACTTTATAACTCAGAATTGCGACTGTATAACTCGGAATTATGACTTTGTAACTCAGAATTTGGACTTTATAACTCATAATTCTGACTTTATAACTCAGAATTGCGACTGTATAACTCGGAATTATGACATTGTAACTCGGAATTATGACTTTATAACTCAGAATTTGGACTTTATAACTCGGAATTCTGACTTTATAACTCAGAATTTGGACTTTATAACTCAGAATTTGGACTTTATACTTTTTTTTAATTAAATTTTTTTATCATACATTTATTTATTTATTTTTTTATTGATATATATTTTTTTATCATTCAGTGGCGGAAACGGGCTTCCATATTATGGAGTTTTTAAATGGCCAAGCAGAAAAAAAATGTTCTTGCCCAATCAAAAAAACTAATTCTAATTGTTTATTTCTTATACTTTATATTTCTTATATATTTTAAATAACCTGTCAAAACAAGCAGAACGTAGCTGTGTACAAAAACTCTTCAAAAACTAAATGTGCGCACAACAGACTGTTTTAAAATTAGTTATTAATATAGTTTGGCTAAAGGTTTTATGTATTGTTGGTGATTGGATATGTGTTGGATCGATTGGGTAGCTTTACATTCATTCATTCATTCATTTTCCTTTGGCTTAGTTTCTTATTTATCAGGGGTCGCCACAGCGGAATGAACCGGCAACTACTCTGGCATGTGTTTTACACAGCGGTTGCCCTTCCAGCCACAACCCAGTACTGGGAAAGGTAGCTTTACGTAAACAAAAATTAGGACCCGCTTAAAATATTTTAAGGCAACATTTCAGTGAATTTAAGACTTTTTAAGGCCTAAAATTGTATTTTTGAAATTTAAGACATTTTAAGACCCCACAAATACCCTGGTTATAGCAATGTTTAGTACAATAATTAGCTGTTTCAATTAGTAAAACAGCTCAGAGATTAACTCGTGTAGCAAAGACTTGTATGCTCTATAATAGCATTTTGACCCAATAAGGAGTTCACCTCACTGTAGCTGTCTACTGTCTACTGCAAATAATGAGGCACAATTTGCTTTATTATTTTTCATTAAATTGAATTATAAAGTTAAGATGTGCTAATTTTTATAGGTCATACTTTACAATAGAGTGTCATTAATGTTGCTAACGTGTACAGCATTTATTAATCATAGTGTACTAATGCATTATTAAAATCCATGCTTGGTAACATTAATAATAATAATATTAATAATAATAATAATAATAATAATTCCTTACATTTATATAGTGCTTTTCTAGACACTCAAAGCGCTTTACACATTGGGGGGAATCTCCTCATCCACCACCAGTGTGCAGCATCCACCTGGATGACGCGACGACAGCCATTTTGCGCCAGACCGCACACCACACACCAGCTGATTGGTGGAGAGGAGACAGAGTGATGAAGCCAATTATGATATGGGGATATGGGGATTAGGAGGCCATGATGGACAGAGGCCAGTGGGCAGATTTGGCCAGGATGCCGGGGTTAAACCCCTACTCTTTCTCGAAGGACATCCTGGGATTTTTAATGACCACAGAGAGTCAGGACCTCGGTTTAACGTCTCATCCGAAGACTGTGAGTTCACTGAATTCACTGTGAGTTAACACAAACTAACAATGAACAATTATATTTCCATTAACTAACATTAACAAAGTTGAATATAAACGGTAATTAATGTATTTCTCATTGTTTGTTTGGGTCAGTAAATACATGACTAACATTAGGTAATACAAACTTATAGTAAAGTCTTATTTGTATTCACTACCTGACAAAAGTCTTGTCGTTGATCCCAGTTGTAAGAGCAACAAATAATAACTTGACTTCTAGTTGATCATTTGGAAAAGTGTCAGAAGGTGGATTTTTCAGATGAATAATCTGTTGAACTGCATCCCAATTATCACACATACTGCAGAAGACCTACTGGAACCCGCATGGAGCCAAGATTCTCATAGAAATCAGTCAAGTTTGGTGAAGGAAAAATCATGGTTTGGGGTTACATTCAGTATGGGGGCGTGCGAGAGATCTGCAGAGTGGATGGCAACATCAACAGCCTGAGGTATCCAGACATTTGTGCTGCCCATTACATTACAAACCACAGGAGAGGGCAAATTCTTCCTTCTCATACTTCAGCCTCCACATCAAAGTTCCTGAAAGCAAAGAAGGTCAATGTGCTCCAGGATTGGCCAGCCCATTCACCAGAGATGAACATTATTGAGCATGTCTGGGGTAAGATGAAGGAGGAGGCGTTGAAGATGATTCCAAAGAATCTTGATGAACTCTGGGAGTCCTGCAAGAACGCTTTCTTTGCCATTCCAGATGACTTTATTAATAAGTGATTTGAGTCATTGCAGAGATGTATGGATGCAGTCCTCCAAGCTCATGATGGAGTCAGACACAATATTCATTCTGTTTCCACTGCAGCATGACTTTATATTCTATACTGGACATTATTTCTGTTCAGTGACCTTAACAGACCTTACTGTCCTAATTAAATAATTAAAAATCAAGGCATGATCATATTTTAATTTGGTAATTTGGTTTATTTTGGCCTTTGCCTTTCATATAAGCCCCTTCTGGTCCCAAAATGATCAACTAGAAGTCAAGTTATTATTTGTTGCTCCTAAAACTTGGATAGGCGACAAGACTTTTGTCGGGCAGTGTATATGCATGTGTATACATATTATATATATGTACTGTTTGAGTGATACTGGAGAGGAAATGTTAACATGACATTTTAACCAGAAATTGTGGCAGGTCTTGATTATTTTACTTACTCAGCACAGGTTGGATAGGTAGATTTTCTTTAAAATTGTTTTGAAATAATTCAGAAATGCAGTTATTTACCAGACTTATATCTAGATGCAGGATGATTGCTTGAAAATGATATTTATTTATTGAATAACCTTTATCTTAACATACAAATAAGATCACAAGGAAAATGGAAATATTCTGCTTCTTAACAGTGACTTTCTGCATATTTGTTTAATCTGTTACAGAAGTAAAGAGAGTATGTGACTAAATGGTGCTTAAAGAGGCAGAATGGTGCTTAAACATTTTCTATAATACCACAAATGGTTACACTGCATGCCAAAAGCAATCAAGAAACAAATGTTCACACTGTAAGCACTAAAATGGAAATTACAGTAATATCCTGACATCTGTTCATTTTATGAACGCTTGCTTCAACACTAATAGCCAACACTTAACTCAAAATACATGTCAAATACCTGTAAAACACAATTTTGGAAAATTCCTTTATATCAAAGGTCTCAGGCTCAATTTCTGGAGGGCTGCAGCTCTGCACAGTTTACCTCCAACCACCTTCAACTCACACCTGCTTAATAGACTCTAGTAGTCTTGAACACCTTGATTACTTGCATCAGCTGAGTTTGATTAGGGTTGGAACGAAACTGTGCAGAGCTGCGGCCCTCCAGGAATCCAGTTTGAGACTTATGCTTTATATAAACAGGCTCTATCTTTATAGACTTCTCTTGGATAGTAAAAGTAAACACATTATAATGAACATATGATAAATGAGTAAATGAACTATCAATATATGAGTAAAATGCAATCATAAATGTAAATAAAGAAACATAAGAAAACCCTGTTTAAGTGAAGTACAGCATACGTTCATGCAGGCTCTCTCTGGAAGTCAATATATTTGCAGCCACTGTCCTGTTTTTAAGAAATTCACATCACAAACGAAGCTTAAAAACATGCAACACCAGTGATCAATGATTTATATTAGCTATTTGGTGTCAGATATGACGAAGAAGCAAACTAAAAATAAATGTCTAAGTACAGCTACAGGACTTTATATTGGAAATCGAAAAGGTTTCCTATTTGTGTGATGTATCTCTGGCAGTCACATCTCTTAGATCAAGCTTTTAAGCCTTTTTACTCAATGTCAAAGTCAATGTCAAGTGCGACTGGTCCATTCATTGAAAAGCCGATGAAGAAATTCACTTTTGTGCCAGATTCTTTATATAACTGGCTTCTGAACATCGGATCCACCCTGATGCCTTCAACACTGATATAATCATCACAAATTTCACCAGAAACTCTGAGAAGTTTGTCGCATTCTCTCACTTTTTCCCATATACCTTTGTCATCCCTCTGAGTTGCAATGTCCTGCCCTGGTGCTAAACATTGGTTAATATCTGTCTGGGATATCAGGCCACTGTAGCCTTTGTCCTTCCCTAGGTAAAAGTGGACTGCAGCTCTCTTTCCATTAGACACAGGTTTCAGCTCTTTTAAGTATGACTCTCTCAGCTGTGACACAAATGTTGGCAATTCATGGTTCTCCTCTTGCCATAACAGTAAAACTGTGATGTAGTGCAATGGGAGAGTCTCACTGAAGGATTTGACCTGAGGAATTATTTTGTCACAAAGCTCTTTGTAGGGTGCGATGTATTGAGATGCAGGCTTGATGTTGGCGAGAATGACATTGGCATAGATATAGTTGACATTCTCCATCTCTGTACTGTCATGTGATCTCACAATAACTTTATAATGTTGGATGATCTCTTCAAGAGTTGATGCAGAGTCTTTTTCATATAAATATACCAGAAGACCAGTGTAGGAATCACCCTTCTTCCTAATCATATTCATACGTTTCTGCTCAATCTGAACCTGGTTGCTAAGGGAATCATTGATTGACACATGCAGATTTTGGCGGGGTTGCAGTCCCCAAAAGAATTCAGTATACTTCTGGAAGCACCCAGAAACCTTAGTCATTGTCAGTTCTTTTTGTGTGTCTTTGCTTGCGAATAAGGAAATCAAGTTGACAAAATAATTGTTGAAAAAATCAAAATGCTGCTTCATTGAGTTTTCTAGCTGAAGACAGAAGTGCTCGTGTTTCTGCAATACATCACAATACTGCTTGTGTTCAGGTTTCTTTCTTGACAAATACTCAGTGGAAATTTTACCCAAGCAGAATTGACCGAGGCACTCAATTGGTGTCTTTTGCAGTGCACGTATGACGATCTCTGCAGTCTGAAGCTCAATGTGATGACCTGCAGTGTTGTAGGTTTCAGAGTCATCTTGTTTTTTCAGTCGAGCTTTGGCCTCCTCCTTTGCAGTTTTCTGTGTTTCTCTGCAAGCTTCTGCAGCAGACTCAGCCAACGTCAGAAACCTATTGAGACTGTCTGGCTTGATGGGATCGTCTTTGTCTTCATCAAAAGCATACTTGAGCTCACACAAAAGTACCTGAGGTACTGTATCACATAGATATGAGTTCCCCATTGAGTGATCTTTGGCCTTCTTTGCCCAGTCCATGGCCTTGGTAAAGTCCTGTTTTTTTATGTAATACCTGGCAAGGAGCTGAAACATCACTGCATCATTTTTGAGACGCTCCACTACATTGAGAAGAACGGTCTCTACAGCCCCTGGGGTTTCTTTCATGACATCTTGGATAAGAGGTGAAAATAAGACATCTTTATTTGTGCCTGAATACTGCCTCCTCACAAAGATGATGTGAACATCCTGCAGCAAGTTGTCTTTGCCTGGACTGCTGTCATAAAAGGAGTTTGTTGTGAGCAGAAGGTTAGCAATTTCTGCCTTTGTCACTCCATGAGAATCTGAAAGCTCCTTCAAACATTGCTCAGCTATACTTGAGTGAATTACCGTCATGCCTTTAATGGGAACCTTGTAAAAAACTGTGCATCTTTTCAAAAGAGTGGAAAGCAACTTAAATCCATCTTCAACCTTAGCTTCTGTTGCCAAACCAAGAAACTCTTGACATGTAGAGACTGACAGCACTGCATTTCTCCGGTAGACCTGCAAGAGGACAAGAATAGCAAAGAGCTGAGCATGCTTGTGTTCAAAGTTAAAGCCCTTCAGGGTCTTTTTCACGGCATCCTGAATAAAGCTCAATGAAAATTGGTTCATGAACAGGTGCGAGTAAACTGTTTCAGAGTTGGTCTCCTTCAACTCCTTCAGCTTTTCTTCAGATAGTTTTCGTTCCCTCTCAGACAAGTACTGTGGAATGAAAACTGCATTGCCAGCATCTTCGATGTGTCTACAGGAATCCACTCTGATGCAGTTGACAATAATGACTTGTGGACTTCTTGAAAAAACTTCCTGGTTTAAACATTCCTTCTCAATTAGATCTTGAAGTCTTAGTACATTCCCATAGAGCTGGTACTCTGTCTTGAGCAAAACAGGAAGTCGTGTAGTTTTCCCTTTTGCCTCATATGTTAGTAACTGCACTACCTGTTTAGCTGCTTCTGCAGTGTAATCATCTGTTGAGTCCTGTAGCACTGCACAACGGAACTCATCCTTGAGTGTCCACAGAACATGCATGGCCAGTGTAGTGCCACCACAGCCTTCCATATGAGAGATGTTGATACAAGCACAAGCTCTCTTCTCATGCAGTATGTTTGGAATAAGAGCATTGACAATGTAGTCCACCTTGTCTCGTTTGATGACTGAAACTGGCTTGTTCTGACTCTGACGCTGTTCTGAGTAGTAGAAGTTCCACCAAGTTGCCTCTCCTCCCTTGTAAAAGTTCTCCTCATGTAGTTTTTGATCCTCATTTCCTCCTTCACACTGGTTTACGCAAAGAATACTCAGCAAATTTAAGCGTTCCTCTGTTTTCTTATAGAGCACAACATTGCTGCCGCCACCACAAGGCAGAAACCGTATTATTTTGCGGGCTTCAGACCACAGGCTGAGCACAGTGCCGTTGATTTCAGCAAAACTCAGGTCAAAAATGCATTTTGAGATGTCGACGTTATATCGGCTCTTAATGAGATCCTTCCAGTAGCTGTATGTTGCTTCATTGTCACAGATGCATAAGATTTGGTTTTCTTTATATTTAAGCTTATGTAGAAACATATTAAATGTCTCAAGCAAAACGTCTTTCCCATCCTTAACTTGACTTAATAGCAAGAATATGACAAGAATCTTGTGAGGTATCTCTTGTCGGCACAGGGATGAAAGTTTTTTTTGCACTAAGAATCCTTTCTCTGTCATCCAGGTATCATCATCAGATGGGATTTCACCATTAATTCCTCCATTACAGAAAACCCAGCTTCTAGATTCATCCAATCTGCCTGCAGTGTCTTCATGTGTACCTTTAGCTGGTAAAACATCATGCGTATTTCTCTCTTGAAATAGCTTCCTCAAGCCATTCTCAGCGGATTGTGGATCAAAGTCCAAAACACCCAATAGATTCATAGGAACAAGGAAGTCCATGTTTTCCAACTGAACAGGATGAGACTTGTTGGCCACTATTATGTATGATGTAAAGTTTGACCTGTCCATAGACTGGGCTGCTCCTGTTATCATATGTTTGAGTTCAGAGCCGCATTCAGATTTTTTGACAACAGAGAGATGTTTTTCTTCAGCATCTTTCCTCCAACTGTCCTTCTCTGACATGTCTGCGATATATTTCTCATACTCCTTTGAGGGTTTAGCTGTAATGAGATTCCTGCTGCTGCTGCCGTCTCTTATAAAGAAAGATTTGTCACCTTTATTCTTCTTCTTCATCTCTCCAGCTGTGGGCTGTTGCATCTCATTTTCATTTATCTTCAGGTTGTTAGTGTGAAAATGATGGCCTTTACAGATTATAGTAGACGGCTCTATGTCCACCTCAATAACATATTTTCCAGAGGGTGTCATGTCTGCTTTGAGAACTTCAACAAATCGAGGAGGTTTAATGCACATCTTTGCTATCTGAACTTTATCTGAATAGAAATGTCTTTCAATGGCATGTTTCCGTTGATCATCAAACTCATCTGTTTTTGGGATGCAGACACCCAGAATTTGTCCGTGTGGATCGTCTGAAACTCCAAAGTGAATGGTGCCATTAGTGCGGCTGTTCAAACAAGCTGCTGCAAATCGAATCACCTCAAAAGTGTATTTCTTCATTCTGTTCTCCTCTGTTGTGTTGGTGAAGCCTTTGAATTCATGGCAGGGCTGAATGAGGTCTTTAGGACCGGTTTCAGTCACATCTAGAATGCTGTTTTCAATGTACCTGTAAGCGGCATCATGTCTTTTGAAGGGGTAAGGCTTCATGCTTGGCCACCTCACCGTTTTGTTCAGCTGTTGAGTCTTTGGGTTCAAAGGATTAATGTGCTGAATAATCATTTCTACTGTATCTGATTTAATTTTTTGCACTATAAGATAGGTCTTCTCCAAATGAAGAAGATCAGCTCCATTAACTCCCTGATTATACATTAATTCTGCATCTTCTCGGTTTACATTTATCTCAAGCAACCATTCTCTCACATCATCTTTATTCCAGTCCTTTATGTCCACTGGGCGTTTAGATGAAACCGCTAACATGCCTTCAGTTTTCTGAAAGAAAATAAATACCTAAAGTAATGTTGCATTGACACTAGAAGCATGGATGTTAATTATTTAATATCTATTAAACAGCAGTAAGATGAAAATATATATATATATATTGGCCTGGTGCTACTTACCCCAGAATGTGTTGGGGTTTCCATACTGGAACCAGAGACACTTCTGATCAGGAGCTCATGATAAAAGACTAAACATGTCATCAAAATAGTGTGTTATATAGCACAAATCATGATCAACATATGTTTATTATTAATAATAAACAATATGACGTTTGTGTTAATAATAATAACTGAATAATGATTGACTTACCAATTCAAGGAAGACAATTTATGTCCTGTTGATGGGTTTTTGTAACATTTAACCAGCATCTGGAATTTAATAAAATTAAGGAATTAGACAAATTAAAGCATTATTCCATGAAACATTTATTTTTATAGTTAATAGAAATAAAGCAGAATGTTGACAATAAATATAAACAGACAACTACTACATAGGCCTACTGTAAATCAGTGGTCACCAACCCATAGATTGTGATCAACTGGTATATTTTAATCACTCTACTTGTAGATCCCAAAATTGACAGAAGAATTAGTACAAGAAATGCATAGCGATGTCTTAATTTTTCTTGATCCAACTTCTGTATTCAAAGTTGATATACAGTTCTTCATAAGATGTCACACACCCCACAAGTTGGATCAATACATTTTATTTAAAGTAGGTTAAGTGCGGTTTATTTACAAACTAATTTCGAGAGGATCACGTGCTTATTATTGAATGGTCCCGCATCAGCTTCACATATTGCGCCAATCAGAAGATTCCTAAATAACCAGAGTTTTTCATTTCAGTCATCTTCGTCTTGAAGAATCCCCCCTTCTACTCCTACTCCTCCACTTTTCTTGATAGGGTGGCATGGCAGCCCAGTGGTTAGCACTGTTGCCTCACAGCAAGAATGCCAATGTCAATGGTTTGACCCCTCACCGGGCCAGTCGGCGTATCTGTGCGGAGTTTGCATGTTCTCCCCGTGCTTGCATGGGTTTCCCGGGCTCAAGGCTATTCTGAGCTCAGGCCTCTCTCCCAGTACAGCATGCCAAACACGCTCTATTTTCAATCATCAGCTAAGTGTGAACTCTTGAAACTAGTGCTTGTACATAGTTAAAAAATGTTAAATTAAAGGTCACAAGATGTAAATGCAAACAAAAAATGTAGCTTTATTTTTCCTGTCAGTTTTTTGATGGGTAGATCTTGCCTTTCAGCAAGGCCGAGGTTAGGGATCTTGGGCTAAAAACAGTTGGTGACCACTTATCTATACTGTAAACAAAAGCAAATTTTACAGATTAGGCATCTATTAAATAGTACTTTTAAGACGGGTAGTCGGGCTCCAGAGGAGGATTGCAATTTATCAGTAATTCTTAGAGCATATGGCAGAGGGCACGGAGTGTCAGTGTATTATAAATGGTTAGTGGAAAAGATGGGGTGTAGTTTCTATTCATCACTAAATGTATAATTTAGCTCTTTACTCCAAGCGGTTTTAAGAGCTAAATTATACATTTAGCGATGAACATTGGAAAAAAATTTGCCAAAATTGTAAAGTAATGTCAAGGAATTTAGGAGTAAGACTCCGAGTAGGCTTTTCAGGCTTGGGTTGAAGGACTCTGCTGAATGCTGGAGATGTGAAAGCGAAGAAGGAGACTTGATGCATGCCCTGTGGTCCTGTTCTAAAATACAGGAATTCTGGGTTAAAGTGCATAATTACATTCAGGATGTTTCTGGATGCTGCTTTTCGTTTTGTCCTAACATATATGTATTGGGAGACCCGTTCGTGTTGGGATCTGGTGTGAAGATGTCTGAGTGGAATCAAATAAGTATTATGATTGGAAGACAAATCATTATGAGGTTATGGCATTCAGCAGGGCCACCATCATTTCAAGAATGGGTTACAGAACTGGGGAAGGTGGCAGCATATGAAAAAATTACATATAGATTATTAGATAAATTGGATGTTTATCAGAGAAGATGGGGAAATTATTTGGCATTTTTGGAGAATGAATAAGGTCACTGTGGTGAGACGCACCGTAAAAGTGTAATTATCTTATTTGATTTATTTATATATTATTATTATTATTGTATTGATATTGTATTTGTTTTTTTTTTGTTTTTTTTTGCGATTATTTTGTTCTGTATGTGTGTGTTATTTATTTATTGAGTCTTATATTATATATCTGCATTTACTAGATTTATGATAGCAACATCTAATGAGAACCACTGCCGCTGTTGGGAAGGGGAGGGAAAAGGGGATGTTAAAAGGTGGTAAAAAATTGTAAACTGATTGTACTGTTAAATTACTGAAGAAAATAAAAACATTAAATCCTAAAAAAATAAATAAAAAAAAGCAAGTTTGTATAACAGGGTTTCTGCAGATATCATAATGTCAAATTTAAGACTTTAAGACCTTTTTAAGACCATTAAGTATTAAATTTAAGACCTATATCACAATATCAAAAACACGCATACACATAAAGAGAAAATACAAAATCACAAAATGAGTGGTAAAATAAATGTATTCAAATTGAACAGTACTAAAGACAGGTTAGATGCACTATTGAACTACAGAAAAAACAAACATCTTAAGTCTGATTTATACTTTCGCCTTTATACTTAACGCGTTCGCCATTGAGATATTCTTTTAAATGACAGGGGGTGGTCAAAAGAAACAGACAGTAAAATCAGAGGGATAATCAGAGAAGTGGAAAGTTTCCGGAGCTATGTCATATCATTAATATCATTGAAGATTTTTAAACTAATTGTTTTTTATTATTTTTATAAATTTATTATAAAGATTTTTATAACCATTCAAAAAAGTTTTTATCTAAATTTTTTTAAAATCTAAATGATGCATCACTTGCTTTTGTTCATATCTCAGACAGTTCTACCTATTAAAGTTAAATATTAATTACAACAGAACTTGGGTTGTTTTACAATTATTTTTCTTTATTATGGCAAGAATAAAAACAAAAAAGTACACTTACTAAAAAAACTGACTTTTTTTATTTTGTCCACTCCACAATTCACACATTACTTTCTGGCTAGTTTCTGTCGTCTACTTATAAGCTAATAAGGCAATAATCATCCAACATTCCTGACCATTATCACCAATAAAGCCTAGAAATTGGGCATCAGTATATTGTAAACTGATAGGTTTATATATTCCTTTCCAGTTACAGTTGAAGTACAGTTTTTTATTTCTGTTTAACGGAGAGAAGATTTCTTCAACACATTTCTAATCATAATAGTTTTAATAACTCATCTCTAATAACTGATTTATTTTATCTTTGTCATGATGACAGTAAATAATATTTGACTAGATATTTTTCAAGACACTTCTATACAGCTTAAAGTGACATTTAAAGGCTTAACTAGGTTAATTAGGTTAACTAGGCAGGTTAGGGTAATTAGGTTTGTTCTGTAGACTATTGAAAAAATATATTGCTTAAGGGGGCTAATAATATTGACCTTAAAATGGTTTTTAAAAAATTAAAGACTGCTTTTATTCTAGCCGAAATAAAACAAATAACACTTTCTCCAGAAGAAAAAAATATTATCAGACATACTGTGAACATTTCCTTGCTCTGTTAAACATAATTTGGGAAATATTTAAAAAAGAAATTCAAAGGGGGCTAATAATTCTCATTTAAACTGCATCAAAGACATAATTTGTTACTTAATTTTAGTTTGTAACTTGTAAATTGTTTTAAATTCAAAATTGTAATATATACATCAGTGTAAAACCTATGAACGGTGGAAAAACATATTCTGTAATACTAAAAACCACCTGGGTCTCCATAAAACCACCTTATCCCTCAGGTTTTCCAAACTTTTACAAAAAACTTTCCTCCTTTCCCACTGCTGTTGCAATTTCTAGCCAAGCATTATTGGTCATCTGGTTATCTCTATGATGATCACGCATGGACCGATCATAAAGATGTCTGTACAGACGTACCTGTTTCAGACAAAATCTCTTCAAAGTGATTCATATTCAACTCAAATCAAACGCGGCGCCACGTGAACTGTTCACTCGAGTCTCAAAACATTTCGTGAGCTCCGCCAGCCGAAATCATGTCGCGCGCACCCAAAGCAAACCTCCGCAAACACAGCGATGATGTCACATTCGCCACGCGCTCTGAGTTCAATAACAGAAAGCTGATTGGCTATTGCATGTTGGTCTCATTTGTAGTTGTAATACTGCAAATTACAATTAGACTAGTGAAATAAAGAACTACAACACCACAAAAACATCTAAAATGAGCATTAGATGTAGCGTTAAATGGACATCGGAAAAATAAGACCTCTGCAAAAATATTTAAGACCTAGAACAGCGAATTTAAGACTTTTTAAGGCCTTAAATTTTGATTTTTTTTTTTTAATTTTAGACTTTTTAAGAATTTTTAAGACCCCGCGGAAACCCTGGTATAAATTTTATAGTTAGTTCTAAACATGGTTGGGGAAAAATCAATTCTATTTTTTTGTTATTCACATTGATTTACAAACTGAATATAATTTTCTAAATATTAGTTAATAAAATAATAACCACATGATGTAATTCCCACACAATCTAATGGCAGTTCATAACTTTTTGATTTAGTGGATAATTCATATGAATTTATATGATGTCATTTGTAGCCTAGGGGTTTCACTTTTTAAAAATCATTCACTTTCCTAAGAATTAAACTATATGAATTAGTCTTTTTTTCCACCAATACATAGACCACAATGCAGCTTTTCTTTGCATTGCAATGGATTTAGTAGTTTTGGAGAAGTGTTTCTGCTGAAACATGAAAAAGACGGATATACCAAAAAAAAAGGAAATGGTAGCACAACTGTTTTTTGAGGTAACCCTTTCTGAACACAAGAGGATGTTGTAATATGTCTTTGCAGACAGATGAAGGCACAATGGTCCCTAATGATTACAACCCACAAAGATTACTCTGCTGGGTTTGATATACAGCACATTTTATAATTTTGTTTTGTAGTATAATGTTAAACAACTGTATTTCATGTGATATTTGTTACTGCATATTGTTATATTCTGAGCTCATCATACATTTGGCAAAAACATCTGCTTACAACGGTGAGAAAAAAAAGACATGTTAATGTGGTAAATTCAAATTAAAGTATGGTCATTATTTTTAATTGTAATATTGAAATAATCACACATTGTTTTCTAATCAAATAAACATAGTAAGCAAATAAACCTTGTAATAATATGTACATTTTAACTGAAAAATATTGACTTGGTTGGCAAAGCTGGGAACACCCATAAAAATGTCACATCCATTTATTATAAATTGACAAAACAAAATAAGGGAAATATTACAGAAAGAAATGTATAAATCTAAGACACATTAAAACGAACATTGCACACTTAAATTTGATGATGTAGAGATGTAGAGAAATGCTACAGTAAATGATTAATTAAGTTAAAGCTGTTATATTTACCCCCATGTCAAGTCTTCTTGTTAAATAATGTAAGTATACAAGTTTAGTTTCTTCAGATTTTTCTCCTCCATCTTATCGGAGGAGCAGTTATGCGGAAATGAAAGAGTTTAGCAAAGTTGCCAGATGTTGCCCAAAATTACACACATTTGTCAGTACACAACAGTCGCAATTCTGACTTAATTCTGACTTAATAACTTGCAATTCTGACTTAATTCAGAATTCTGACTTAATAACTCGCAATTCTGACTTAATAACTCAGAAATCTGACTTAATAACTCACAATTCTGTCTTAATAACTCACAATTCTGACTTAACTCGCAATTCTGACTTTTCAATTCTGACTTAACTCGCAATTCTGACTTAATAAATTGCAATTCTGACTTAATAACTCAGAATTCTGACTGAACTCGCAATTCTGACTTTATAACTCAGAATTCTGACCTAATAACTTGCAATTCTGACTTAATTCTGACTAATTAACTCGCAATTCTGACTTAATAACTCAGAATTCTGACTTAATAACTTGCAATTCTGACTTAATTCTGACTAATTAACTCGCAATTCTGACTTAATAACTCAGAATTCTGACTTAATAACTCGCAATTCTGACTTAATAACTAAGAATTCTGACTTAATACCTGAGAATTTTGACTTAACTCGCAATTCTGACTATAACTCAGAAATCTGACTTAATAACTCACAATTCTGACTTAATAACTCACAATTCTGACTTAATAACTCGCAATTCTGACTTAATAACTCGCAATTCTGACTTAATAACTAAGAATTCTGACTTAATACCTGAGAATTTTGACTTAACTCGCAATTCTGACTTTATAACTCAGAATTCTGACTTAATAACTCACAATTCTGACCTACTAACTCAGAATTCTGACTTAATAACTCAATTCTGACTTAACTCACAATTCTGACTTAATAACTCGCAATTCTGACTTAATAACTCACAATTCTGACCTACTAACTCAGAATTCTGACTTAATAACTCACAATTCTGACTTAATAACTCGCAATTCTGACTTAATAACTCGCAATTCTGACTTAATAACTCACAATTCTGACTTAATAACTCGCAATTCTGACTTAATAACTCACAATTCTGACTTAATAACTCGCAATTCTGACTTAATAACTCACAATTCTGACTTAACTCACAATTCTGACTTAATAACTCGCAATTCTGACTTAATAACTCACAATTCTGACTTAATAACTCGCAATTCTGACTTAATAACTCACAATTCTGACTTAACTCACAATTCTGACTTAATAACTCGCAATTCTGACTTAATAACTCACAATTCTGACCTACTAACTCAGAATTCTGACTTAATAACTCACAATTCTGACTTAATAACTCGCAATTCTGACTTAATAACTCGCAATTCTGACTTAATAACTCACAATTCTGACTTAATAACTCGCAATTCTGACTTAATAACTCACAATTCTGACTTAATAACTCGCAATTCTGACTTAATAACTCACAATTCTGACTTAACTCACAATTCTGACTTAATAACTCGCAATTCTGACTTAATAACTCACAATTCTGACTTAATAACTCGCAATTCTGACTTAATAACTCACAATTCTGACTTAATAACTCAGAATTATGACTTAATTACTTGCAATTCTGACTTAATAACTTGCAATTCTGACTTAATTCTGACTAATTAACTCGCATTTCTGACTTATTAACTCAGAATTCTGACTTAATAACTTGCAATTCTGACTTTATAACTCAGAATTCTGACTTAATAACTCGCAATTCTGACTTAATAACTCAGAATTCTGACTGAACTCGCAATTCTGACTTAATAACTCGCAATTCTGACTTAATAACTCACAATTCTGACTTAATAACTCGCAATTCTAACTTAATAACTCGCAATTCTGACTTAACTCACAATTCTGACTTAATAACTCGCAATTCTGACTTAATAACTCACAATTCTGACTTAATAACTTGCAATTCTGACTTAATAACTCGCAATTCTGACTTAACTCGCAATTCTGACTTAATAACTCGCAATTCTGACTTAATAACTCGCAATTCTGACTTAATAACTCACAATTCTGACTTAATAACTCAGAATTATGACTGAACTCGCAATTCTGACTTTATAACTCAAGGATGTCAAGGATAACTAGAATTCCCGAAGTACAATTTTAAATAATCACACATTGTTTTCTAATCAAATAAACATAGTAAGCAAATAAACCTTGTAATAATATGTACATTTTAACTGAAAAATATTGACTTGGTTGGCAAAGCTGGGAACACCCATAAAAATGTCACATCCATTTATTATAAATTGACAAAACAAAATAAGGGAAATATTACAGAAAGAAATGTATAAATCTAAGACACATTAAAACGAACATTGCA
Source organism: Danio kyathit (assembly GCA_903798195.1). Classification (NCBI taxonomy): domain Eukaryota; kingdom Metazoa; phylum Chordata; class Actinopteri; order Cypriniformes; family Danionidae; genus Danio; species Danio kyathit. The sequence goes on from LR812521.1 coordinate 7,570,792, forward strand.
CACTTAAATTTGATGATGTAGAGATGTAGAGAAATGCTACAGTAAATGATTAATTAAGTTAAAGCTGTTATATTTACCCCCATGTCAAGTCTTCTTGTTAAATAATGTAAGTATACAAGTTTAGTTTCTTCAGATTTTTCTCCTCCATCTTATCGGAGGAGCAGTTATGCGGAAATGAAAGAGTTTAGCAAAGTTGCCAGATGTTGCCCAAAATTACACACATTTGTCAGTACACAACAGTCGCAATTCTGACTTAATTCTGACTTAATAACTTGCAATTCTGACTTAATTCAGAATTCTGACTTAATAACTCGCAATTCTGACTTAATAACTCAGAAATCTGACTTAATAACTCACAATTCTGTCTTAATAACTCACAATTCTGACTTAACTCGCAATTCTGACTTTTCAATTCTGACTTAACTCGCAATTCTGACTTAATAAATTGCAATTCTGACTTAATAACTCAGAATTCTGACTGAACTCGCAATTCTGACTTTATAACTCAGAATTCTGACCTAATAACTTGCAATTCTGACTTAATTCTGACTAATTAACTCGCAATTCTGACTTAATAACTCAGAATTCTGACTTAATAACTTGCAATTCTGACTTAATTCTGACTAATTAACTCGCAATTCTGACTTAATAACTCAGAATTCTGACTTAATAACTCGCAATTCTGACTTAATAACTAAGAATTCTGACTTAATACCTGAGAATTTTGACTTAACTCGCAATTCTGACTATAACTCAGAAATCTGACTTAATAACTCACAATTCTGACTTAATAACTCACAATTCTGACTTAATAACTCGCAATTCTGACTTAATAACTCGCAATTCTGACTTAATAACTAAGAATTCTGACTTAATACCTGAGAATTTTGACTTAACTCGCAATTCTGACTTTATAACTCAGAATTCTGACTTAATAACTCACAATTCTGACCTACTAACTCAGAATTCTGACTTAATAACTCAATTCTGACTTAACTCACAATTCTGACTTAATAACTCGCAATTCTGACTTAATAACTCACAATTCTGACCTACTAACTCAGAATTCTGACTTAATAACTCACAATTCTGACTTAATAACTCGCAATTCTGACTTAATAACTCGCAATTCTGACTTAATAACTCACAATTCTGACTTAATAACTCGCAATTCTGACTTAATAACTCACAATTCTGACTTAATAACTCGCAATTCTGACTTAATAACTCACAATTCTGACTTAACTCACAATTCTGACTTAATAACTCGCAATTCTGACTTAATAACTCACAATTCTGACTTAATAACTCGCAATTCTGACTTAATAACTCACAATTCTGACTTAACTCACAATTCTGACTTAATAACTCGCAATTCTGACTTAATAACTCACAATTCTGACCTACTAACTCAGAATTCTGACTTAATAACTCACAATTCTGACTTAATAACTCGCAATTCTGACTTAATAACTCGCAATTCTGACTTAATAACTCACAATTCTGACTTAATAACTCGCAATTCTGACTTAATAACTCACAATTCTGACTTAATAACTCGCAATTCTGACTTAATAACTCACAATTCTGACTTAACTCACAATTCTGACTTAATAACTCGCAATTCTGACTTAATAACTCACAATTCTGACTTAATAACTCGCAATTCTGACTTAATAACTCACAATTCTGACTTAATAACTCAGAATTATGACTTAATTACTTGCAATTCTGACTTAATAACTTGCAATTCTGACTTAATTCTGACTAATTAACTCGCATTTCTGACTTATTAACTCAGAATTCTGACTTAATAACTTGCAATTCTGACTTTATAACTCAGAATTCTGACTTAATAACTCGCAATTCTGACTTAATAACTCAGAATTCTGACTGAACTCGCAATTCTGACTTAATAACTCGCAATTCTGACTTAATAACTCACAATTCTGACTTAATAACTCGCAATTCTAACTTAATAACTCGCAATTCTGACTTAACTCACAATTCTGACTTAATAACTCGCAATTCTGACTTAATAACTCACAATTCTGACTTAATAACTTGCAATTCTGACTTAATAACTCGCAATTCTGACTTAACTCGCAATTCTGACTTAATAACTCGCAATTCTGACTTAATAACTCGCAATTCTGACTTAATAACTCACAATTCTGACTTAATAACTCAGAATTATGACTGAACTCGCAATTCTGACTTTATAACTCAAGGATGTCAAGGATAACTAGAATTCCCGAAGTACAATTTTAAATAATCACACATTGTTTTCTAATCAAATAAACATAGTAAGCAAATAAACCTTGTAATAATATGTACATTTTAACTGAAAAATATTGACTTGGTTGGCAAAGCTGGGAACACCCATAAAAATGTCACATCCATTTATTATAAATTGACAAAACAAAATAAGGGAAATATTACAGAAAGAAATGTATAAATCTAAGACACATTAAAACGAACATTGCACACTTAAATTTGATGATGTAGAGATGTAGAGAAATGCTACAGTAAATGATTAATTAAGTTAAAGCTGTTATATTTACCCCCATGTCAAGTCTTCTTGTTAAATAATGTAAGTATACAAGTTTAGTTTCTTCAGATTTTTCTCCTCCATCTTATCGGAGGAGCAGTTATGCGGAAATGAAAGAGTTTAGCAAAGTTGCCAGATGTTGCCCAAAATTACACACATTTGTCAGTACACAACAGTCGCAATTCTGACTTAATTCTGACTTAATAACTTGCAATTCTGACTTAATTCAGAATTCTGACTTAATAACTCGCAATTCTGACTTAATAACTCAGAAATCTGACTTAATAACTCACAATTCTGTCTTAATAACTCACAATTCTGACTTAACTCGCAATTCTGACTTTTCAATTCTGACTTAACTCGCAATTCTGACTTAATAAATTGCAATTCTGACTTAATAACTCAGAATTCTGACTGAACTCGCAATTCTGACTTTATAACTCAGAATTCTGACCTAATAACTTGCAATTCTGACTTAATTCTGACTAATTAACTCGCAATTCTGACTTAATAACTCAGAATTCTGACTTAATAACTTGCAATTCTGACTTAATTCTGACTAATTAACTCGCAATTCTGACTTAATAACTCAGAATTCTGACTTAATAACTCGCAATTCTGACTTAATAACTAAGAATTCTGACTTAATACCTGAGAATTTTGACTTAACTCGCAATTCTGACTATAACTCAGAAATCTGACTTAATAACTCACAATTCTGACTTAATAACTCACAATTCTGACTTAATAACTCGCAATTCTGACTTAATAACTCGCAATTCTGACTTAATAACTAAGAATTCTGACTTAATACCTGAGAATTTTGACTTAACTCGCAATTCTGACTTTATAACTCAGAATTCTGACTTAATAACTCACAATTCTGACCTACTAACTCAGAATTCTGACTTAATAACTCAATTCTGACTTAACTCACAATTCTGACTTAATAACTCGCAATTCTGACTTAATAACTCACAATTCTGACCTACTAACTCAGAATTCTGACTTAATAACTCACAATTCTGACTTAATAACTCACAATTCTGACTTAATAACTCGCAATTCTGACTTAATAACTCACAATTCTGACTTAATAACTCGCAATTCTGACTTAATAACTCACAATTCTGACTTAATAACTCGCAATTCTGACTTAATAACTCACAATTCTGACTTAACTCACAATTCTGACTTAATAACTCGCAATTCTGACTTAATAACTCACAATTCTGACTTAATAACTCGCAATTCTGACTTAATAACTCACAATTCTGACTTAACTCACAATTCTGACTTAATAACTCGCAATTCTGACTTAATAACTCACAATTCTGACCTACTAACTCAGAATTCTGACTTAATAACTCACAATTCTGACTTAATAACTCGCAATTCTGACTTAATAACTCGCAATTCTGACTTAATAACTCACAATTCTGACTTAATAACTCGCAATTCTGACTTAATAACTCACAATTCTGACTTAATAACTCGCAATTCTGACTTAATAACTCACAATTCTGACTTAACTCACAATTCTGACTTAATAACTCGCAATTCTGACTTAATAACTCACAATTCTGACTTAATAACTCGCAATTCTGACTTAATAACTCACAATTCTGACTTAATAACTCAGAATTATGACTTAATTACTTGCAATTCTGACTTAATAACTTGCAATTCTGACTTAATTCTGACTAATTAACTCGCATTTTTGACTTATTAACTCAGAATTCTGACTTAATAACTTGCAATTCTGACTTTATAACTCAGAATTCTGACTTAATAACTCGCAATTCTGACTTAATAACTCAGAATTCTGACTGAACTCGCAATTCTGACTTAATAACTCGCAATTCTGACTTAATAACTCACAATTCTGACTTAATAACTCGCAATTCTAACTTAATAACTCGCAATTCTGACTTAACTCACAATTCTGACTTAATAACTCGCAATTCTGACTTAATAACTCACAATTCTGACTTAATAACTTGCAATTCTGACTTAATAACTCGCAATTCTGACTTAACTCGCAATTCTGACTTAATAACTCGCAATTCTGACTTAATAACTCGCAATTCTGACTTAATAACTCACAATTCTGACTTAATAACTCAGAATTATGACTGAACTCGCAATTCTGACTTTATAACTCAAGGATGTCAAGGATAACTAGAATTCCCGAAGTACAATTTTAAATAATCACACATTGTTTTCTAATCAAATAAACATAGTAAGCAAATAAACCTTGTAATAATATGTACATTTTAACTGAAAAATATTGACTTGGTTGGCAAAGCTGGGAACACCCATAAAAATGTCACATCCATTTATTATAAATTGACAAAACAAAATAAGGGAAATATTACAGAAAGAAATGTATAAATCTAAGACACATTAAAACGAACATTGCACACTTAAATTTGATGATGTAGAGATGTAGAGAAATGCTACAGTAAATGATTAATTAAGTTAAAGCTGTTATATTTACCCCCATGTCAAGTCTTCTTGTTAAATAATGTAAGTATACAAGTTTAGTTTCTTCAGATTTTTCTCCTCCATCTTATCGGAGGAGCAGTTATGCGGAAATGAAAGAGTTTAGCAAAGTTGCCAGATGTTGCCCAAAATTACACACATTTGTCAGTACACAACAGTGCGGCTCAAAATGACAGATTTATTACAATTGCTGCTTGCTATGGAAGCCCGTTCCCGTCTCTGAATTTAAAAAAAAGTTAATAAAAAATTTTACAAAGTCAGAATTCTGAGTTATAAAGTCAGAATTGCGAGTTATTAAGTCAGAATTCTGAGTTATAAAATCAGAATTGCGAGTTATTGACTGACTTAGTCAATAGACTTAATAACTCGCAATTCTGACTTAATTCTGACTTAATAACTTGCAATTCTGACTTAATTCAGAATTCTGACTTAATAACTCGCAATTCTGACTTAATAACTCAGAAATCTGACTTAATAACTCACAATTCTGTCTTAATAACTCACAATTCTGACTTAACTCACAATTCTGACTTAATAAATTGCAATTCTTAACTCAGAATTCTGACTGAACTCGCAATTCTGACTTTATAACTCAGAATTCTGACTTAATTACTCGCAATTCTGACTTAATAACTTGCAATTCTGACTTAATTCTGACTAATTAACTCGCAATTCTGACTTAATAACTCAGAATTCTGACTTAATAACTCGCAATTCTGACTTAATAACTAAGAATTCTGACTTAATACCTGAGAATTTTGACTTACTGTAACTCGCAATTCTGACTTAATAACTCAGAATTCTGACTTAATTACTCGCAATTCTGACTTAATAACTTGCAATTCTGACTTAATTCTGACTAATTAACTCGCAATTCTGACTTAATAACTAAGAAATCTGACTTAATAACTCACAATTCTGACTTAATAACTCGCAATTGTGACTTAACTCGCAATTCTGACTTTATAACTCAGAATTCTGTCTTAATAACTCGCAATTCTGACTTAATAACTCACAATTCTGACTTAACTCACAATTCTGACTTAATAAATTGCAATTCTGACTTAATAACTCAGAATTCTGACTGAACTCGCAATTCTGACTTTATAACTCAGAATTCTGACTTAATAACTTGCAATTCTGACTTAATTCTGACTAATTAACTCGCAATTCTGACTTAATAACTCAGAATTCTGACTTAATTACTCGCAATTCTGACTTAATAACTCAGAAATCTGACTTAATAACTCACAATTCTGACTTAACTCGCAATTTTGACTTAATAACTCAGAATTCTGACTTAATAACTCGCAATTCTGACTTAATAACTCAGAATTCTGACTTAACTCACAATTCTGACTTAATAACTCACAATTGAGACTTTATCATTTTTTTTTTACATTGTATTTATTTATTTATTTATTTATTTATTTATTTTTTATTCAGTGGCGGAAATCGGGGTTCCATAGCTTGCTGATGACACCACACTGAAAATATGTGTAAATGAGCAGTTTTCCGTATTTTGTGATACGTGTTTTTATTTCCTCCATTTATTTATGCTCTTTAATTGCATTATGGGAATTTGATCTTTCTTCCAACAACCTTTAACTTTGAAAAGTTGTGAAAAGTGACTTTTATAAACATTTTTAACAGTATAAAGTGATACGCTGTAAAAGGTTATGCATTTACATTTAATTTGTGGATGTGTGTAAATGTAACATTCTGTAGTGCATCTAGTTATTGCCCAGCAGGCACACGACATCATAGGAGGTTAATATTAGGTTAGATTTAGGTTGTGATGTCAGGTGACCAAAATTCAATGTCAAGATGTTATTTTGATGTCCAATAATGACGTCAAATGACATTAATATTTGGTTGATTTTAGGTTGTTAGAAAGTGACCAAAATCAAACGTCGAACCAACATCTTCAACCAACGTCATATTGACATCAAATACTGACATTTATTCATCAGGTACGGCTACCAAAATCCAACATCTAAAAGACGTCATAGTGGTAACATCCACACAACATCAAGCTATTACATCATTAGACGTTGATATTTGGTTGATTTTAGGTTGGAGATAGACGTTGGCCTGACGTTGAGTTCTGACGTCAACCTGATTTTCATTTCCGAACAAAATGCAACGTCCCCATGACATTATGGTACAGCGTCAATCTGACATCGCACATGTCTTGAGGTAGGTCATTATGATGCAAATTACCTTCTATGTGTAATTTTGATTGGACAGGAATCTCAGGACTGATTTTTCTATTCCCCATAGACAAGGAAAAATAGTAGTGACTGCAGGTTTGAAGGAAAGTAGTGGAGTAAAAGTACAGATACTGCACTAAAAATGTACTCAAGTAAAAGTACACATTTTTAAAACTACTTAGTAAATTACAATTCCTGAGAAAAATTTGTAATTAGTTACTTTACACCACTGCTAGTAATTCACAAATATAAGTTAATATAATACTTACCATGTGATGGAATTATTCATCAGGCTGACCATAGTCATTTTACACACTTCGTTCATCAAGACAGCAGCTTCTGTGCATTGTCAGGGCAGTTGGAGTACTTCTGCCTAAACATGGCAACAAATCTGAAAGTGAGAAAAAGAAAAAAGCCTTTTTCAGAAGTCAGCTGAAACCTGATATACTGGAGCAAAACTCCACAATGCTTCACCTTTAATCAGCCCACAAAGACTAAAGTGTGTATAAACAAACAAACAACACAGAGCTGGGTTTGCTATACATGCTGTTTACGTTTTATGTAGGGATAGTTTTATATTTTTTAAAACTAGAGTTCTTTCTATTTATATGTTGATTTTACAGAAAGACATGCTTGGCAAGACTAAGCAAAACAAAATTGGCACCCTTAAACTTTAATTTGCAGTATGACTTAAAACATTTACTAGACCATAGATCTAGACAAATGCTAAAAGTAAAAGCTAAATGAAGTGAAAGCTGTTATATTTACCCCCATGTCAAGTATCCTTGTTAAAAGGTCGTTCTCTATGAGTTTTGCTCTCTCCGATGTTTCTTCTTCCTCTTATGGGAGGAGTGAATATGTGGAAAAGAAGGAATTCAGCCAGGTTGCCACATGTTTCCCAAACCCACACACATTTGTCAGCACTCTATAGTGTGTGGCTTAAAAACGTAAATTTATGCTCAATTTTTATAATTTTCACTCCATAATTATAATTATTATAAATGCAATTTGTAGATGGCTGTGTGAGCCAATATAAAAAAAAAGAAAAAAAATTGACAGATTTTTTTTTCTGTTACTAGATTCCGGAAGACTATATATATATATATATATATTTCTGCCCTCGCTGCCTTTTTTTTTTTTTTGGATATTTACAAATGCCTACACTTCCTGCAGTTGGGTGATGACAACACAGTCATTGGACTCATTGGTCATGTTTACACTCTGTCAGGTCTTGAAACCCATGTCCGATTTGTTGCCTATAGCAGATTTTTTTTGCCTGTCCGTTTACACGTTCTTTTAATTGTGACCTGTATCTGATTCATGCGTTTACACTTGTCATACAATTTATGATGTCGTGCATGCGTAAAGGCGGGTTCTAGCATCTGCACCACACTAGCCACGATGGAAGAAATTGTCTTGCTTTTAGCTCTGTGAATTATGCGAAGTTCGCCCAATTTTAAAAAGATTTTGAGGCGTAGGAGAAGGGAAAGGGCCGTCATTGTAGCTTGCGCCTATGGTTTATACTGTATATGGTGTCCTCCACCATTCAGAGGGTATGAGATTTGTGGGTACGAGAGAGATCTCGGGTCTGGCAGGTAACTTCTGAACAGATTCGATAGACCAGATCCGATCTGTGTCACATATGAGCAAAGAAATTGGAGTCACATTTAACTGGCATTGTAAACGTAGGCCTTTGTTATGGCAAGCCAAGGGCTCAAAATGCATAAATGTATAAAGAATTCAGAATTTATGTGCTTTTCACCACTGACATTACCATGCCATTTTCAAAACTGTTGTTTAATAAGTGGTGCTTTGCAAATAACGCACCAGCATGCTTTAAAGAGGTGGTCCAGAGTGTATTTTTAAGGCTTGGTTGTGCTTATAAGATGCAAAGCAATGTGTGCTCATGCTTCATTTGTAAAGAAATCACGTAACTTTTTTATATATTGTGATGAGCGTCCCAAGGAGCTATCAGCGTCGCCCTGGAGAGGAACGAGGAACACCTGGGCCCTCTCGTTCCCAACTAATCAGCACCAGCTGCAACTCATCCAAGACCGGCTATATAAGCCACACCAAAAGAACCAGAAAGGGGGAAGCATACGAATGAAGCAGGGCAGTAACGCTTATTCTCCCTTTCTTCCCTCTAGACAGCAGTTGGTGACTGATCGACTTCCCAGACACACCTCACGGGCACTGAGCACCCCACGAACAAGAGCACATCACCTGCTGAAGCACCCCTTTGGATCTTGCGCACACACTCACCCTTGTAAATAAATCCACCCTCTGGGGACTAAACTTGATTTCTCTTGTTGTGTGATTCTTCACCCCGTTACACTGGTGGAGAATGCAGGCAGAAGAGTGAAGAATCACCAACACCCAGACCCCTAATCATCCTTAAAAAAAAAAAAAAAAGAAAAAAAAAAAAAAAAAAAAATTATATATATTTTTTTTTTTTTTTTTTTTTTTTAATTTTTTTTTTGTGTGCAGGCAAGCGCTCACTCCCCCCACAGGATGGATGAACTTCTCCAGCGACTCACCGAGGTTAGCATCCGCCAGCAGCAAGTGGCTGAGCATCTGGCTGCTCGTCAGGACCAGACAGAGCAAGAGCTTTTCGCCCTACGTCTGGCAGCCGCACAACGCATTCCGCTACCAGACCCTCGTGCACGAGCCACTCAACTCCTACCAAAGCTAACCCCTCATGATGACATTGAGTCTTATTTACAAATGTTTGAAACCACTGCTACGAATGAAGGGTGGAATGTCGATGACTGGCCACAGGTCCTGGCTCCCCTGCTGACTGGTGAGGCTCAGCGCACCTATTTTTCTCTCCCTGCTGGTGCAGCTACCACTTACCAGGACCTGAAACGGGAAATCCTGGCCCATATGGGACTGTCATCCACCTGTGCAGCTCAGCAGTTTTTTGAGTGGACATATAAGCCCCATCTGCCGGTCCGTGCCCAAGCAGCAGATCTCACACGACTTGCGAGACATTGGCTTTTGGAGGAAAACCCAACGCCTAGTCAGGTAGCGGAAAGGGTGGTCATCGATAAACTGCTCCGTGCTCTTCCCCGATCCCATCGACGAGCAGTTGGGATGAAAAACCCCTCAACCACCCTGGAGCTCATCGAGGCAATGGAACTGGCGGATGCAACCCTACATCGAGAAGGAGGGGAGCGAGCGCTGCCTTTTCCCCGGAGGGTGGTCCAGGAGCGACGCGCGCCGGAGGGCCCTCAACGACCCGTGAGCAGGCCGACGGCTCCCTCTCCCCGGGATGAGCCCATGCCAACAGAGGTTCCAACACCCCCCTCACGGACCTGGCTGGCAGGCTGCATCGTACACAGAGATCTACCCGAAGGAGCCCCTGAAGCCGATGTCAAGGTCAACGGAAAACCGTACCGGGCCCTACTCGACTCTGGCAGTGCGGTTAGTCTTGTACAGGCACGGATTTTGGCCCCCCGGGCCGGGTCGAAAACCTTCCTGCCCATCACCTGTGTCCACGGGGACACCCGTCAGGTCCCTGCCCGCCATGTAACCATTTCAGCTGGCCCTGATGTCTGGCCAGTTGAGGTGGGAGTGGTGAGAGATCTGCCAGTTCTCGTGCTCCTTGGGAGAGACTGGCCAGGTTTAGAGCGCCTGTTAGCCGCCGCTTCCCAACCTGCCAGCCACAGAGGGAGCCGTCACCGTAGAAGGCCCAACCGAAGACCTCATCAGCGACCCGTCCTTCTGGCATCAGACAGCGGGAGAGATGGTGAGTCCCCCTCTCATAATACTAACCTGTTTTATGATGTTTTTAAGCAGGTCACGGGAGGGGGCTCATTCGCCAAGGAACAACAGGGGGACGATAGGCTGAAACATTGCTGGACCCAAGTTCGAGTCATAGAGGGAAAAGAAACTCAGCCTGGTCCCCACCCTCTCCCGCACTTTTCTGTCCAGAATGGCCTGCTCTACTGGGTCGCACAGCGGAGGGGGGAGGAAAAACTACTGCTGGTCGTACCACGGTCCAAGATCGAGGCGATACTGGAGCTGGCCCACTCCCATCCCATGGCAGGCCACCTTGGGGTGGCCAATACGGTCCAGCGGATACGGGACCGTTTCCACTGGCCAGGGCTGGAGGCAGATGTAAAGCGGTTCTGCCAGGCCTGCCCCACCTGCCAGCGGACCTCGCCAAGGACACCCCCCCCAAGTCCGCTGATTCCGTTACCAATTATTGAGGTGCCCTTCGAGCGCATTGGGATGGACCTGGTAGGGCCGTTGCCTAAGTCTGCCCGGGGACATGAGCACATCCTGGTGGTTGTCGACTATGCTACCCGGTACCCTGAGGCGGTGCCCCTTCGAAAAGCCACCGCCAAAGCCATCGCCCAGGAGCTCTTCCTACTCTCCAGCCGAGTCGGCATCCCCACAGAGATCTTGACCGATCAGGGTACCCCCTTTATGTCCCGGCTAATGGCTGACCTCTGCAGGCTGCTAAAGGTGAAGCAGTTGAGGACCACTGTCTATCATCCACAGACAGATGGCCTGGTTGAACGCTTCAACCAAACTCTGAAGCAAATGCTGAGACGGGTTGCCGCAGAGAACAAGCGCGACTGGGACCTCATGCTGCCCTACATCCTCTTCGGGATCCGGGAAGTCCCCCAGGCCTCAACTGGCTTCACCCCATTTGAGCTTCTCTTCGGTCGACAACCCCGTGGCCTCCTGGATGTGGCAAAAGAAGCCTGGGAACAGCAGCCTGCAGCCCATCGATCTGTGATAGAACACGTTAAGCAGATGAGAGAAAAAATCGACCGTGTCATGCCGTTAGTCCGGGAGCATCTGATTATAGCACAACAGGCCCAACAACGCCACTACAACAGAGCAGCACAACCACGGGAATTCCAACCAGGAGATCGGGTTATGGTCCTAGTCCCAAACGCAGCATGCAAGTTCCTAGCCTCATGGCAAGGCCCCTACACGGTATTAGAAAAAATTGGACCAGTGACCTACCGGGTGCAACAACCAGGGAAACGGAAGGCAGATCAGTTGTACCACATTAACCTCTTAAAGAAGTGGATTGGAACTAGGGTCCAACTTGCTGCCCTCGCCACCTCTGAACCCGTGGTTGTAGACATAAACCCCCATCTCTCGGCTGCTCAGAAGGGGGATCTGCGGCACCTGATCGGTCAGTTCCCAGATGTGTTCTCTTATCTCCCCGGGCAAACCAGCCTTCTCCAGCATGATATACGAACACCACCAGGAGTCATTGTACGGCAGCGGCCATACCGGGTCCCTGAGGCTCGTCGGCAGGCTATAGAAGAGGAGATAAAACAAATGCTAAAGTTAGGGGTGATAGAACCTTCATCTAGCCCATGGTCCAGCCCAATCGTGATGGTCCCCAAACCTGATGGCACCCTCCGTTTCTGCAATGACTTTCGTCGGCTTAATGAAGTCTCAGAATTCGACAGCTACCCCATGCCTCGAGTGGATGAGCTGTTGGACCGCCTGGGAAGGGCCCGGTACATCTCGACCATAGACCTAACCAAGGGCTACTGGCAAGTACCACTTTCGGAGAATGCCAAACCTAAAACTGCCTTCTCCACCCCCAGTGGCCATTGGCAGTACCGGACCCTTCCCTTTGGCCTACATGGGGCCCCTGCCACATTTCAACGAATGATGGACATCATACTCCGACCCCACCACGCATATGCTGCAGCATATTTAGACGACATTGTGATCCACTCGGAGGCATGGGAGGACCATCTGAACCGTCTACGGAGGGTGCTGTCTGAACTCAGAAGGGCTGGACTCACCGCCAACCCTCGTAAATGCCATCTTGCTCTCTCTGAAGTGAAGTACCTGGGTTTCCAAGTGGGAAGAGGACTCATCCAACCCCAAGAAAAAAAAGTTGAAGCTGTCCGCACTGCTCCCAGGCCGGAGTCCAAAACCCAGGTACGAGCATTCTTAGGGTTGGCGGGGTATTATCGCTGTTTCATCCCTAACTTCTCCTCTTTAGCCGCCCCTCTGACAGATCTGACCAGGAAGGGGCAGCCAGAGAAGGTAAACTGGACGCTGGCAGCCGAGGAAGCCTTCAGGAGCATCAAGACAGCACTGACCTCAGAACCAGTACTCCGAGCTCCAGATTTTGGCTGTCCCTTCCTGCTGCAGACGGATGCCTCTGACACAGGACTAGGAGCCGTTCTGTCACAGATGCAGGAAGGGGAAGAGCATCCGATCCTATACATCAGCAGAAAGCTGACCCCAGCCGAGAGAAACTACGCCGCAGTAGAAAAAGAAGCTCTTGCCATCAAGTGGGCAGTCCTGGAGCTGCGGTACTACCTCCTTGGCCGCCAGTTCACCCTGGTTACTGATCATGCACCTCTACAGTGGATGGCCAGGGCAAAGGACACAAACGCCAGGGTGACAAGATGGTTCCTCGCGCTCCAGGACTTCCACTTTATTGTGCGTCATCGGGCCGGGACTGCCAACGCTAACGCTGATGGACTCTCTCGGATCTGGGCAGCTTTTGCAGGTCTGTCAGGGGTCACTCCCCACCCACCCCCTAATTCTCCCCTACTGTCTCTTATCCACAGGACCAGGACGCCACTTAGGGGGGGGGAGTGTGATGAGCGTCCCAAGGAGCTATCAGCGTCGCCCTGGAGAGGAACGAGGAACACCTGGGCCCTCTCATTCCCAACTAATCAGCACCAGCTGCAACTCATCCAAGACCGGCTATATAAGCCACACCAAAAGAACCAGAAAGGGGGAAGCATACGAATGAAGCAGGGCAGTAACGCTTATTCTCCCTTTCTTCCCTCTAGACAGCAGTTGGTGACTGATCGACTTCCCAGACACACCTCACGGGCACTGAGCACCCCACGAACAAGAGCACATCACCTGCTGAAGCACCCCTTTGGATCTTGCGCACACACTCACCCTTGTAAATAAATCCACCCTCTGGGGACTAAACTTGATTTCTCTTGTTGTGTGATTCTTCACCCCGTTACAATATCTTACTTTGATTATATACAGCTACTCAGCTAGCATAAAAAACACTGTCATATTTCCTAGTTCCTCTTAAAAGCCCACCCTCAAGAGGCTCTGATTGGTCAGCTAACATAATGTGCTGCGATCCGCAGATCGGCTCCACGTCACCCGGAAAAGCGTCACGCCCCTACAAGTATGTGCTTTTGCGATGTGTAAACACTGTCATTCAGAGTAGCTGTTAGCTGAATCAGTTTGAGCCTGAATCGAACAAAAAATAAAGAGGACACAGCTGTACCTCACGCCTGCTCTCTAAAATCACATCTGACAAGTGTCTTTCACATTATTCGGAATAAGCATGTGTAAGTAATATGACGTTATATATACACGTTAACATATCTTTTATGAGTTTGTTCTTTGAGATGTACAGTATAACGCAGGGAAAGCGGCCGCATAGAGAGGGACACTGCAGTGCTGTTGAAGAGTGTGTGTGTTTACAGCGGTTTGACTGATAAATATGAATTTGTAGCTAAATTGTTAGCAGGGCCAAACAGCATTTCCTGCTGTTTACATTCTTGTTTACGTTCTTGCTACAACATACCGTTAACGCTAGACACTGTGCATGTAGTTGATCAATTTGAACAAATAAGAACACTTACAGGTTGTGGCTCACAATCCACAGCTTAGTCGGTTGAAGGAGTTTTAGCTGAATCCAGCACTGATCTTAGAGAGATTCTGGAAGCTGTTCTTTGTCAAACGCTAGCTATATATGTTTTATAATTCTGTGGAACATAATTCAATTAAACTGTAGGCACTTCTGTCTTTATGTCATGTCCTTTGGATACCCAAATACAGAAACAGAAGAAGCTCTGTGGAAATAGCAGCGTGTGGACAGCATTTTAGCTTTCTCTGCTGTAACATTACAACACATCTGGCCACTCCCCTTTGCTGCGCAGTGTGTATGCGCATGGTGAATGCGCGTAACTGGAAGCATTTGTGATCTTACTAGCCTGGATGTATTTTTTTTGTAGTCTTCAAACTTCGCTTGCTGTAGGCTTTGCAAAGTTAACTCAGTAAAAGCCAATGTCTCCTTTTGCATTGAACTTTGAGTGTCTCACATTCAGAGATGTTGTTTATGTTCACACAGCCACATTACACATCAACTAAAGTTTAAAATATGATATCGTAGTGGACCACCCCTTGAAAATGATGCCAGAAGCCAACTGAGGGTAAGTTAATGCCTCATAGACACAGGCTAAAGTTAAAGTTTCAAACTAAATTAAAATCACAGAATATTATTCCCTATTTTGCACAAGCCTTCTTTTTCAGATTTTTCCTTATTTATAATGTAAAACACTGAACCCAGATCATCTATTAACACTGTTTGGTCTAAAGTTATCAAACCAGTTGTCCCGACTTTGTGTTTCGGACTATTCCTTGAAAGAAAACGGCAAAACAAATTTTTTGAGCTGTTGACAGTCATATATGTGTCCCTCGCTGCTATAAACACTATTAGGACACATATATTGCACTAAAAAGTGAAAATTGGTTGTTTTTGCGTTATTTTGAGCAAATTTGTTCTTCCGGTTTGAAACGAATTTTTGAAGCTGCGTCACGGTGATGAGATACTTAGGTGTAAATCCAGCGTGGAGAGTGGCTGTCTGTCCTTTCGAGAACATTGTGACGTATCTGAGTGTGCAGCATTAATTCATGACAAAGACGTGCTTCAAACCAATCAGCGCGCTCTATTGTGTATGACGTGAAACTTCATTAATATGCATGATAGCTCCGGAGACTGTTTACAGTGTTCAGACGGCAGAGAGACGCCACGTTGTGTTGCCAAAACAAGTGAAAGAACTAAAATTTGGAGACACGGGTCGTCGGTGTTGCATTTAATAGTGTGTTGCAACAAAGGTTTTGTTTTCATTTTCCCTCTATGAGAGCGCTGCTGGACTCACGTGTGGATTACAGTGCACGCGACATGTGACAGAAATGCGTTTGTAAGGAAAAATTTTTACCCGAGAGCTTTTCGCATCTGGAAATGGTGAAATCCGGATTTGCCGCTCGTCTCCTTTTAAAAAAGACAAAGCTCCAGTTTGATTGTCTGTCTACAGATTTGGTAAGTGTTTGCAGTGCAGTGCCCTTTGTTTAACCCAGATTGCAAAGTTAGTTCGTATTGTCAGCAGTGCTCTTTCAGTTTTTAAAGACATACCATAGTCAAAATTTAGTTACTAAGTTTACAGTATGTTAATATCACTGCAATATTACAGTACAATATTATAGACTGAAAGATCCGCTGTAAATGCTGCTCTCCGAGTGTAAACATGTTAACACAAACTATTCCCGTCGTGCAAGATTTTCGCCGCATTTTGTGACAGGATAGTCTATACACACACGGCTTTCTGACGCTACCTACCGAGTACATAAGTTACAGAGAAATGCGGAGGATTTTTTCTCTCTCATTCGCCGTGTGGTATCAAACACTGCGTCTGTGTGTTTGTTTTGCCTGTGAAACTCAGCGCATGCCCAACTGGAAATGCCCTTCTTTGCAAGTCCTTCCCTCTTTCCCTCCCTCAACACTCCCACACTCCCAGAGCTGGACACGCCCACTTTCCTGACTTTTTTCAAACTAGAGGTGTGAAAACACCCTGCTAAGGCAGGGGGTTTCGTGGCCCTTTAATATGTTTTAGAGTATATTCCATTTAAATGTACATTTATTTTGCACAGTATTTTGCATTCTGTATGTCAGGGTTTTTCCTGGGTCAAAATTGGTCTTCGGTGGTGTCTGAATATATTAATTGAATTTAAATCATATTAAAAGTAAAATTTGCTGCATCTGATTGTAATGAGGCAACAAACACACTGACATTAAGTGATTAATGCATGTTATATCGCTTTGCTCTTAGTATCATTATCTGGAATGAAAGTATGCCAATAAACATCTATGTATGGAGAGTTTGACTTTATACATTATATACTTCAAAATACAACTCTAAATACATCTCAGGTTGTGCCTTTTGTCAAGTTTAATTATAGCTTAGCCTATAGACGAATTACCAATCTACGTCACACATGATGTCACACGAGTCCCCGGTTGCAAAAAAAGACCGGCTGTAATAGCAAAATGTCGTGTTTTGCAGTAGGATGCCTAATTTTAAAGTCAAAAAATAGAAAACTTAACTTTTACCTTACACCACACTGCTTTAATGCCGACTGCAGATGTCTTTGGCTAAAAGGGAGCTGAATGAAGTGACGACCTAATTATAAATGCTGGACTCTGCAGTTCTCATGTTATATCAGGTAAGTTCAGGCTATGCTGAATCATACACATTACTCGTTTTTGATTGCAGCAATGATTTCACCAAAACAGTTACACATGGTTAATTAAACTGCAGACACTGAATGCTGAGAATGAAACGTGAAAGTGTAAGTTATTAAAGTTGGTTTTATATCACACATTCATTCAGTGACAGCTTGTGACACTCCCTATATTGTTTACCACGGCACTTTGAGTATTGGTCTGAAATAACCTGCAAGTGTGACTTGAAACTGTTTACACAGTTTATTTGACTGTGAACAATGTTGTACTTTGATAGTCATTGGCTGCTAATATGATTTCGCTATTTAGAGTTTGCAAATAATACGTTTATGAAATTATATTATTAAGGAGAAAGTGTGAATGTGCGAATATAAATCCACCTTTACCTCTATGTGTAAGTTCACATACCCTGGGCCTGCCGTACAGGTGTAGTTCGCTGTCAGAATGCTGTTGTTCTGCTTTTTGATGATCACCCAGGCCTTGTATAACGTTAGCTCCGTCTTTTTTCCTTTGTCTTTGGCTCGGCAGAACCTCGGTTTTTAGCACTACATAGTTTTGAATCTAGTAATCAGGGAACATAATTTCTTGCACATGACCACACAGAACACAATTGTTGGCATCCAAACCCTTGTAGGCCTTTAACTTCTCTCTTGTAAAATCCCTTGGAGCTTCAATGAGATTGTATATTTGGGGCTGGATGCTTGGTCATTTCGTCTTATTCAATATCCATTGGGAGGGTGCTATTGCAAATGGACCTGTCAGACGAACACCGCTCACCTTAACGTTATTTTTGCAGAATCACTGTGCTTATCACTGGGTGACAAGCTGTTATAATACGCTGAAAGCATTATGTAAATAATTTATATGATATGTAATCAATATATCTTATTTCTAAGACAACAACAAACTCTGTACCACATCAGATGTCATTCCCTCGCTGTAAATTGTAGCGCTCCCGGTTTTTTTCTGCCACCTCCCTACGCGCACATCCTGAATGTTTAAAAACATGGTAATTGGTCTATATTTTATCTACAACACAACTCAGGAGCAAACTACTACTTTGCAGGTTTCTAATAGATATCTCAGTCACTCACTCACTTAATCTAACAAAAAAATTATGTATATGAAATTTATATAAATATGAAATGTATATAAATATGTAAATAGCATGGGAATAAATAACATAATACCTTAAATAATAGAATATTTTCCAGTTGCTTTGAAATATCCATGTAGACATGACTTGGAAAAAAAATCGAGTTTATTGGATAACTTTGTCCTAACAGAAACACATTTAACATGTTTTGGGATCACATGAAAGGACATGAAAAAATGCTGCTTTTCAACAGTCACTTGAATAATGACGTATGTATACACAACAGCAATAGAAAATAGCCAGTACCTTCTTCTGTTCACAAAGCAAAATTCAAATACAGGTAAAATACCATTGAACATTTAAATTCCATATTGATATGGTACACTGGCTTTTAATGAATAAAAAAGACAACATGATAAATGAGAAAATGTAGATAAATCAATAGATGAGTAAATGCAATAAGAACAACAAACAATGTAACTGACGTAAAATGCGGAACTGGCATTGTACAGACTCTTAGTCAATGCTCATTCAACTGCTTTTATAAAACACAAATCAAACTAAATTAGGCAATTCCAAGTTTTAAGTTTGGTCCTGAAGAGTGTAAATTCAACCTTAAACAAAAACACATCTGAACAAGCTGATGTGAGGCAGGTGAGTTTTTTCAACTTTGCATCAAAACTCAGCAGGCTCTGCAGGACTGAAATGGTACCCACCCCTAGTTATGTGGATGTACAGTTGAAACCAGAAGTTTACATGCACTGTATAAAAAGGCACATAACCATTTAAAAAAAAGTCAGATGTTAATGTGACTAAACTTTTTCTCTTTTAGGTAAGTTAGGATTATCAAATTTGTTTCTGTTCTGTTAATAGCAGAATAATGAGAGAGATATTTATTGAGAAATTGTTATAACTTTTCTTGAAAGTCTAGTTTGCATAAAATAAGATTATTATGCCTCTGAAAAAGCTCAGATGATGGTGTCAAGGGTTTGGAAGTTTCTGATTGGCTAATTGACAGCATTTGAGTTAATTGGAGGCACAACTGTAGAATAGTATTTAAGGAAAACCTCAAACACACTGCTTCCTTGTGTGACAACTGGGAAAAAGACTTTAATTTTTGGAGGCATGTCCTGTGGTCTGATGGAACTAAGATTGAACTGTTTGGCCATAATGACCAGTGTTACATTTGGAGAACAAAGAGAAAAGCTTACAAGCCTAGGAACACCATTCCAACTGTGAAGTATGGGGGCGCAGCATCATGTTGTGGGGCTGTTTTGCTGCAGGAGGGACTGGTCCACTTCACAGCATAGATGGCATCATGAAGAAAGAACATCTCAATCCATCAGCCAGGAAATTAAAACTTGGCCACAAATGGGTCTTCCAAACAGACCATGACCCTAAGCATACTGCCAAATTAGTTCAAATGTGCTTTAAGGACAACAGAGTGAATGTTTTGGAGTGGCCATCACAAAGCCCTGACCTCAATCCTATAGAAAATTTGTGGGCAGAGTTAAAAAAGCTTGTGCGAGCAAGACAGCCAACAAATCTGACTCAATTACACTAATTCTGTCAGGAGGAATGGGCCAAAATTCCTGCAAACTATTGTGAGAAGCTTCTGGAAGGATACTCAAAACATTTGACCAAAGTTATACAGTTTAAAAGCAAAGCTAAAAAAAATACCAAGGAAATGAGTGTAAACTTTTGACTGTCTAGATATTAATATAAAGTTCTTTAAAAAAACAATTCTCTCATTATTCTGGCATTTAGCAAATGTAAATGATTTAGGTAATCCTAACGGACCTAAAATAGTAAACGTTTAGTATGATTTACCATCAGACATCAGAGCATCGTCCATATCACTATTTGCATTACATTTAAGTTACTAAGGCAGTGCCTGGCGCATTTGTATTACATTTCAGAGAGCTTAATTTTTGTGGAAAATAAAACTGTTTCTGTGCTGACTAGCCTGATCAGCATGGAATGAAATGGTTAAGTAAGAAAAACAGTTTGGCCTGATAGTGGAAAAGCGGCTTATGTCCTCTATTGTTGTTTATGGGGCTGTTTACCTGTCACATCTAAATGTGTAGAAAGTGTTATGCAGCGTTCACACCAGACGCGGAAGAAGCGTCAAGCGCGAGTAATTTACATGTTAAGTCAATGCAAACGCGCAAATAGACATCCTGCGGTGCGAATGACGCGAATTGCCAGAATGGCGCGGTGCGGATGGCACGATACGCGCGAATTGCTCTTGTGGGGGCATGGTTGTGACGTAGCACCTGTTGTTGGTGTCTCGGGGAAAATCCTCCAGTCGACACCGACAACAGCTCATCAATTTGGGCTCGGCTCAGTCAGAAGCACCGCTGAAAGCCTTCGTCATACAGGTTAAGTTTCTGGACGAGTTTATGAGCTCACAGAGCTAACTGCTCCTCTGAAAATATCTAGTGGACTCAGACACTGCTCCAAACGTATCGACGCTGTTTTTCAGCCTTCATAAAGCACATAAACACAGTTATTTTATCAATAAAATCCATGTTAGCCATTTAGCAACGAAGCTACAGTCCCCGGGCAGACAGAAGCCCTGCCCATGACGCAAATCCGCGTCTGTTCTGAAGTGAATTTGACGCACGAATGAAGTGGAGTTTGACTCGCAAATGAAGCGTGTAAACTCAAATTTGTACGCGTCTATTTACGCGCAATTAGCGCAATTTATCCACGCGTTCCGCGTCTGGTGTGAACGCAGAATCAGGGGCATCCCACTTTCTGTTTATTTGTACATGCTATCCACATTCGAATTAATGAACTTGTGTGCGCAAAATGTGTTATGTGAACATCGCGAACGATTTTCTTCTTTGAGAGAAAATGACAGAGCACAACTTTCTGTTATACATCACATTTACCAAGTAAGGACAGTGGAAATGCAATCTTGATCAGGGTATCAAACCACACTGTACTGAACTGCTCAGTGGAAACAAGGCTTTTATGTTTTGAACAATAGTTTTCAGTCAGTCAGATCATATTTGCGAACCTTATGACTCAAAGTCAATGTCAAGTGCGACTGGTCCATTCATTGATAATCCGATGAAGCAATTCACTCTTGTGCCAGATTCTTTATATAGCTGGCTTCTGAACATTGGATCAACCCTGATGCCTGCAACACTGATAAAACCATCCCGAATTTCACCAGAAACTCTGAGAAGTTTTTCACTGTCTCTCACTTTCTTCCATATACTTTCATCATCCCACAGAGTAGCAATGTCCTGCCCTGGTGCTAAACAGAGGTTAATATCTCTCTGGGAAATCAGGCCACCATAGCCCTTATCTTTACCTAGGTAAAAGTGGACTGCTGCTCTCTTTCCATTATATACAGGATTCAGTTCATTGAAATATGAGGCCTTCATTTGTGACACAATTGTTTGCAATGCACCATTGCCCTCTTCCCATAACAATAAAATTGTGATGTAGTGCAATGGCAGGATCTCACCGAGAGGTGCAGGTTGTTTGTTTATTTGAGAGAGTAATTCACGAAGATGTGGGTAAGGCATGATGAACTGAGATTCGGGTTTGATGTTGGCCAGAATTACATTGGCATAGATGAAGTTGACCATGTCCATCAAGGGTTTATCCCTTTGTAAACTTGCAATAAAACGATACTGCTGGATGATCTCTTCAAGAGTTGATGCAGAATTGTCCTGATATAAATGTTGCAGAAGACCTGTGTAGGAATCTCCCTTGTTCTTCTCCAGACATTGAAGTGTCTGCTCAATTTTAGCCATGCTATTTATGTGCTTGTTATTGACTAGCTCACTCCAATTCATCTCACAAAAGAGGTCAGTGTACTGTTGAAAGTACTTGGACATCCTGTGCATTGTCAGATCTTTTTGTTTGTCTTTCTCAGCAAAAAATGGAACTAAATTGACAAGAAAATTGTCAAGAAAGATAAAAAGTTTCTTCATCCCCTCTTTTAGTTGAAGAAGATATCTCTTATGCTTTAGCAAAACCGGGTAGTATGGCTTAAGTCTGGGATTCTTGCTGGGCAAATCTTCAATGGTAATTTTACCCATGAGGACTTGACTAAGGCAGTTGTTGCAAGTGTCTTTGACATTACACAGTGGTGTCTTTTGCAGGATTTCTATGACTGTAACTCCAGTTTTAAGTTCACTGAGAAGGCCAGCAGTGTTGTAGGTTTGATAATTTTTATAATCTCTTTTAACCCTTCTTTTATCTAATCGATGCTTGGCCTCTTTGTCTGCAGTTTTTTGGGTTTCTTTGCAAGCTTTGGATGCCTTCTGAGCCAATGTAAGATACTCGTCAAGATTGCTTGCCTTGATGGGATCATCTTTGTCCTTGTAAACAGCATGCTTGAGCTCATGCATGCGTACCTGAAATTCTGTATCGCAAATGTATGAGCTCTCTGTTAAATGGCTTTTGGCCTTCTTTGCCCAGTACATGGCTTGGGGAAAGTCCTGTTTTTTAATGTAATAATACCTGGCAAGCAGCTGTAATATGTATGCATCTTTTTTGAGACACTTTTCTGCATTGCATAGAATAATTTGTTCTATTCCTGGAGTTTCTTTCATTATATCTTGGATAAGAGGAGAAAAAAGAGAGCCTTCGACCTCAGTCGAATACTGCCTTTTCACTAGCATGTTGTGAACATCCTGCCTTAATTTTTGTTTTCCGAGAGTGTACTCATAAAATAACTCTGTTGTAAGCAGAATGTTAGTGATTTTTGCCTTTGTCACTCTATGAAAAGCTGAAAGCTCCTTCAAACAGTGTTGAGCTATACTTGGGTGGATCACTCGCACACCCTCAAAGTTAACTTTGGAATTAACTTTGAATCTTGTCAAAAGATTGGAAAACCTCTCAAATCCATCTTCAACTGTGCAGAATTTCAAGTCTGCTTTTGTTTGCAGACCAAGAAACTCTTCACATGTAGAGACTGACAGCACTGCATTACTGCGGTAGACATGCAAAAGGACAAGAACTGCAAAAAGCTGAGCATGCTTGTGTTCAAAGTTAAAGCCCTTGAGGGTTTTTTTCACAACACTCTGAATATACTCAGAGGAGAAGTTGGTCATCAGAATCATGAACCCATAAAATGTTTTTGTGTTCATGTTAGTTTTCTTAAACTCCTTTAGCTTCTCCTTAAAGAGTTCCTCTTCCTTTTTAGATAAATTGTTTCCAATGAATACTGAATTATCAGTTCTATCTGTCAGTTCACAGGTTTCAACTCTCATGCAGTTTACAATTATCACTTGTGGAGACTTTGAAGAATTTTTTTGCTTCTGACATTCCTCCTCAATTTGAAGTTGGAATTTTTTGACATCAGAAATATCCTGAAAGTCATCGATCATGAGCAAAACAGGAAGTCGTGTAGGTTGCTCATTTGTCTCATATGTTAGTAACTGCACTACTTGTTCTGCTGCCGCAGTGTAATCACCTGTTGAGTCCTGTAGCACTGCACAACGAAATTTATCCTTGAGTGTCCACAGAACATGCATGGCCAGTGTAGTGCCACCACAGCCTGGAAGATGGAAGATGTTGAAAAACTCACACACTCTCATTCGACTGCATATGTCTGGAATAATAGTGTTGACAATGTAGTCAAACTTGTCTCGTTTGATGAACGGCATTGAGCTGGGCTGTTCTGAGAAGTAGAAATTCCACCAAGACACTTTCCCTCCTTTATAAAAGATCTCTTCATGATGTTGTTTGTCCTCATTACCTCCTTCACACTGGTTCACACAAAGAATACTTAGTGTTTCTAAGGATTCTTCTGTTTTCTTAGAGAGCACAACATTACTGCCTCCACCACAAGGCAGAAAGCGGCTTGATTTGCGGTTTTCTGACCATAGACTGAGCACGGTGCCATTGACTTCAGCA
Source organism: Danio kyathit (assembly GCA_903798195.1). NCBI lineage: Eukaryota > Metazoa > Chordata > Actinopteri > Cypriniformes > Danionidae > Danio > Danio kyathit. Next base: position 7,595,313 of record LR812521.1, read on the forward strand.
AAGCTCAGCTCGTAAATACATCTCTTAGAGATGTCAGTTACATCAATGAGATCTTTCCAGTAGGTGTATGATGTTTCATTGTCAGTGATGCATAAGATTTGGTTCTCTCCCTTGAGCTCCTGTAAAAAGAATTTGAAGGTCTCGAGCAAAGGGTCTTTGCGATCATTCACCTGATTTAATAGCAGGAATATGGTAAGAAATTTCTTGTGAGGCAGCACGTCCTTTCTACACAGGAAAGAAATGACATCATGCACTGAAGATCCCTTCTCAATTAACCACTTATCAGCATCAGATGGGCTTTCATTATTAATTCCTCCATTACAGAAAACCCAACTCGTATTCTTGGTAAGTTTTAACTTGTCTGCTATGTCCTCAACTGCCACTGTAATTTTATATTGAGTCGGTAAGTGAACATTGGTTTTTCTCTCTTCAAACAGCTTATTTAAGCCACTTTCAGCAGATTCTGGATCAAAATCCAAAACAGCCACTAGGTCCATATGAAGAAGGAAACGCAGGTTTTCCAGCTGAACTGGATGGGCCTTGTTAGCCACCACAATGTACGATGTAAAGTGTGACCTGTCCAAAGATTGTGTCCCTCCTGTTATCATCTCACAGAGTTTAGAGCCTTGGACACTGGTTTTGACAATGGAGAGATGCTTTTCTTCAGCTTCCTTCCTCAGCTGGGATAAATGTTCCATGTTAGCAATATATTTCTCAACCTCCTTTGAGGAATCAGATGTAATGAGATTCTTACTGCTGCTGCAGTCTCTTATAAAGAAAGACTTGCTTTCATTTTTCTTCTTTGGCTCAGGCATCTTGTCTTTATTTTTGAGATTCTTGTTATTTTTTTCTAAATCATATGTGTTGAAATGAAGGTCTTGACAGACATTTGATGACGGCTCTATGTCCACTTCAATAACATATTTTCCAGAGGACGTCATGTCAGCTCTGAGAACTTCAACAAATCGAGGGGGTTTAATGCACATCTTTGCTACCTGAACATTCTTTTCCAATTTATAAAGTCTTTCAATTGCATGTGACTGTTGTACATCAAAATCATCTGTTTTGGGGATGTCAACACCAAGAATTTGTCCGTGTGGTTTATCTGCGACTCCAAAGTGAATGGTGCCATTTGTGCGGCTGTTCATACAAGCTGCTGCAAATCGAATCACCTCATAAGTGTATTTTTTCATTCTGTTCTCCTCTGTTGTGTTGGTGAAGCCTTTGAATTCATGGCAGGGTTGAATGAGGTCTATAGGACCAGTTTCGGTTACATCTAGAGTGGTGTTTTCTCTGTATCTGTGAGCTGCATTAAATCTATTAAAAGGGTAAGGCTTTATGCTACAAGACAAACTCACCATGTCATTCTGCTGTTGAGTCTTTTGTTTCAGAAGACCTATGTTGTGAACAATCAGTTTTATCGCATTCAGTGACAGGCGTCGGTCTCTGAAATCAGGTGCCTCCAAGAGGAGAAGACCGTCTCCATTAATTCTCTCATTATACAAAATGTCTGCATCTTCTCTGTCCACATTTATCTCAAGCATCCAAGCTCTCACATTGTCTTTATTCCAGTCTTTGATGTTTTCTGGATGTGTAGATGAAACAGCAGTCTTGCCTTCATTTTTCTGAAAGAAAATTGACACCTAAATTCATGTGGCATTAAAACTTGATGCCTGCATTTTAATGATTTATTGTGTTATGATGATTCGCCTCACATTCAAAAAGGTCCTTTCTGGTGCCACTTACCCCAGAATGTTTTGAGGTATCCATAAAGAAACCAGAGACTCTTCTGAGCTGGTCCTTATGATAAGATAATTAAACATGCATCAAATCAATTATATCAAATAAATCATAACTAGTATATATATTTTTAACAGTAATGATAATTAAAAACAACAACAAACGACTTACCAATTCAAAGGAGAGAATTTATTTGCTTTCTTGTTGATGGGTTGATGGATTTGTAACATTTGACTGCTACCTGGAATTTTACAAATTAAGGAGTTATACAAATTTAAGAGTTATTCCATAAGACTTTAAATACTTGATTATTTCAACCAGTTGCATGCAAAGACATCCTGTGAGCAGGGGCAGAAGAATGAATATGAAGATCTTGGGACACCGGGGTGGGGTTGTGTTGTGAGATGCATATAGAAAGTTAAAGAGCAGGGTTGGGGAGTTGAGTGTGAGAAGCATATAGGAAGTTGAAGAGCTGGGTTGGGGGTTGGGGTGTGAGATGCATATAGGAAGTTGAAGAACGCTTTGGGGAATTGGCTGAGATGCATATAGGAAGTTGAAGTGTGAGGTTGGGGGATTGGGGTGTGAGATGCATATAGGAAGTTGAAGTGTGAGGTTGGGGGTTGGGGGTGTGAGATGCATATAGGAAGTTGAAGTGTGAGGTTGGGGGATTGGGGTGTGAGATGCATATAGGAAGTTGAAGAACGCTTTGGGGAATTGGCTGAGATGCATATAGGAAGTTGAAGTGTGAGGTTGGGGGATTGGGGTGTGAGATGCATATAGGAAGTTGAAGTGTGAGGTTGGGGGATTGGGGTGTGAGATGCATATAGGAAGTTGAAGTGTGAGGTTGGGGGTTGGGGTGTGAGATGCATATAGGAAGTTGAAGAGTGAGGTTGGGGATTGGGGTGTGAGATGCATATAGGAAGTTGAAGAACGCTTTGGGGAATTGGCTGAGATGCATATAGGAAGTTGAAGTGTGAGGTTGGGGGATTGGGGTGTGAGATGCATATAGGAAGTTGAAGTGTGAGGTTGGGGGATTGGGGTGTGAGATGCATATAGGAAGTTGAAGAGTGAGGTTGGGAAATTGGGTGTGAGATGCATATAGGAAGTTGAAGAGTGAGGGCTTACTCACACTATGCTATCCGAACCGTGCCCAGGTCCGTTTCCCGGATCGTTTGAGAAGTGTGATTGCTCTGAATCGGGCTCAGGCACGGTACACTTGGGTGGCCCTGGCCCAGTTGGAAGAGGTGGGCCAGAGCGCGGTTCACTTGGGCTCAGGCGCGGTACGCTTAGAGTGTGAGTGCAAGCGTGCAGAAGCCCGAAACTGAAAGCGAGACGTGACTTTTTAAGGGACTGTTTCATATGGATTAATTGATCATTCGTACTGTTCAATGAACGCAAACTGTTGTAGATTATTAAAGATGCAAATCCCTCACTGCACCACAGCTGCGCCTTCAGCAAACCTCCTAATTCCTGCAGCACGAGGACTTTATGATTGTTTTTGAGCGTCAAAAGTGGCTAATCTGTTCGGCAAAATATTTGACTGCGTCACCGCATATCAAACAACTTAAATGATATAACTAAAGAAATCTCCACTGTGCTGAGCGAAAGCGCTTACTGAGGAGCGCATACTGAGGAGCGCATCATCGATGACGTAAGAGCGCCCAGGCCCGAATGTAATGTGAGTTCGGGCCGTCGGGGGAGACGGGAGGGGGGACAAGCGTGGGGACAACTTCCCAATGCATATAGGAAGTTGAAGAGCGGGGTTGGGCAATTGAGTGTGAGATGCATATAGGAAGTTGAAGAGTGAGGTTGGGGAATTGGTGTGTGAGATGCATATAGAAAGTTGAAAAGCAAGGTTGAGCGATTGGGGTGTGGGATGCATATAGTAAGTTGAAGAGCAGGATTGGGGAATTGAGTGTGAAATGCATTTAGAAAGTTGAAGAGTGGGGCTGAGGGATTGGGGTGTGAGATGCATATAGGAAGTTGAAGAGCAGGGTTGGAAGATTAGGGTGTAAGATTGATATAAGAAGTTAAAGAGCAGGGTTGGGGTATTGGTGTGAGATGCATATAGGAAGTTGAAGAGCAGGGTTGGGGGATTGTGGTGTGAGCTGCATATAGAAAGTTGAAGAGTGAGGCTGAGGGATTGAGGTGTGAGATGCATATAGGAAGTTAAAGAGCGGGGTTGGGCGATTGGGGTGTGAGATGCATATAGAAGTTGAAGAGCAGGTTGTGGTATTGGGGTGTAAGATGCATATAGGGAAGGTAAAGGGTGGGGTTGGGGCATTGGGGTGTAAGTACACCTCAATACCCCTCCTCAGGTACACCTCACAGATGAGGACACACTTGAGCTGTGCATTGAGTAAAGTAATCAGGCACAGTCAGCCCTCAAAAAGGCTGGTGAGAGGGCTCTTTCTCTTCCTTTATCTGCTATATCTGCATCTTTCTCACATGCTTCTGCCCATTTCTCTCTCCGAGAGAGAATAAAATGAACATCTGCTAAAGGGGAGATCAGGATCTGCCACCTCAATCTCCCAAATATGGGGAGCTGGGTTTTTTTTTTCACTCTAGTTGCTGCAAATAATATAATGACATTTAATGGGAAACTGGTAGGGCATAAATAAGCCCTATTCAGCCCGGACTTTATGTCGAATTGTATATTATCTCCCATTTGAAAATTATATGCATCTAGCGTGATGATGGAGTGATAATTGCACCAAATCACTAAATAACCAGATGAAAACCCTTTCTTGATGCTCTGGTTTGTCACTGATTTGTTTAAGCAGCCCCCTTTTTAAGAAGTCGTGTATTTTGATCGTATTCTCTTGGTTGCATCATGGTCACTTGTGCGTCAAAATTTAACCCACAAGTTAGCAAAACGAATAAGAAACAGGCGTCTTTGGAAAGTTTCTTTTTGGAGGGGAAAATGCCCAGTAAAGCACCCACGAACTGCCAAGGAATGGATCGGCAACCCTTATGTAAACAAATCAGGGGAATCCAGCATGTCTGTGTAAGAAGATCAACTGCTGGAGATCGCAAATGACTGTGGCCGTTCACATATTGCATTTTTTCCAAACACAAGTTAGTTATAGTGAGCTTATATTGGGAGTGATGTGCACAAGCAGTGCGACGTGTTCACGCCTTGAAGACCCACCGAGTTGAAAACATCTGTCGCAAGCACTCCGCAAGTCACGTGACAAGAACTGACCGATCAGCTTCATGTTTTTTATGATATATACACATTTGGGTAGACTAATTATCTCAGACAAACACTGCAGTGCTTTTTAATTTTCTCCATAAATAAAATTTGTATCAGAGTTGCAGCAATGTTTTGTCAGGTTTTCCTTTGAGAAAACGGTTGATGGTTGCCTAGCAATGCGTACACCCACCCCCCGAGTTGCGATAAAATTGTCAAGCATTGACCAGTCCACGGTGATAAAAAGGTTGGGGACCACTGTTGTAGATTATAGTGCGGGCACAATGTGGGACTAGTGAAGGCTGCCCATGCAGGACCAACAATAAGGGGCCAATGATTTGCCAGTGAGCAAACTCTCAAACTCTACAGGCTTGATTGGTTGGCTTTGTGTGTAGAGACTCATGTTTTGGTTAATGAGTATTCTCATTGACTGTGTTCTTGTCATGTTTAATTTGAGCACTTTGTTTTGTTCCTCTTTGTGCCATCTGCTGCTATTGTCCAGTCTCTATTGTCCACTCCATCTTGTTATTCCTTTTGTTGGTCATTCAGTTAAAATGTTTGTCTAACCCAGCTAAAAAACTTATTGATAATGTATTACTCTTACTATTGGTTCCACAGAATGATGAGTATGCAGTTATGAATTGTTTAAAGTAAGAACTCTGCTCTGTTCACCACTGTCAGTCATTTAAAAAGTTTACATTTCACAAAACCAAATAAAATATAATTTCTCGCAATAAAGTCAGTAAAATTCACTTCTCTGAATAAGACTTTTTTTTTTTTTTTTGCATTTACAAGGCATGAACAAAAACAGCTGATTCACTGAGTTGACCAAGCCAGCAATAGATTTAATGCGAATAATCAACAAAATTTAATGATAAAATAAAGTAAGGAACTTAAAAATAAAACACCAGCATTGTGCAACAGGGCTCTGCGTTACATCATGCTTCTATTATTAATAAAGAGTCGAATAAACATTAGACTTACCACATCAAGGGACAGAAAGCATGTTGTTGAGCTTTGCAACAAGCGCTTTGGGGTGTTTTATGTCAATACCTGAGTAGTTTTATACACTGGGGTTAGAGAACTATTTAACAACTTTATTTTAAATACAGACTGCACTTGTTACAAGACAACATACATTTACCTGCAATACTGAAGCTCAAGGACTTCCTGTATCGAACAAATTGTTTGTGCCTGGAGGAGCAGAATTCACAAAGATCATGTAAATAATAAATTTGCATTTCATTCAAATCAACATCAACATTCAAACGAATGGGCGTGTTTCAATGCTGCCTTTGTGTCTATTACAGACCTGTCACTACACTGTAAAAATGGCCGTGATCTCAATGGTAAAAAACTGTAAAAATGCTACAGTACAAATCCGTGACCTGGTTAACAGTATGTTTCCTTAATATATACAGCGAATAACCGTAAATTGACTTTCCCAGAATTCCCTGCATGGCACATCACTTTTTATGCTTTTTGTTGACATTACTATGGATCTTTTTAGTTGTTTCCCCATCAGTTATGTATATTAGTGAGTTATGTTACATCTAATGTTGATAAACAATGTTTATTTCATGACTTTAATTTTATGTCTGTTACCATACTGGTGTTTAGTAGCTGTGTGAATGATACCGAACACCTTCTTTATACTGATACACTTTGCTGATTGTGGGAAAAGTTGTTTGTGATGAGCATTGGTTTATTATGTATGAACTTTCTCATCTCCACCTGCATATGGCTGTGTTATCATGTCTATCTGTGTAACAAAAGATGAGTAGATGTTGCTAATTTAAAATACAGACATATTACCTCTAGAAATGAATAAAATACAGTAGTTTACTGTAAAAATGAGAATTTACTTTTACGGTTTGTACCGTATTTTTTACGGTTAAATACTGGCAACCACAACTGCCGGTTTTTTACCGTAAATTTTACGGATTTATTTTTTACAGTGTAGCTACACTACATCTTGACACTACATTTTGAACATTTTTTATGTTCAAATAATTTTAGGGTAACTGTAGATGCAAGTTTCTTTAGAGTTGCTTTAAATTAAGTGCTTCAAAAATGTATAGCTCAGTGAGTAGACCTAAGACTGTTCTTGTTTCTGTTTTTGCCTTAAAAATGAGTAGAGCAGAAATGGATCGAGGAAACTTGTTGCTCTTTATAAATATAATAGCAATTGGCACTATAGGCTTTTTTTTTAAATCGTCGTTAAAATCTGAAGTACTGGGTTTTATCTGATTATAGCTAAAAAGTTATTAAATAATTTTAATTAGATTGTAGTATTCTTTAAATTGACCATAATCTGTTAACTTTCACATTTCTTTTTGTGTATGACATACCTAATATATCAGCCTGATCTCATGAGGAAACGTAAGTATTTTACGTTTTGTCAGTTTAGTGGCTAATTCGTACGAATTCGTACGAGTTCAGTCGTACGAAAAAGTACGTTTTTAAAAAGGAGGCGTGGCACCCAACCCCACCCCTAACCCCAACCGTCATTGGGTGATGGGCAAATCGTACTAATTTGTACGAATTAGATCATACGAATTCATACGAATTAGCCACTAATCAAAAAGTTACGAATTGGCCGTGAGATAGCGTTGAATATATTCACAATGACAGTAAGTTATTTAAAAGGTATTAGTTGATCCATCTTTGATGTTTCATTCTAGTAATTCTACTTTGCCATATAGTTAATCCTTCATATTCATAATTTAAAATGACCATGGAAATGTCCTGGTGGTATAAAGATGTCATTGCTATTTTCATATTGCTGTATTCTTTATGTAATGCAGGGATTTCTAAATGTTGTTTTCAGCTGCAGTTTGTAAGTTATCTACCCTAGACTAGTCTATCTGCTCACTGTTTAGATCCTAAATAACCCAATCATAAAATCATTCACAAATCTAGCATATAACATATAATCACTATGTTCAGCTCTTCTGTGTAATAGTTACTGTGATCTTACCTCGCTTAGGGGCACATTATGAAAGCTCCATCTTGTAGTGGTGATAACAGCAGTGCAGTGATGCGCTGATCTGAATTACCCACAAACATATTTCATCCTATTGCATGACTCCACCCTTTGCTGCCTCCACCTGTATATGTGTACTAGGAAGTGGACTCCACACTGTTCCTTGTATGATGTTAAAATGCATGTCAAGTAGACTAAAATGGTTTGTAATATTTGTTTCTTTACCCTGTTTTAAAGTGGTCATTCACCCAAAACAGATCATTATTTACTAATCCTCAAATGGTACCAAACTTTTGAGTTTCTTTCTTGTTGAACACTAAGGAGATATTTTGATGAAAGTTGGAAACCTGTTACCATTGACTTCCGCAGTATTTGTTTTTCCTTCTATGGAAATCAATGGTTGTCGGTTTTATTCCTAACTTTTATGTTCAACAGAAGAAAAAAACCTCAAAGGTTTGGAACCACTTGAGAGTGAGTAAATTAAAGTTTTGGTTTGTTTAAGTCAACACATATTTTGGGAACTGTTTGTACTTGGTATTAAGACACATTTTCATTGATCCGATCACAAGTGGTCAATGCTAAGTAGAGGTACAACTTAAAAAATATCTAAAGTAGAATGATGTCTCGCCAGTCCTGAAATGTTTTATATACTGTATATAAATGTTTTTGTTTTGCTGAAAAACAGTGTATTACAAAGATTTGTACACTAAAAAAAATCCGTAATTTTACAGTTTATTTCCGGCAGCTGGGGTGTAAAACCGTAAAATAACAGCCATTAAATTACAGAAATTTACTGTAAAATAACAGAGGTTGAATTACAGGAATTTACCAGAAATTAAAATTTTAGGAAATTTCTGTAATTTAAGTCTGTTATTTTACAGTAAATTTCTGTAATTTAATGGCCGTTATTTTACGGTTTTTGTATGGACCGTAAAATTACAGATTTTTTTTACAGTGTAGTAGATTACTTTACTTAACTCTGGTAGTAAGAAATAGGTTTCTGTAAAGCTTTATATATATATATATATATATATATATATATATATATATATATATATATATATATATATATATATTATAGGTGGGCATAGATTAATTTTTTTAATCTAGATTAATCTAGATTAATTTCAAAATTAATCTAGATTAATCTAGATTAAAATGGCTCATTTGAATTCTGCCGAAAGCATTCAGAATATGTGTGTTACCCAAATAATAAGTCTTTAAGAAGGGGTTTCTCAAGCCAGGTGGCGCATTAGACCAGGAAAACTGTTCTACTATGATAATTGGTGATGAAAATAAATGATGTTCAATAAGATATACTTGTGTTTATTAACTGTTTATGCAGTTAAACATGTATTTTGAACTGTAGGTCTACATAAGCTCCAAACAGTGATTTCATACTTTCTTTTGATGTACGTACATACAGAAAATGCTGCTTTGCAAAGGCAAGTTCAAAGAGCACTGACGGTGTCAAACATTGAGTATGTTTACATGGGCAACAATACTTTAATACGATTTTAATATGATTAAAACAATACTCTGATTAAGAGTCTACCAAGTAAACAGCGATTTTTGATTACCTTAATGCAACTAGTCATAACTGTAGTTATGCAGATATTAGTGGCAATACTGACAAACTAGCACCATCATGTAGGACATTTCGCCATATTTTCCGACAAGATCCACACAGGCGGCTGTCAGTAAAGGACCGCACAGACGTACAGACGCACACACACAAACACACACACACATCGCGAAATGCGGAAGTTTCTTTTTCTTCTCATTTGGCGTGCGTTAATAAATTCCATAACACTCTCACCAGTCCTTACTCATTTATTTGCGTCTAATACCCCAGTTTGTCACGAAGGCATGACTTAAATGTTCATGAGTTAAAGTGAAACTGGCGAACTGCAGTTAAAGTCAGGCATCCTGCTGATTTGATTCAGAAGGGCACTTCTTTCTCAGTCTCAGACGGCTCACCGGTCAGGTATACATCCGCGCTAAACTTTCAAAGTGAAAGTCCCCATAGCTTGCGTAGAATAGACCCAGCTCCCAACCCAATTTTGAGAATAGATTAACGCCGATATTTTTTTTATCGCGCGATAAGAGTCTCGCGTTAACGCAGCACGTTAATGCCGATAACGGCCCACCACTAATATATATATATATATATATATATATATATATATATATATATATATATATATATATATATATATACAGTTGAAGTCAGAATTATTAGCCCCCCCCTGAATTATTAGCCCCCCCCCCCCTCTTTATTTTTTTCCCCAATTTCTGTTTAACAGAGAGAATATTTTTCTAAACATAAGCCACATTTCTAAACATAATAGTTTTAATAACTCATCTCTAATCACTGATTTATTTTATCTTTGCCATGATGACAGTAAATAATATTTGACTAGATATTTTGTAAGACACTTAAATACAGCTTAAAGTGACATTTAAAGGCTTAACTAGGTAAATTAGGTTAACTAGGCAGGTTAGGATAATTAGGCAAGTTATTGTATAACGATGGTTTGTTCTGTAGACAATTAGCTTAAAGGGGCTAATAATATTGACTTTAAAATGGTTCATAAAATATTAAGAACTGCTTTTATTCCAGCCAAAATAAAACAAATAAGACTTTCTCCAGAAGAAAAAATATTATCAGACATACTGTGAAAATTTCCTTGCTCTGGAAAACATCATTTGGGAAATATTTAAAAAATCAAAGGGGGGTTAATAATTCTGACTTTAACTGTATGTGTGTATGTATATATATATATATATATATATATATATATATATATATATATATATATATATATGTATATATATTTCTGAAAAGCAATTATCAGACACATACCTAGCATGTCTAGTTGCAGAAGAATGAGTCCAAGTCGGGAAAAGAACTGATAAGAAATAAGTTTATTCGGTAACCTTTGTTACCTTAAATATATTAAGTCTTCTAACCACAAGGAAATAGAAATATTCTACTTGTTAACAGGGATTTATGACTTTTTTGTTACACACATTACAGAACTGCAATGTACAGAAGTAAAAAGAAAAAAATACAATAAAGGCAGAATGTTGCTTAAACATTATTCGGGAACAAATGGATACACAGCAAATCACTGGTACCTCTTCTGTTAATTACATTTTTTCAATCCAAAGACCAAAAACATTGCTAAACAACTCATAATACATGTAAAACAACAGTAAAGTCAAAACAACCTATAGAAAACCCAGTTTAATTGAAGTACAGTACAAAAGTCTCTCTCAAAGTCAGTGTTTTACTGGCAGTGACCAGTGTCTCTGTCATTTCCCATACAAATGGTTATATTGATATTATTATGCAATGTGGAAGTGCACTCCTTTCTGTGATCATTTTAGAACTTCCGATTTAGTTGCCTATGTGAGAAATGACTTGGAATAACAAAATGGTCAAACTATGTGCGGTACAAACAGGTGTGTTCATGACAATACATAAAACTAAAAATTATGTGATTACAAAATATCAGTTTGCAACATCAAGCAGCATAACGAGGTGTTACAGCTGAAAATGAATGGAAGTGAATGAGACTGTAAGTCTCAAGCCAATAAGGTTCCAATGGCTGCGCCCTCTTATATGTGAAGCATAAGGTCAGTAAAATTTACATCAAATCTGGCATTTCTGCTAAAACAAAGCTTGAAAACTTGCAATGTCAGTGATTGAAAAATTGCTTTATATTGGTATTTACAAAATATAATAATGAGGCAAACTAAAATCACATGTCAAAAGAACTATAGAGCTTTGAGTCCATGAGTCCCTTTGAGTTTTAATTGTATCAATGGAAATTGAGAAAGTTTTGTCTTTGTAGTTCTGTAGATCATTCTGGTGAACCTTTTGAATTACAATATGTCAAGAGCCACTGGTCCATTCATTGAGAATCCGATGAAGAATTTCACACGGGCGCCAGATCCTTTGCGTAACTGCGTTACAAACATTGGATCGACCATAACCTTCACATCGGCAACCCAGATCAAATTGTTGCGAATTTCACCTGAAACTCTTTGAAGCTTCTCACTGTTTCTTACTGTCTTCCATATTTTTTCACTGTCCCACTGAGTTAAGATGTCCTCCCCTGGTCCTAAACAGCGGTTAATATCCCTATAGGAAAGTAGGCCACCATAACCTCTATCCTTTCCTAAGTAAAAGTGGACCGCTGCTCTCTTTCCATTAGACAGAGGTTTCAGCTCTTTTGAATATGATGCCTTCATTTGTGACACAAACGTTGGCAAGTCACGATGAGCCTCTTGCCATAATAACAAAATTGAGATGTAGTACAATGGCAGAATCTCACTCAATGATCTTGGGCAAGTGATTAAATTCAGGAGCAATTTACGAAGGTCTTGGTAGGGCATGATGTACTGAGATTTAGGGTTGATGTTGGCTAGAATTACATTGGCATAAATAAAGTTGATAGTATCCATTAGTTTTCTGTCCTCTGTTTTGGGATCCAGAAAGAAATGATACTGCTGGATGATCTCTTCAAGAGTTGATGAAGAGTTTTCCTCATACAAATATTCCAGAAGGCCAGTATATGTATCACCCCTGTTCTTCTCCAGACATTCACGAGTCTGTAATTTTCTATTTGTGGGGTTCATTAACTCTTTGTTACGTAGCTCACTCCAATTCATTTTACAGAAGAGTTCAGTATACTGTTGAAAATACTTGCAAACCTTGTGCTTGATTGCCTCTTTTTGTTTGTCTTTCCCAGCATAAAAGGGTACCAAGTTGACAAAAAAGGTCTCAAGAAAAACAAAATTTTGCTTCATCGTTGCTTTATGTTGAGTTAGAAAGTTGACATGCTTCCCCAGTATTTTGTTATATGGCTCACTCTCTGCGTCAGTTGGCTGTTTTGTGTTTGATCCCTCTAGCTCTGACTGTGATTTATACAGTGGTGTCTTTTGCAGGATTTCTATGACTGTCGCTGCAACTTGAAGTTCACAGAAATGGCCAGCAGTGTTGTAGGTAGTATAATCCTTTTGTCTTTGCAGTCGAGTCATGGCTTCTTTGTTTGCTGTTTGTTGTGTTTGTTTGCAAGCTTCTGTTGCTGTCTTAGCCAATGTAAGATACTTATCAAGACGGTCTGGTCTGATGGGATCATCTTTGTCTTCGCGAAAAGCACGTTTCAGCTCATTCACATATACTTGTGATACTGTATCACACATGTATGAGTTCTCCCCTGAAAGGTCTTTGGCTGTCTTTGCCCAATCCTTGGCCATACTAAAGTCTTGTTTCTTAATGTAATAGTACCTGGCAAGATGCTGGGGTATTGCTACATCTTTTCTGTAGCACTTTGCTGCATTGAGAAGAACAGTTTCTTCCATTCCTGGGGTTTCTTTCATTATATCTTGAATAAGTGGTGAAAAACGGGAGTCTTCAGCCTCAACTGAACTCTGCCTCCTCACCAACATGCTGTGAACATCCTGCATTAATTTTTGTTTTCCCAGAGTGTACTCATAAAAAAACTCTGTCATAAGCAGAATGTTAGTGATGTCTGCCTTTGTCACTCCATGAGAAGCTGAAAGCTCTTTCAAGCAGTGTTGAGCTATACTTGAGTGAATCACCCGCACACCCTCAAAGGTGATTTTAGAATCAACCGTGCATTTTTTCAAAAGAGTAGAAAACTTCTTGAACCCATTTTCCACATTGCAGGATGTAGAGTCTGCTTTCATTTCCAAACCAAGGAACTCTTCACATGTAGAGACTGACAGCACTGCATTCTTACAGTAGACATGCAAGAGGACAAGAACTGCAAAAAGCTGAGCATGCTTGTGTTGAAGATTGAATCCAATGAGGGTGCTTTTTACAACACCCTGTATATAGCTGGAAGAATAGTTGGACTTTAGAATCATGAATCCATAAAAAGTTTTAGTGTTTCTGTTGGTCCTCTCAAACTCCATTAGCTTTTCTTCAAACAGTTTCTGTTCCTTCTCAGATAAATTGTTTTCAATGAAAACTGTATCATAAGTTTGTTCACAGGTTTCAACTCTCATGCAGTTTACAATTATCACTTGTGGAGCCTTTGAATACATGTTTTGCTTCTGACATTCCTCCTCAATTTGAAGTTGAAATTTTTTGACATCAGAAATATCCTGGAAGTCATCGATCATGAGCAAAACAGGAAGTCGTGTAGGTTTCTCATTTGTCTCATATGTTAGTAACTGCACTACTTGTTCTGCTGCCGCAATGTAATCACCTGTTGAGTCCTGTAGCACTGCACAACGAAATTTATCCTTGAGTGTCCACAGAACATGCATGGCCAGTGTAGTGCCACCACAGCCTGGAAGATGGAAGATGTTGAAAAATGCACAAGATCTTTCTAGACTGCATATGTCTGGAATAATAGTGTTGACAATGTAGTCAAACTTGTCTCGTTTGATGAACGCCGTTGAGCCAGGCTGTTCTGAGAAGTAGAAATTCCACCAAGACACTTTCCCTCCCTTATAAAAGATGTTTTCATGATGTTGTTGGTCTTCATTTCCTCCTTCACACTGGTTCACACAAAGAATACTCAGCATATCAAATGAGTCCTCCAGCAAAACCTTACCACCACCAAAACAAGGAAGAAACCGTTTTGATTTGCGGTTCTCTGACCACAAACTGAGGATTGTGCCATTGACTTCAGCAAAACTAAGTTCATAAATGCATCTCCTAGAGATGTCAACTCTATAACGGCCCTGAATGAGATCCTTCCAGTAAGTGTATGATGTTTCATTGTCACTGATGCATAAGATTTGGTTTCCTCCTTTAAGCTCCTGTAAAAACATATTGAAGGTCTCAAGCAAAGGGTCATTGGCATCACATTCCTGATTTAATAGCAAGAATATGACAAGAAACCTTTTATGATGCAGCACATCTTTTCGGCACAGGAAAGAAACAACATCACGCACAGAGGATCCTTTCTCAGTCAACCAGTTATCAGCATCAGAGGGGCTTTCATCTTTAATTCCTCCATTACAGAAAACCCAACTTGGGTTTTTAGTCAGTTTTAACTTGTCTGCAATGTCTTCAACTGCTCCTGTGAGTTTATACTCCGCTGGTAAATGAGGATTTTTTTTTTTTTTTTTGAATAACGTATTTAAGCCATGTTCAGCAGATTCTGGATCAAAATCCAAAACAGCCACTAGGTCCATGTAAAGAAGGAAACTGAAGTTTTCCAGCTGAACTGGATGAGCCTTGTTGGCCACCACAATGTACGATGTAAAGTGTGACCTGTCCAAAGATTGTGTCCCTCCTGTTATCATCTCACAGAGTTTAGAGCCTTGGACACTGGTTTTGACAATGGAGAGATGCTTTTCTTCAGCTTCCTTCCTCAGCTGGGATAACTGTGCCATGTTAGCAATATATTTCTCAACCTCCTTTGAGGAATCAGATGTAATGAGATTCTTACTGCTGCTGCAGTCTCTTATGAAAAAAGACTTGCTTTCATTTTTCTTCTTTGGCTTAGGCATCTTGTCTTTATTTTTGAGATTCTTGTTATTTTTTTCTAAATCATATGTGTTGAAATGAAGGTCTTGACAGACATTTGATGACGGCTCTATGTCCACTTCAATAACATATTTTCCAGAGGACGTCATGTCAGCTCTGAGAACTTCAACAAATCGAGGGGGTTTAATGCACATCTTTGCTACCTGAACATTCTTTTCCAATTTAAAATGTCTTTCAATTGCATGTTTCCGTTGATCATCAAAATCATCTGTTTTGGGGATGTCAACACCAAGAATTTGTCCGTGTGGTTTGTCTGCCACTCCGAAGTGAATGGTGCCATTAGTACGGCTGTTCATACAAGCTGCTGCAAATCGAATCACCTCATAAGTGTATTTTTTCATTCTGTTCTCCTCTGTTGTGTTGGTGAAGCCTTTGAATTCATGGCAGGGTTGAATGAGGTCTATAGGACCAGTTTCAGTCACATCTAGAGTGGTGTTTTCTCTGTATCTGTGAGCTGCATTAAATCTATTGAAAGGGTAAGGCTTTATGCTACAGGACAGAGTGAGCACATCATTCTGCTGTTGAGTCTTTTGTTTCAGAAGATCAATGTTGTGAACAATCAGTTTTCTTGCATTTAGTGACAGGCCTAGTTCTCTGAAATCAGGTGCCTCCAAGAGGAGAAGACCATCTCCATTAATTCTCTCATTATACAAAATGTCTGCATCTTCTCTGTCCACGTTTATCTCAAGCATCCAAGCTCTCACATGGTCTTTATTCCAGTCTTTGATGTCCTTTGGACATTCGGATGACACAGCTGTTTTCCCTTCTGTTTTCTGAAAGAAAATCAATATGTAAAGCAATGTGGCATTGACACTAGATGCCTGGATGTTTTTTTTAATCTTATAAAGCAGTAAGATGATGTGCATGAAAATATTGGCCTTTCTGGTGCTACTTACTCCAGAATGTCTTGAGGTTTCCATACTGTAACCAGAAACTCTTCTCATCAATAGCTTAAGATAAAAAATGCAAAGGTGTGATTAAAACAGTGTTATATAGCATAAATCTTGATTATCATTCATTCATTCATTCATTTTCTTTTCGGCTTAGTCCCTTTATTAATCTGGGGTCGCCACAGTGGAATGAACCACCAACTTAACTCCACACAGAAATGTCAACTGACCCGGCCGGGGCTCGAACCAGCGACCTTCTTGCTGTGAGGCGATTGTGCTACCCACTGCGCCACCATGCTACTCATCTTGATTATTCATTCATTCATTCATTCATTTATTTTCTTTTCAGCTTAGTCCCTTTATTAATCCGCCAACTTATCCAGCATATGTTTTACGCAGCGGATGCCCTTCCAGATGCAACCCATTTCTGGGAAACCATCTTGATTAGCACTTGCAGCACTAGAAGAGCATTCAGAGCATTAGTTGCTGTGTTAGTTAATGTGTAGTTAATGTGTTCAGAGAGATAAACATACTGCCAAATAAACAACACAAAACCATTCTGGTTTGTAACACAGGACCTCAGTGTTCATAGCACAGTGCCAGTTTCCACTTCCAAGTCACACGTGGAGGCTCAACAAATCGTACTAATAAATGCTCACAGTCCACTGTTAAATGATCAACGGGAGTGACCATTCTGTATTATATTGTAAAAAAAAATTGGTGTCTGAGATGCAGCAAGTCATCTGTACACTGTAAAAAATAATACCCCATATCTACTCAATACAATTGAGGTAACAGATTACAAGCAATATTATTAATTAAATTCAACAAATATGCATTGAGTAATAATTAATTAAATTAGCTTATTTAAAATTAGTCATTTAAAATGTGTAACCGCAAACAGTACTTAAAAATTTAGCATATTTTAAACAAAAATATTAATTTCATTGAACAGAAAAATCTAACCAATGTTAATGAAAACTACTCAATGTTTTTATTTAGATTTAACATAACAGTTGTGGATCCTGTTCATCAGCTGTAGAAAATAATACATAGGGTATTGTTTTTTAGAGCTGATGACACAATAAATCTGCCCAATAAAATTGATGACACAATCTGCACAATAAAATTAAATTAACAGATTACAAGCAATATTATTAATTAAATTCAACAAGTATGGATTGAGTAACAATGAATTAAATTTAGCTCAAATTAGTGGAGCCTGTTCAGCAGTGTGGAACCACAAAACAGATTTACAACAATCTCATAATAGACAATACGTCATATTACATACACAATAAAAAGTGTACATTCAAACACATTGATAGTGACTTTGAAACTATGCTGTTTAAAAAACATTATCAAACAACTGGACATTAAACAATAAACAATATTGTTTAAAAACAATAAAGAAAGTGATATTTATGTGATTACTTTTTGTTTGACAGTTTAAGTATCCAGATCCAAAGCAATTAAATTTTTTTTAATACATCAAAGATATTTTTGCCAGAATAATGCAGATTCATTGAACCAAAGAGGTCATGGCAGTTTCCTGGGAATACTACCCCTCTAATATCTTCCAGTGTTCACTAGACAGTCACTTGTAAAAACACAGTAAAATGCATAGGTCAAATCCAGGAGGACACAAGCTCTAGGAATGTAGTCAAGTGCCGTGTTTCCACTCTCGCACCTAAAGCGAGCGTGCCAATGCGAGTCAGTGCCAGTCGCGTTTACACAGTCACTTCCGGGGCCTGATCAGATGCCTTGCGTCGAAGCAGTCCAGCTGTGTCTTTAAAGATAAGGTAAAGATAAGGTCTATAAGAACTTTACCACCTTCGGTGATGATGATGATGATGATGTTAGTGTCTTTAGGCGGTCACTTGTAGAAGGCACCCTTTCTGGTCAACATTACTGCCATTACAAGCCGTTCAGTTCCTCTCGGTTCTTCATTGTCCAACACCATTAAGGAACAGTAAGAAAAAAAATGAATAAAGGAGAACATCTGTTAATAATCTGTTATCATGTTATGATGTGTATATGATAAGTGAAGTTTATTTATAAACTAATTTGGAGAGGATCACGTGCTTATGATTGCTTGCAGCCGGTCCCGCATTATCCAATTTATGATTCACCAATCAGACGATTCCTAAGCCACTATAAATACCCTAAGTTCCATATAACAGCCATCTTTATTTAATGAATCCCCCCTTCCACCCCTACTCTTCCTCCTTTCCTAGATGGGTGGTACGATGGCCCAGTGGTTAGCACTGTTGCCTCACAGCAAGAACGTCACTGGTTCTAGTCCTTACCAAGCCAGGTTTCCCCTGGGTTCTCCGGTTTCCTCCCACCGTTCAAAAACATGCGACTTAAGTTAATTGACTAATCTAAATTGGCACCATAGAGATGGTCCTAGTAAGTAGTTATCTCTTAAGAGCAATCACTATCTGTTCATTAGCTACTACAGCAGGGGAGTTCTCGAGATCTACCTGAGCTCAAACTCTCCTCTCGCCTTGTAAACGGGAGGGAGCCCCGGGCTCGAGGATCTTATGAGCTCAGGGCTCTCTCCCGGGACAGCATGCCAAACATGCTTTATAATCAATCATCAGCTAAGTGTGAACTCCTTAAAATATCAGAAACTCTACCTTTAGTCTCAGTTCTGTCTTACTCCAAGAGCTCCTCAGCAGCTGTAAAGATCCACGGTGCACAATGGCTTCTCTCTCAAATTCAGCACTCATCTTAAAAATGAATTGACAGAAAAAATACACTGTAAAATATTTGCTGACTAATAATTGTATAACTTTCACAGTAAGCCACTGTTATTTGTTTTACACCCAACCACTGTGAAATTACAGCCATATGTGACTTCAAGGTAGATAGTAAGGCCCATTACTGTGATTTCACAGTATTCTCTTGTAGAATGAACTATATTTTACTGTGACGTTACAATTAATGGCAATATGGTTACTGTGATTTAGCAGTAGGTTGCAGCTGAAATACTTAACTGTAACATGTATGTCCTGCTTGCTGCTGCAAACTAGACAGTCATCTATTCATAGTCAGTCATTTTCCTGATACACACTTGCTGGTTGATGTGTCTCCTCTGCCTCTTTGACACTATACAATAAGTTCTAATTAGTAAATATTGTTAGACAATATCATTTTTGTTTTTGTTTGATAATGAGGGTCATAATGAAGTAAAGGCCAGTGCTTACCTTATTCTTCAGTGCTCACTAAACCTCTGTGGTAACTTTACTGTGCTGTGCAATGCTGTGCTGAAATAGAACACAGTTAACACTAAGTTAACAGAAAATTACCTTTGTTAAAACTCAAACAGTCTCTAATACCTCAAAATTAGTATTAACGTTACAAAAACCTGCTAATTTCGTTTACAAAATGGTGCACTCAAACCATCTGTTAATGAACAACGTGACATAAGTACCTAACATTACAACTAAAGTTACTTGGTGAATTACATGCAATATAGAGATATATAAAACAATCGTTTTATTGACAGAATTGGACATTTAACACTTACCGATAAATCTGTTTGGATGAGACCACGATGAGTTGAAAATGCGAGCGTTCTGCGTTGTCTGTTGAAGATGTTGTTTGCGAGTCGAGTGGGCTCGATTCTAGGAATCAGCTCCCTTAAGTGAATTGTAAGAGTCGGATCCCACCCGAAACCGACTGCCATTTTGTATAATAACGTAAAACAACACTATGATTGATTACCATTTCGTTATGCTCAGCCACAGGCATTTTATACACTAGCTATAGTACACTAATTGTATGTGCAAATCGTAATATTGTTTTTTTTCTTTTATAAGAGCCATTCATTCATTCATTTCTTGTCGGCTTTGTCCCTTGCGGGGTCGCCACAGCGGAATGAACCGCCAACTTATCCAGCACGATTTTACGCAGCGGATGCCCTTCCAGCCGCAACCCATCTCTGGGAACTTCCACACACACATTCACACTCATACACTATGGACAATTTAGCTTACCCAATTCACCTGTACTGCATGTCTTTGGACTGTGGGGGAAACCGGAGCACCCGGAGGAAACCCACGCAAACCCAGGGAGAACATGCAAACTCCACACAGAAACGCCAACTGACCCAGCCCAGCCGAGGTTCGAACCTGCGACCCAGCGACGTTCTTGCTGTGAGGCAACAGCACTACCTACTGCGCCACTGGGTTACCCTTTATAAGAGCCAGTTATACATAATTCATTTGTGATATTAATTTAGTTAAAAAGCTTAAACCATGGTATGAAATATAACTAGAATTCATAGTGATTGTATTATCTAAAATACATAATTTAATAATTAATACAATTTATAAACTTTTACTTTGGTATTTTTGGCTTCCAACAGTAATACGTCATGAGGTCATTACTTTGTACGTTTAGGTCAGATTGCAGTTATGGATGTTGGAAGCAACACAGTTTTTTGACCGAGCTATATCGAGTCTATTGTACCGTTGTATTTTTGTTTTGCATTTCTTCAGTAAAACTTTTTTAAAAGAAGATTCGGTCTTACTCACATTTTTTTTAAATACTGGTTGTTGGAATAGCTGCAAAAGGTGGTACATAAGGGTGTGCACGAAAGGTGTGCCACTACATCTTTATCAGCGAAAATATTACATACAGTTGAAGTCAGAATTATTCGCCCCCCTGTTTATTTTTTCTCCAATTTCTGTTTAACGGAGAGCAGATTTTTTTAAACACATTTCTAATCATAATAGTTTTAATAACTCATCTCTAATAACTGATTTATTTTATCTTTGCCATGATGACAGTAAATAATATTTTACTAGATATTTTTCAAGACACTTCTACACAGCTTAAAGTGACATTTAAAGGCTTAACTAGGTTAATTAGGTTAACTAGGCAGGTTAGGGTAATTAGGCAAGTTATTGTATAACGATGGTTTGTTCTGTAGACTATCGAAAAATATATATAGCTTAAAGGGGTTAATAATTTTGACCTTAAAATGGTGTTTAAAAAATTAAAAACTGCTTTTATTCTAGCCGAAATAAAACAAATAAGACTTTCTTCAGAAGAAAAAATATTATCAGACATACTGTGAATTTTTTTTTGCTCTGTTAAACATCATTTAGGAAATATTTAAAAAAGAAAAACAAAATCAAAGGGGGGCGAATAATTCTGACTTCAACTATATATATAAAATGAAAAGTAACTAATAACTATTTACTTGAGTAATTTTTTCATCAGATACTTTTTTACTTTTATTCAAGTAACTTTTAAGATTGTTACTTTTACTTGAGTAAAAATGTCCGCAAGTACTTGTACTTTTACTTCAGTATAGATTTTGGATACTCTGCTTATGCCTCCGGCTATTTTAAAAATGCTCATTTTAAACACATTGGATTTAATCAATATTTTCTCTTTTTGAAATTATTCAAAAATAGTTCTTATAACAAAATTGATTCGATTTTATTACAGACATTTTTAGGTAATTTCAAAGCAAAAAAAAAATGCACTAAAATAATTAAATTAATTTTATTAAATAAAGTGTACATATTAATATTATTGAAATCTACAAGGCCACAGAAATACTTTTTACAGTGAACGGTAGTGATTTTGTAAAATATTCACTTTATTGTGTGTTATGTCTAAACGGCGATCATAAACAGCTATTTTCTCATTTCAAATGAATAAAGGCACACCTCACTTTAACCCACAAAGACTGAGACATGTATAAACACAGCTGGGTTTGCTGTTTTGAGTTTTAAGCTATATTTCTGTTACACTTACCTTTATGTCAAGTGTCCTCGTTGAAAGAAGTATGATTTGAGTTTCGATTCTTAAGATTTTTTTCCTTCTTATAGGAGGAGTAGGTTCGTGCAAAAGAAGGAATTCAGCAAGGTTGCCAGATATTTTTTATTTATTTTATTAGCCTAATACAGTATTTTAAACAATTTATTATTTATTTACTTGTAAAATTACTACTGTGTCAGATTCGCTAGGAAAACTGGCAAAATATCTGGTCTGCTGCTGAGATTTTTTTAAATAATTAAATTATATGTATTTTAATTATTGAATCCAATTAATGAATTATTTAAGTATTATTACAGTTGTGTATTTTTTTTATTCAGATAAGCTGTGTTGTAGATATGGAGGAAAGATTATTGAAAAATTACTTTATTCTAAATTAGCATTCAGGTTTAATCTTTCCATTCATTGGGATCAATTGTCAATAGTTCATTGCAATAAAATAATTTAAATTCAACTGGATTTATTTTGTTCTGTCTGATCAAAATGATGTGGCATTACAGTGTTATAGAATGAATATGCAACAGTACATATCAAATGGTTAATTTACTATACTTTAGAAAGCTTTTTTAAATCAGCCCTTTCCTAATTCAGCGTGCAATATTTGTAGGATTGTCACAGTTTTTTTTTTTTTAAATCAAATAAATGCTAAATGTATAAAAGAGAATGAACCTCCATGTCAGGTGTCCCTCTGAATGGTTAAATATGTTTTGTACTTCTGGTATGTAGAACAGTGTTAATTCAACAAGGTTGCCAGATTATGTCTAATCTTGCACTCAATTCTCAGCACTTAATAATGCATGAAAAAAAGTGTGGTAAAAAATAATTCAATAAATATAGCCAAATGTGTTTTAGAAGAGATTTGAAACTGAATTTTTTTTATAAAATTACCTGTATTTAAATTGGCATACATCTTTTTTTGCTGTTTTTTAAGTATATATATATATATATATATATATATATATATATATATATATATATATATATATATATATATATATATATATATATATATTGTACAAAATGAACATTATTTCTTCTGGGAACCATCAAATGTAATTAGGCTACATAATAATTGTGCCAATTTTATTTAATGTAAATAGGGAATTGCCCTTCCTTGCCTTTCAATATGGACAAAACAAATCTTTTAAATATTCTACAGAAGAAATCCATACAGATGTGTATGTGCGTAAATATATAATTTAATTAGGCAAGTCATTGTATAATGATGGTTTGTTAGTAGACAATTGAAAACAAATACTGCTTTAGGGGGCTAATAATATTGCCCTTAAAATGGTTTTTAAAAATAAAAAACTGCTTTTATTCTCGCTGAAATAAAACAAATAAGACTTTCTCCAGAAGAAAAAATATTATATGAAATACTGTGAAAAATTCCTGAATCTGTTCAACATCATTTGGGAAATATTTGAAAAAGAAAAAAAGCAATGTTGAGTCCTTCTTGAGCTGAATTGTCAGTTAAAAAATTATAATCCAATTAACCATTGTGTTCATGAAGTAATTTAATCAGAAACTAATTTAAATAGAGAAAAACTAAGCCTAAAATGAGTTCTAAATTAGAACATTAATTAACAATGTAAAAAATATCTGTAAATAAACAGTTTTCCGTATCTGGTGATTCATGTTCCACTTATTTATGCTTTTGAGTTGCATTATGGGATCTTAATCTAAAAAAAAAAAAAAAAAAAAAAGCTTTTAATGCTGAAAAGTGTGAAAACATGATAAATGATAATGAAAGTTTTATTGACATTTGTAATAGTTTGCAGTGCTATATTGTCTGGGTTTGTGTTATATATTACACTACAAACACCTTGTAATAAACTGCAGCACATTTTCTGCTATTTTACAGACTTATTTCTCTATTAATTATTTCTTATACATTATATTACGTCAAACTACTAAAATGTCAATAAAAGTTGAATTTTCAACATCAAAAGTGGACAGAGCAGAGATCAACATCCCATAATGCGATTAGTTAGAAATTAACTAATAATATTGAAACAAAGAAAAATATCTCATTTATAAGAGAGAGATTAAAAAAAATGTAACTCATTTAGGAAAAAGAGAAAACTCAATTCATTTTATTTTTCATTAGTTCTGCTAAATTTTCTTCAACAAAAGTTGATCATCATTTTTGCTGTTTCCTGGAAAGAGAAACCGTTCTCTCAGCATTCATCTCTTTCACTTTATTAAAGTTTTCGTCATAAATGAAACTTACCTGTGTTGTCTAACTTGTTCAGTTAGTTTCTCAATGCTGCACCTATGAACCTCAAGTACTGGTACATGTTTTCCCCTCAAATGACTCACCTGAGTGTCTACGCAGATGTTGTGATACTTTGGGTTGAAAAGTGTTTGGGGAAATGGGTTTAAATATGATTTAAATAGCATTTCCTACATTTACCTGAATTTAGAGTCCATGGTGAAACAAAACAAAAAATAGGCTGATTAAACATTTCATTTCAAACTAACCTAAAATTTTATTTAAAAAAAAAACAAAAAATAAAATGCTACTTTTTTTTCTTTGCTCACAGAAGTCAAGCCCCACTCTGGGGCAGCCCTTGGCTGACCTCTTTATGTAGCTCAAAGGACAGAGCTGTCCCGGGAGACGCTTGCTAATACCCAGAGTGGGGCCAAGGGCCATATGGCCATTTAAACCAGGCGCAGACTTGGACAGTCTCATCCAGCCTTGCACCAACTTGTGCTGCAAAAGGGATCATTACTCCCAATAGGTTAATAACCCGGGCTGAACCTAGACCCGGGTGTCCCACGAGACACTCTTAACACACGAGACAGGGATCATTTGTCCCGATTGGGATTTAACTAAGGCTGAACCTGGACATGGGTGTTCCACGCGACACTTTTACCACACGAGACAGGGATCATTTGTCCTGATTGAAGCCATTTTTAATACACAGATACAGGAATAATAAAGACACTGCATGAAGAACACCATATAACCTTATATTGTTTTAGAAAATTGTATATTATTTATTCAGGAAGATTCAGAGTCTTCTGTTGGTTCAAGCAGGCGTGTCCCCTGGCTTTTCCCCTGCCATGGCAGCGTCCTCCTGCTGGTTCCCTCCTGTAATTAAACACAGTAAGGCCAGTTAGCCAACACCACATGCCCTGCTTTGGCTAGCCAAAGAGGAACTGACTTACCAGGGGTGACCCGGGACTCTAGGCCTTCTTGCGCCCCTTCCTTGGGCTTTCTCTGTCCGCCGCCGCCTCCTCCTCCTCCTCCTCTACCAAGGCCCTCTCGAAGAGTCTGCGGTGCTGATGTACTTGCAGAGGGCCGAGGTGAAGTGCGTAGAATTTTTCTGAGGTTGAAGTGTCATGACACATGAAGTGCGCCACCTTCCGGCGATCCTCTGAAGAATGTGCATTCTTTGCCTGCGTCAGAGACAGACAGACAGGATCTTTTTAGGGTCAAAGCCGCTGGCAGTCATGTGGCCACAGGGGCATTACATACATACTCACGTGCGCTGCTATGGCTGTCCAGACGTCAGTGAAGGTGGGTTTGCCGGGAAGCCCCATGCTGGTCCACGCAGATTGGACATATTTGTTTAGGGTCCGGCAGGGAGAGGCTCTGGAAGTAAAAAAAAATGGGTGGCCTGCCTTCCACCCGGGAGACTAGCCCGCAGCTCCAAGAACCTCCGGAACCAGCTGTATTCTTCCTTGTTGAGAGACAACTGGGGCCGCACCGAAGCCTCTGTTTGTTTTATTAGTGGTGATCTGGCCATAAAACAAGCAGAGAAAAGGTGAGTGAGTGAGTGAGTGAGTGAGTGAGTGCGTACTACTGGTGGCCCCCACCCGCAGAGTCACACTCACATGACATAGGCAGAGTCGTCTGGGCTTCTGGAGGCCTCTTCAACCTCCTGGATTGTCAGATTCTGGAACACGCCACAACGATGGCCTGAGATGGTGGTCAGGTAACCCGTCAGAAATCCATAGAAGCGCCACTGCTGCCTGGTGTCTGGCTTAGACTCTAGGCTATCTGGTAAAGATAGGCAGTGATTTAGACCAATTAGACTTTTGCCAACAAACACCATGAATGTTTTAACTTAGCAAGAGCTGTTGGTGCCCCAGAGCTCCAGTTCAACTGGCCAAGCCAGTGTGCCCACTTCCATCAAATAGAGTACTCTATTTGAGGGAAGCGGGCACACTGGGTTGGCCGGTTTAACCAAGAGCCGTTGGTGCCTCAGAGCGGAAAGGAGGAAGGTCAGTGTTTCCACCACCTGGAAGCGGGTGGTGGAAACTCTGACCGGCGGGACTGAACACTCACCTAGAAGGGCAGGGATTTTTCTTCCAGCCGTTTGGTGACAGCGTACCAGGCTGGCTTTGGAGATCAACCTGCCTTCTTTCGCCTGCTTCGTTTTCACCTCGTGCACCACAACGTTCCGGCGTATGCCGCGACTGAGAGCTCTGATCTCTCTGCGTATCAGCACCAGGGCAGTGCTGGAGAGGCGACAGGAGAATCAGAATCAGTTTTATTGCCAAGTGTGCTTCACACACACAAGGAATTTGTTTTGGCTACAGAAGCTTCCAGTATACATAAAGTGACAAGTGACAACACAAAATTAAATATGAGAAAAGAAAAAGGCGATAAACATTAAACAGATGCAGTAAGTAAAAAATATCTGACTGTTGAATTGTATGTACAGATATGTTGTAAATATACAGGTTATAAGGTGCTGTGTACCAATGCGAATGGAGAAAGTATTGCATTGTATATTGTTATAAGGTGCTGTGTACAAGTGCGTATGGGTAAATATTGCACATTTATTGCCCAGTAGGGGAATATTTAACTGTTCATGAGGTAGATGGCCTGAGGAAAGAAGCTTTTCCTGTGTCTGGCTGTTTTTGTGCTTGGTGCCCTGTAGCGCCGCCCAGACGGTAACAGTTCGAACAGGTAATGTGCTGGATGCGAGGCATCCAGAGTGATTTTGCGAGTCCTTTTACTCACTCTGGAAGAGTACAGTTCTTGAAGTGTAGGAAGGGTAGTGCCAGTGATTCGTTCAGCAGTCCGGACTATTCGCTGTAGTCTACGGAGGTCAGTTTTGGCAGCTGAGCTGAACCAGACGGTGATAAAAGTGCAGAGGATGGATTGGATGACAGCTGAGTAGAACTGTACGAGCAGCTCCTGTGGCAGGTTGAACTTCCTCAGCTGACGAAGGAAGTACAGTCTCTGCTGGGCTTTCTTCACAATAGAGTCTATGTGAATGTCCTACTTCAGATCCTGAGAGATGGTGGTGCCCAGGAACCTGAATGACTCTACTGCAACCACAGTACTGTTCATGATGGTGAGTGGGGGGAGTGCAGGGGGGTTTCTCCTAGAGTCCACTATCATCTCCACTGTTTTGAGCGTATTCAGCTCCAGGTTGTTGTATCTGCACCATAAAGCCAGCCGCTCCACCTACTGTCTGTATGCAGACTCGTCACCGTTCCAGATGAGGCCGATAACAGTAGTGTCATCTGCAAACTTTAAGAGCTTAATGGAGGGGTCTTTTGCGGTGCAGTCGTTAGTGTACAGGGAGAAGAGCAGCGGGGGGAGAACACATCCCTGGGGGGCATGATGGTGCGGCTGTCGGATGTGATTTTGCCCATTCTGACTAGCTGTTGTCTATCTGTCAGAAAGCTGGTGATCAATTGACAGACAGAGCTGGGGACAGACAGCTGGGTCAGTTTGTTCTCGAACAGTGATGGGACGATGGTGTTAAAGGCAGAACTGAAGTCCACAAACAGTATCCTTGCGTAGTTCCCTGGTTTGTCCAGATGTTGTAGGGTATAATGCAGTCCCATGTTGACTGCATCTTCCACAGACCAGTTTGCTCTATAGGCAAACTGCAGGGGGTCCAGCAAAGGTCCAGTGATGTCCTTCAGATATGCTAGCACCAGTCTTTTGAATGACTTCATGGCCACAGATGTTAGGGCAACAGGTCTGTAGTCATTGAGTCCTGTGATCTTTGGTTTCTTTGCTATTGGGATGATGGTGGAGCATTTGAAGCAGGATGGAACTTTGCGCTGTTCCAGTGATCTGTTGAAGATCTGTGTGAAAATAGGAGCCAGCTGGTCCGCGCAGGTTTTCAGACAGGCTGGTGAAACACCGTCTGGACCTGGTGCTTTCCGTCTTTTCTGTTTTCTGAAGATCTAACGCACATTATCCTCACTGATCTGAAGTGCCGGGGGGGAGAGGGAGATGGCTGGAAGTGTTGATGGCTGTGTAGGGAGATGGTCCAGGCGGGTGTGAGGTGTCTGGTCAGAGGTGTCAAATCTACAGTAGAATGTATTCAGCTCGTTTGCAAGATGTTTGTTGCTGTCAATGCTGGGGGGTGGTGTTTTGAAGTTGGTAAGGTCTTTCAGGCCTTTCCACACTGATGCAGGGTCGTTGGCAGAAAACTGGTTTTGCAGCTTTTTGGCATAGCTCTTCTTAGCCACACCAATCTCCTTTGTCAGTGTGTTCCTGGCTTGATTGTACAAAATCCTGTCCCCACTCCTGTAGGCATCCTCTTTTGCATGACGAAGCTGTCTAAGTTTTGGTGTGAACCATAGTTTATCATTGTTAAATGATAAGTAGGTCCTGGTAGGGATGCATAACTTCTCACAGAAACTGATGTATGATGTTACAGTCTCTGTGAGCTCATCTAGGTCGGTGGCTACAGCTTCAAAAACACTTCAATCAGTGCATTCGAAACAGGCTTGTAAGACCTGCTCTGTGTCGTTGGTCCATCTCTTAACAGTCCTTAATACTGGCTTAGTAGTTTTAAGTTTTTGCCTGTAAGTTGGTATAAGATGAACCAGGCAGTGGTCAGAGAGTCGTAGAGCTGCTCTGGCGACGGAGCGATATGCATCCTTTATTGTGGTGTACAAATGGTCCAAAATATTATTGTCTCTGGTGGGGCATGTGATGTGCTGTTTGAATTTAGGCAGCTCATGTGTGAGTTTTGCCTGATTACAGTCACCGAGAATGATAAAAACAGAGTCCGGGTGCCGTTGTTTACTCTCTGTGATCAGATCAGACAGCTGTTGCAGCGCGGGTACTCACATGTGCTTGCGGTGGAATGTAAACACCGATGAGAATGAACGAGGAAAACTCCCGTGGTGCGTAAACGGCTTGCAGTTAATGAAAAGTACTTCCACGTCAGGACAGCACATCTTCTTTAACACAGTTACATCCGTACACCACCTCCTGTTGATGTAAAAGCATGTCCCACCACTGCGCGTTTTGCCCGTTGACTCCGTATCGCGATCTGCTCTGTACAGCTGAAAGTCCGGTAGGTGTAATGCGCTGTCCGGAATGGCTTCGTTCAGCCAGGTTTCTGTGAAACACAGCGCAGCAGAGTTGTTAAAGTTCTTGTTTTTGCGTGTGAGCAGAAGTAGTTCGTCCATTTTGTTAGGAAGTGAGCGGAGATTCGCCAGATGGATGCTAGGCAGCGCCGTTCTGAAGCCGCGCTGTCTCAGCCTGACAAGCGTGCCAGCTTGCTTCCCACGCTTGCGCGTCTTGTAGAGTTTCCACAAAGCAGCTGCTCCACCGACGACAATGTTCCGCAAAACGCCAGAGAAATCAAAATCAAAAGCCGGCGGGGTTTCCGAGATGTAATCGAGGAATTGCGCCACGTTCTTCAGATAGTGCTGCCTGGTGGGCTCGGCCATGCGCGTTGGCCCCAGAAGAGCAGCCCAAGCTCGGATCCGCGCTGGCTGGTTGAGAAAGAGGAAGTGCTCTGGATCGGCGTTGCCTTTCGCCATATATTCGAGGAACTCTTACCCTCGTTACTTTGGATGCGACATTGTTTCTCAGACGAGCCGTGGGGTCGCTGCCCAGTTGGAAACCCTCAAACTCTTCCAACAGCAGGTCTGCAGAAAGGGAGTCAAAGTTAAAAGTCAGCCGTGATGATGTACCCCAAGCAGCCCAACAGAATACTGCCAAAACCGTACTTAATTGAGGGTGGGAACATGGTCTGGGAACGGATACTTTTGCGGGTCGTAGGCTTCCAGAGGGCCGGGGGGCGTAGGGCCTCCGGGCGCCCCCGCCTGGGGGCCGGGTCGGGGGATTATGGTGCAGGAGACAACCTTCTCCTCCTCCTCCTCCTCGTCCTCCTGCCCACCCTCCGCAACTTCCGATAACGACGTGTGAATTCGCCCAGGGTGGACCTGGCCTTGTCCACCTGCTTGCGGAGGCCTGACAGCTGGGCCTGGATGTGGTCCGTAGCGAGCCTGCAGCGGGGGTCGGTGCATGGACGCCCGGCTTCGGGGCCCTCTGGTTGTTCCTGGTCCTCCTCTTCAGAGGACGCTAGCCGAGACACCATGGGAACCGCTGGGTGAGTGGACTGCAACCACCGCAGTTCCTGAGCTACTTTGCGGTGCTTTGCACTCCCCATGGCCTTCCTTCCGGGCCGAGGCCGAGAGCTCCGTGTGCTGCTTCAGGTATCTGTCTAGCCGGGTCAGCGTCCTCCGACAGCCTGGCACCGGGCACGGCATCTTCCGCGTGTCCACACGGCCAGTGGCGAGCGAGAGCAAGAGCCTCTTCTCGTCCCAGTTGGTCACCTTGTGAACCGCTGACATGTGCGGCGAGAGCCGGCTGTAGACATTGAGGCAGAGCGCACATTCGGCCATGACCGTCCAAGACCAACGATGCGGGGGAAAGAGACCCACACGCCACGTGGAGCGGTTCAAAAGGAGGCGGCGGAGGCATCCACTTCCACGTCATGCTGCTGGTGGCCTTCTTAAAGGGGCAGACACCCCCAACCCGCTCCAGGGGTGTAAACCGATACCTTCAGATCCTTTTATCCAACCGGGTTGCAAGCAATGCGCATATTTAAAAGCTGTTAGGGCAGACTCACTGTGCCAGCCCTGGGAACCCTTTGCACGGCTTTTGTCTTCCCTTTCAAAGGGATCGTTATATATATATGAGAGCCCCGTCGAACATGCACCATTTCCGAGCAGACTCACTGTGCCAGCCGTGGGAACCTTGGCACGGCTTTTGTCTCCCTTTCAAAGGGATGGTTATATATATGAGAGCCCCATCGAACACACACCATTTCCAGGTAGACTTACTGCACCACTAGCCCTAGCTTGTTTCACCCTCCCGGAGACTCTAACTAAGCCCCACCGACTAACCCCCACCCACCCGCCGGGGGTGGGCGGGCGGGCAGCACTGGGCGCGGGCACACACAGGGGCTGGGGACCTTGGCAGACCCGTAGTCCTACTCCACTGGCCCTAGCTTGTTTCACCTTGCCGGAGACTCTAACTAATGGAATCAGCCCCCAGGCGAGGGGGCAGTGGGAGCACGGGCCGAGAATCAGCGGGAGGGATAAAACCCAGGGGGTCGGGCAGGCAGAGTGGCAGTCATGCTCTAGGTCAAAACCAGACGGGCCATCTGGGTTCTTCTCCCACAGAGAAAGGCGGGAAAGGGGGGGGGGGGGGGGGGGGGGGGGGGGGTTGATGTGTGCGGAGGGACACCCCCCTCACTTCCCTGAAAGCACGCCCAAAACAGGGAAGGAATCAACCGCACCCATAGAGGCTGACCCAACCTCGGACACCTTAGGGCCAAGGGTGGGGGCCAGGTGGGCACCTACCCTTGGGGCGACACAAGCTCCTATCGGCCATTAGAGTGGTCTGAGCGCAAAATTGTCAGAGACGTAGTGGACAAATTTGCACCTTCCCTGATTTCATGATGGCAGGTCAGAGACAATTGGTGTCGGGCGCGGGACGTCCCGGCAGGTATGCCGGGAAAGGTGGTCTCCTGTCGGGCATGGCCTGGCGGGCTTGGGCCTGGGTCTAAGCCAGTCCATCGGTAAGGGTCGTCAACTCGTTCCTCCTGCCCACCTGTCAGACCAACTGTCTTCCTACCGGACCTCAGTCGTTTCAGGCTCTCGCTAGAAAGACCCACTTCCGCAAAGTGGACTTGGTCATTTCAGAGACCCACCATCCTCCAACTGGACCTTTGAACTATCAGAGGGCCCTGGAGCCATAGACCTCTGTACCCCCGAAGCCAGACCCACTCTGCCCGGGGGTTCGCACCTTTTCCGGGGCCGAACTCTAGGCTCAGAGAGCCCTGGAGCCATAGACCTCTGTACCCCTGAAGCCAGACCCACTCTGCCCGGGGGTTCACACCTTTTCCGGGGCCGAACTCTAGGCTCAGAGTGCCCTGGAGCCATTGACCTCTGTACCCCCGAAGCCAGACCCACTCTGCCCGGGGGTTCGCATCTTTTCCAGAGCCAAACTGTAGGCTCAGAGGGCCCTGGAGCCATTGACGTCCATACCCCCGAAGCCAGACCCACTCTGCCCGGGGGGTCTCACCCTTTCCGGGGCTGAACTCTAGGCTCAGAGGGCCCTGGAGCCATTGACTTCCACAACCCCCAGCCCCCAAAGCCAGACCCACTCTGCCCGGAGACCACCACCCTTTCCCGGCCCAAACTGCACCACTGCAGGCCCTGGGGCCATTGCCTTCTAAAACCCCCATTCCCTAAAGCCAGACCCACTCCGCCCGGAGACCACCACCCTTTCCCGGCCCAAACTGCACCACCGCAGGCCCTGGGACCATTGTCCTCCATAATCCCCAGCCCCCAAAGCCAGACCCACTCTGCCCGTGGGTCACACCTTTTCTGGGGCAAGCGCCGGCTCCGCAGGGTCCCCTGGATTGACACCTATTCTCCAGCAGTGCCCGGGTACCCCACACTTAAGCCCGGCAACATGTACTTCGCAATGAGCCAGCCAAACGTACCGTTGGTGACCCACCTGGCTCTGGTGCACTACCCTCTCCCCCTGGAAGAATTCGAGTTTAAAGATAGCTTGGGGGGCACCAGCCTTTCCTAGTTCCACTGCCTGACGCCATGTTCAATTTTCGAGGTAGCTGGGGTGCACCAGCGACACGTAGTTCTACCAACAGCTAGCTTAAGACTTCCGTGATTGCCTTGCGCATGGTGGGCAGCGGGTCTCTCCACCCCAGACGCGCGCCCAACAGCTCGTGGGAAATGGACGCTCTTACCCGGGCAGCGGAGCTGGCCAAAGACCCCTTGGCTTGGGTCTCTCCGCACCAGACGAGCGCCCAACAGCTCACCGGAAACGGATGCTCTTACATGGGCAGCGGAGCTGGCCATAGACCCCTTGGCTTGGGTCTCTCTGCGCCCAACAGCTCGCGGGAAACGGACGCTCTTACTCGGGCAGCGGAGCTGGCCAAAGACCCATTGGCTTGCGTCTCTCCATGCCAGACGCGCGCCCAACAGCTCGCGGGAAACACACGCTGTTACCCGGGCAGCAGAGCTGGCCAAAGACCCCTTGGCTTGGGTCTCTCTGTGCCAGACGTGCGCCCAACAGCTCGCGGGAAACAGACGCACTTGCTCGCGCAGCAGAGCTGGTCAAAAGCCCCCTGGTTCGTTAAACCTCAAAGCCGTCAAAACCTGTCCACATTTTTACACCTTACCCAAAACCTCAACGGCAGGTCAGAGGCAATTGGCGTCGGGTATGTACCTCCTGGCACGGGACTTGGGCCTGGGTCTAAGCAAGTTCACCGGTGAGGTGAACTGAATGAGTTCTAAATTAGAACATTAATTAACAATGTAAAAAATATCTGTAAATAAACAGTTTTCCGTATCTGGTGATTCATGTTCCACTTATTTATGCTTTTGAATTGCATTATGGGATCTTAATCTAAAAAAAAAAAAAAAAGCTTTTGATGCTGAAAAGTGTGAAAACATGATAAATGATAACGAAAGTTTTATTGACATTTGTAATAGTTTGCAGTGCTATATTGTCTGGGTTGGTGTTATATATTACACTACAAACACCTTGTAATAAACTGCAGCACATTTTCTGCTATTTTACAGACTTATTTCTCTATTAATTATTTCTTATACATTATATTACGTCAAACTACTAAAATGTCAATAAAAGTTGAATTTTCAACATCAAAAGTGGACAGAGCAGAGATCAACATCCCATAATGCGATTAGTTAGAAATTAACTAATAATATTGAAACAAAGAAAAATATCTCATTTATAAGAGAGAGATTAAAAAAAATGTAACTCATTTAGGAAAAAGAGAAAACTCAATTCATTTTATTTTTCATTAGTTCTGCTAAATTTTCTTCAACAAAAGTTGGTCATCATTTTTGCTGTTTCCTGGAAAGAGAAACCGTTCTCTCAGCATTCATCTCTTTCACTTTATTAAAGTTTTCGTCATAAATGAAACTTACCTGTGTTGTCTAACTTGTTCAGTTAGTTTCTCAATGCTGCACCTATGAACCTCAAGTACTGGTACATGTTTTCCCCTCAAATGACTCACCTGAGTGTCTACGCAGATGTTGTGATACTTTGGGTTGAAAAGTGTTTGGGGAAATGGGTTTAAATATGATTTAAATAGCATTTCCTACATTTACCTGTATTTAGAGTCTATGGTGAAACAAAACAAAAAATAGGCTGATTAAACATTTCATTTCAAACTAACCTAAAATTTTATTTTAAAAAAAAACAAAAAATAAAATGCTACTTTTTTTTCTTTGCTCACAGAAGTCAAGCCCCACTCTGGGGCAGCCCTTGGCTGACCTCTTTATGTAGCTCAAAGGACAGAGCTGTCCCGGGAGACGCTTGCTAATACCCAGAGTGGGGCCAAGGGCCATATGGCCATTTAAACCAGGCGCAGACTTGGACAGTCTCATCCAGCCTTGCACCAACTTGTGCTGCAAAAGGGATCATTACTCCCAATAGGTTAATAACCCGGGCTGAACCTAGACCCGGGTGTCCCACGAGACACTCTTAACACACGAGACAGGGATCATTTGTCCCGATTGGGATTTAACTAAGGCTGAACCTGGACATGGGTGTTCCACGCGACACTTTTACCACACGAGACAGGGATCATTTGTCCTGATTGAAGCCATTTTTAATACACAGATACAGGAATAATAAAGACACTGCATGAAGAACACCATATAACCTTATATTGTTTTAGAAAATTGTATATTATTTATTCAGGAAGATTCAGAGTCTTCTGTTGGTTCAAGCAGGCGTGTCCCCTGGCTTTTCCCCTGCCATGGCAGCGTCCTCCTGCTGGTTCCCTCCTGTAATTAAACACAGTAAGGCCAGTTAGCCAACACCACATGCCCTGCTTTGGCTAGCCAAAGAGGAACTGACTTACCAGGGGTGACCCGGGACTCTAGGCCTTCTTGCGCCCCTTCCTTGGGCTTTCTCTGTCCGCCGCCGCCTCCTCCTCCTCCTCCTCTACCAAGGCCCTCTCGAAGAGTCTGCGGTGCTGATGTACTTGCAGAGGGCCGAGGTGAAGTGCGTAGAATTTTTCTGAGGTTGAAGTGTCATGACACATGAAGTGCGCCACCTTCCGGCGATCCTCTGAAGAATGTGCATTCTTTGCCTGCGTCAGAGACAGACAGACAGACAGGATCTTTTTAGGGTCAAAGCCGCTGGCAGTCATGTGGCCACAGGGGCATTACATACATACTCACGTGCGCTGCTATGGCTGTCCAGACGTCAGTGAAGGTGGGTTTGCCGGGAAGCCCCATGCTGGTCCACGCAGATTGGACATATTTGTTTAGGGTCCGGCAGGGAGAGGCTCTGGAAGTAAAAAAAAATGGGTGGCCTGCCTTCCACCCGGGAGACTAGCCCGCAGCTCCAAGAACCTCCGGAACCAGCTGTATTCTTCCTTGTTGAGAGACAACTGGGCTGCACCGAAGCCTCTGTTTGTTTTATTAGTGGTGATCTGGCCATAAAACAAGCAGAGAAAAGGTGAGTGAGTGAGTGAGTGAGTGAGTGAGTGAGTGAGTGAGTGCGTACTACTGGTGGCCCCCACCCGCAGAGTCACACTCACATGACATAGGCAGAGTCGTCTGGGCTTCTGGAGGCCTCTTCAACCTCCTGGATTGTCAGATTCTGGAACACGCCACAACGATGGCCTGAGATGGTGGTCAGGTAACCCGTCAGAAATCCATAGAAGCGCCACTGCTGCCTGGTGTCTGGCTTAGACTCTAGGCTATCTGGTAAAGATAGGCAGTGATTTAGACCAATTAGACTTTTGCCAACAAACACCATGAATGTTTTAACTTAGCAAGAGCTGTTGGTGCCCCAGAGCTCCAGTTCAACTGGCCAAGCCAGTGTGCCCACTTCCATCAAATAGAGTACTCTATTTGAGGGAAGCGGGCACACTGGGTTGGCCGGTTTAACCAAGAGCCGTTGGTGCCTCAGAGCGGAAAGGAGGAAGGTCAGTGTTTCCACCACCTGGAAGCGGGGGTGGTGGAAACTCTGACCGGCAGGACTGAACACTCACCTAGAAGGGCAGGGATTTTTCTTCCAGCCGTTTGGTGACAGCGTACCAGGCTGGCTTTGGAGATCAACCTGCCTTCTTTCGCCTGCTTCGTTTTCACCTCGTGCACCACAACGTTCCGGCGTATGCCGCGACTGAGAGCTCTGATCTCTCTGCGTATCAGCACCAGGGCAGTGCTGGAGAGGCGACAGGAGAATCAGAATCAGTTTTATTGCCAAGTGTGCTTCACACACACAAGGAATTTGTTTTGGCTACAGAAGCTTCCAGTATACATAAAGTGACAAGTGACAACACAAAATTAAATATGAGAAAAGAAAAAGGCGATAAACATTAAACAGATGCAGTAAGTAAAAAATATCTGACTGTTGAATTGTATGTACAGATTAGTTGTAAATATACAGGTTATAAGGTGCTGTGTACCAATGCGAATGGAGAAAGTATTGCATTGTATATTGTTATAAGGTGCTGTGTACAAGTGCGTATGGGAAAATATTGCACATTTATTGCCCAGTAGGGGAATATTTAACTGTTCATGAGGTAGATGGCCTGAGGAAAGAAGCTTTTCCTGTGTCTGGCTGTTTTTGTGCTTGGTGCCCTGTAGCGCCGCCCAGACGGTAACAGTTCGAACAGGTAATGTGCTGGGTGCGAGGCATCCAGAGTGATTTTGCGAGTCCTTTTACTCACTCTGGAAGAGTACAGTTCTTGAAGTGTAGGAAGGGTAGTGCCAGTGATTCGTTCAGCAGTCCGGACTATTCGCTGTAGTCTACGGAGGTCAGTTTTGGCAGCTGAGCTGAACCAGACGGTGATAGAAGTGCAGAGGATGGATTGGATGACAGCTGAGTAGAACTGTACGAGCAGCTCCTGTGGCAGGTTGAACTTCCTCAGCTGACGAAGGAAGTACAGTCTCTGCTGGGCTTTCTTCACAATAGAGTCTATGTGAATGTCCTACTTCAGATCCTGAGAGATGGTGGTGCCCAGGAACCTGAATGACTCTACTGCAACCACAGTACTGTTCATGATGGTGAGTGGGGGGAGTGCAGGGGGGTTTCTCCTAGAGTCCACTATCATCTCCACTGTTTTGAGCGTATTCAGCTCCAGGTTGTTGTATCTGCACCATAAAGCCAGCCGCTCCACCTACTGTCTGTATGCAGACTCGTCACCGTTCCAGATGAGGCCGATAACAGTAGTGTCATCTGCAAACTTTAAGAGCTTAATGGAGGGGTCTTTTGCGGTGCAGTCGTTAGTGTACAGGGAGAAGAGCAGCGGGGGGAGAACACATCCCTGGGGGGCATGATGGTGCGGCTGTCGGATGTGATTTTGCCCATTCTGACTAGCTGTTGTCTATCTGTCAGTAAGCTGGTGATCAATTGACAGACAGAGCTGGGGACAGACAGGTGGGTCAGTTTGTTCTCGAACAGTGATGGGACGATGGTGTTAAAGGCAGAACTGAAGTCCACAAACAGTATCCTTGCGTAGTTCCCTGGTTTGTCCAGATGTTGTAGGGTATAATGCAGTCCCATGTTGACTGCATCTTCCACAGACCAGTTTGCTCTATAGGCAAACTGCAGGGGGTCCCGCAAAGGTCCAGTGATGTCCTTCAGATATGCTAGCACCAGTCTTTTGAATGACTTCATGGCCACAGATGTTAGGGCAACAGGTCTGTAGTCATTGAGTCCTGTGATCTTTGGTTTCTTTGCTATGGGATGATGGTGGAGCATTTGAAGCAGGATGGAACTTTGCGCTGTTCCAGTGATCTGTTGAAGATCTGTGTGAAAATAGGAGCCAGCTGGTCCGCGCAGGTTTTCAGACAGGCTGGTGAAACACCGTCTGGACCTGGTGCTTTCCGTCTCTTCTGTTTTCTGAAGATCTAACGCACATTATCCTCACTGATCTGAAGTGCCGGGGGGGGAGAGGGAGATGGCTGGAAGTGTTGATGGCTGTGTAGGGAGATGGTCCAGGCGGGTGTGAGGTGTCTGGTCAGAGGTGTCAAATCTACAGTAGAATGTATTCAGCTCGTTTGCAAGATGTTTGTTGCTGTCAATGCTGGGGGGTGGTGTTTTGAAGTTGGTAAGGTCTTTCAGGCCTTTCCACACTGATGCAGGGTCGTTGGCAGAAAACTGGTTTTGCAGCTTTTTGGCATAGCTCTTCTTAGCCACACTAATCTCCTTTGTCAGTGTGTTCCTGGCTTGATTGTACAAAATCCTGTCCCCACTCCTGTAGGCATCCTCTTTTGCATGACGAAGCTGTCTAAGTTTTGGTGTGAACCATAGTTTATCATTGTTAAATGATAAGTAGGTCCTGGTAGGGATGCATAACTTCTCACAGAAACTGATGTATGATGTTACAGTCTCTGTGAGCTCATCTAGGTCGGTGGCTACAGCTTCAAAAACACTTCAATCAGTGCATTCGAAACAGGCTTGTAAGACCTGCTCTGTGTCGTTGGTCCATCTCTTAACAGTCCTTAATACTGGCTTAGTAGTTTTAAGTTTTTGCCTGTAAGTTGGTATAAGATGAACCAGGCAGTGGTCAGAGAGTCCTAGAGCTGCTCTGGCGACGGAGCGATATGCATCCTTTATTGTGGTGTACAAATGGTCCAAAATATTATTGTCTCTGGTGGGGCATGTGATGTGCTGTTTGAATTTAGGCAGCTCATGTGTGAGTTTTGCCTGATTACAGTCACCGAGAATGATAAAAACAGAGTCCGGGTGCCGTTGTTCACTCTCTGTGATCAGATCAGACAGCTGTTGCAGCGCGGTACTCACATGTGCTTGCGGTGGAATGTAAACACCGATGAGAATGAACGAGGAAAACTCCCGTGGTGCGTAAAACGGCTTGCAGTTAATGAAAAGTACTTCCACGTCAGGACAGCACATCTTCTTTAACACAGTTACATCCGTACACCACCTCCTGTTGATGTAAAAGCATGTCCCACCACTGCGCGTTTTGCCCGTTGACTCCGTATCGCGATCTGCTCTGTACAGCTGAAAGTCCGGTAGGTGTAATGCGCTGTCCGGAATGGCTTCGTTCAGCCAGGTTTCTGTGAAACACAGCGCAGCAGAGTTGTTAAAGTTCTTGTTTTTGCGTGTGAGCAGAAGTAGTTCGTCCATTTTGTTAGGAAGTGAGCGGAGATTCGCCAGATGGATGCTAGGCAGCGCCGTTCTGAAGCCGCGCTGTCTCAGCCTGACAAGCGTGCCAGCTTGCTTCCCACGCTTGCGCGTCTTGTAGAGTTTCCACAAAGCAGCTGCTCCACCGACGACAATGTTCCGCAAAACGCCAGAGAAATCAAAATCAAAAGCCGGCGGGGTTTCCGAGATGTAATCGAGGAATTGCGCCACGTTCTTCAGATAGTGCTGCCTGGTGGGCTCGGCCATGCGCGTTGGCCCCAGAAGAGCAGCCCAAGCTCGGATCCGCGCTGGCTGGTTGAGAAAGAGGAAGTGCTCTGGATCGGCGTTGCCTTTCGCCATATATTCGAGGAACTCTTTACCCTCGTTACTTTGGATGCGACATTGTTTCTCAGACGAGCCGTGGGGTCGCTGCCCAGTTGGAAACCCTCAAACTCTTCCAACAGCAGGTCTGCAGAAAGGGAGTCAAAGTTAAAAGTCAGCCGTGATGATGTACCCCAAGCAGCCCAACAGAATACTGCCAAAACCGTACTTAATTGAGGGTGGGAACATGGTCTGGGAACGGATACTTTTGCGGGTCGTAGGCTTCCAGAGGGCCGGGGGGCGTAGGGCCTCCGGGCGCCCCCGCCTGGGGGCCGGGTCGGGGGATTATGGTGCAGGAGACAACCTTCTCCTCCTCCTCCTCCTCGTCCTCCTGCCCACCCTCTGCAACTTCCGATAACGACGTGTGAATTCGCCCAGGGTGGACCTGGCCTTGTCCACCTGCTTGCGGAGGCCTGACAGCTGGGCCTGGATGTGGTCCGTAGCGAGCCTGCAGCGGGGGTCGGTGCATGGACACCCGGCTTCGGGGCCCTCTGGTTGTTCCTGGTCCTCCTCTTCAGAGGACGCTAGCCGAGACACCATGGGAACCGCTGGGTGAGTGGACTGCAACCACCGCAGTTCCTGAGCTACTTTGCGGTGCTTTGCACTCCCCATGGCCTTCCTTCCGGGCCGAGGCCGAGAGCTCCGTGTGCTGCTTCAGGTATCTGTCTAGCCGGGTCAGCGTCCTCCGACAGCCTGGCACCGGGCACGGCATCTTCCGCGTGTCCACACGGCCAGTGGCGAGCGAGAGCAAGAGCCTCTTCTCGTCCCAGTTGGTCACCTTGTGAACCGCTGACATGTGCGGCGAGAGCCGGCTGTAGACATTGAGGCAGAGCGCACATTCGGCCATGACCGTCCAAGACCAACGATGCGGGGGAAAGAGACCCACACGCCACGTGGAGCGGTTCAAAAGGAGGCGGCGGAGGCATCCACTTCCACGTCATGCTGCTGGTGGCCTTCTTAAAGGGGCAGACACCCCCAACCCGCTCCAGGGGTGTAAACCGATACCTTCAGATCCTTTTATCCAACCGGGTTGCAAGCAATGCGCATATTTAAAAGCTGTTAGGGCAGACTCACTGTGCCAGCCCTGGGAACCCTTTGCACGGCTTTTGTCTTCCCTTTCAAAGGGATCGTTATATATATATGAGAGCCCCGTCGAACATGCACCATTTCCGAGCAGACTCACTGTGCCAGCCGTGGGAACCTTGGCACGGCTTTTGTCTCCCTTTCAAAGGGATGGTTATATATATGAGAGCCCCATCGAACACACACCATTTCCAGGTAGACTTACTGCACCACTATCCCTAGCTTGTTTCACCCTCCCGGAGACTCTAACTAAGCCCCACCGACTAACCCCCACCCACCCGCCGGGGGTGGGCGGGCGGGCAGCACTGGGCGCGGGCACACACAGGGGCTGGGGACCTTGGCAGACCCGTAGTCCTACACCACTGGCCCTAGCTTGTTTCACCTTGCCGGAGACTCTAACTAATGGAATCAGCCCCCAGGCGAGGGGGCAGTGGGAGCACGGGCCGAGAATCAGCGGGAGGGATAAAACCCAGGGGGTCGGGCAGGCAGAGTGGCAGTCATGCTCTAGGTCAAAACCAGACGGGCCATCTGGGTTCTTCTCCCACAGAGAAAGGCGGGAAAGGGTGGGGGGGGGGGGGGGGGGGGGGGTTGATGTGTGCGGAGGGACACCCCCCTCACTTCCCTGAAAGCACGCCCAAAACAGGGAAGGAATCAACCGCACCCATAGAGGCTGACCCAACCTCGGACACCTTAGGGCCAAGGGTGGGGGCCAGGTGGGCACCTACCCTTGGGGCGACACAAGCTCCTATCGGCCATTACAGTGGTCTGAGCGCAAAATTGTCAGAGACGTAGTGGACAAATTTGCACCTTCCCTGATTTCATGATGGCAGGTCAGAGACAATTGGTGTCGGGCGCGGGACGTCCCGGCAGGTATGCCGGGAAAGGTGGTCTCCTGTCGGGCATGGCCTGGCGGGCTTGGGCCTGGGTCTAAGCCAGTCCATCGGTAAGGGTCGTCAACTCGTTCCTCCTGCCCACCTGTCAGACCAACTGTCTTCCTACCGGACCTCAGTCGTTTCAGGCTCTCGCTAGAAAGACCCACTTCCGCAAAGTGGACTTGGTCATTTCAGAGACCCAC
This sequence comes from Danio kyathit, assembly GCA_903798195.1. Classification (NCBI taxonomy): domain Eukaryota; kingdom Metazoa; phylum Chordata; class Actinopteri; order Cypriniformes; family Danionidae; genus Danio; species Danio kyathit. The sequence continues at coordinate 7,637,386 of LR812521.1, forward strand.
CATCCTCCAACTGGACCTTTGAACTATCAGAGGGCCCTGGAGCCATAGACCTCTGTACCCCCGAAGCCAGACCCACTCTGCCCGGGGGTTCGCACCTTTTCCGGGGCCGACCTCTAGGCTCAGAGGGCCCTGGAGCCATAGACCTCTGTACCCCTGAAGCCAGACCCACTCTGCCCGGGGGTTCACACCTTTTCCGGGGCCGAACTCTAGGCTCAGAGTGCCCTGGAGCCATTGACCTCTGTACCCCCGAAGCCAGACCCACTCTGCCCGGGGGTTCGCATCTTTTCCAGAGCCAAACTGTAGGCTCAGAGGGCCCTGGAGCCATTGACGTCCATACCCCCGAAGCCAGACCCACTCTGCCCGGGGGGTCTCACCCTTTCCGGGGCTGAACTCTAGGCTCAGAGGGCCCTGGAGCCATTGACTTCCACAACCCCCAGCCCCCAAAGCCAGACCCACTCTGCCCGGAGACCACCACCCTTTCCCGGCCCAAACTGCACCACTGCAGGCCCTGGGGCCATTGCCTTCCAAAACCCCCATTCCCCAAAGCCAGACCCACTCCGCCCGGAGACCACCACCCTTTCCCGGCCCAAACTGCACCACCGCAGGCCCTGGGACCATTGTCTTCCATAATCCCCAGCCCCCAAAGCCAGACCCACTCTGCCCGTGGGTCACACCTTTTCTGGGGCAAGCGCCGGCTCCGCAGGGTCCCCTGGATTGACACCTATTCTCCAGCAGTGCCCGGGTACCCCACACTTAAGCCCGGCAACATGTACTTCGCACGAGCCAGCCAAACGTACCGTTGGTGACCCACCTGGCTCTGGTGCACTACCCTCTCCCCCTGGAAGAATTCGAGTTTAAAGATAGCTTGGGGGGCACCAGCCTTTCCTAGTTCCACTGCCTGACGCCATGTTCAATTTTCGAGGTAGCTGGGGTGCACCAGCGACACGTAGTTCTACCAACAGCTAGCTTAAGACTTCCGTGATTGCCTTGCGCATGGTGGGCAGCGGGTCTCTCCACCCCAGACGCGCGCCCAACAGCTCGTGGGAAATGGACGCTCTTACCCGGGCAGCGGAGCTGGCCAAAGACCCCTTGGCTTGGGTCTCTCCGCACCAGACGAGCGCCCAACAGCTCACCGGAAACGGATGCTCTTACATGGGCAGCGGAGCTGGCCATAGACCCCTTGGCTTGGGTCTCTCTGCGCCCAACAGCTCGCGGGAAACGGACGCTCTTACTCGGGCAGCGGAGCTGGCCAAAGACCCATTGGCTTGCGTCTCTCCATGCCAGACGCGCGCCCAACAGCTCGCGGGAAACACACGCTGTTACCCGGGCAGCAGAGCTGGCCAAAGACCCCTTGGCTTGGGTCTCTCTGTGCCAGACGTGCGCCCAACAGCTCGCGGGAAACAGACGCACTTGCTCGCGCAGCAAAGCTGGTCAAAAGCCCCCTGGTTCGTTAAACCTCAAAGCCGTCAAAACCTAAGTCCACATTTTTACACTTTACCCAAAACCTCAACGGCAGGTCAGAGGCAATTGGCGTCGGGTATGTACCTCCTGGCACGGGACTTGGGCCTGGGTCTAAGCAAGTTCACTGGTGAGGTGAACTGAATGAGTTCTAAATTAGAACATTAATTAACAATGTAAAAAATATCTGTAAATAAACAGTTTTCCGTATCTGGTGATTCATGTTCCACTTATTTATGCTTTTGAATTGCATTATGGGATCTTAATCTAAAAAAAAAAAAAAAAGCTTTTGATGCTGAAAAGTGTGAAAACATGATAAATGATAACGAAAGTTTTATTGACATTTGTAATAGTTTGCAGTGCTATATTGTCTGGGTTGGTGTTATATATTACACTACAAACACCTTGTAATAAACTGCAGCACATTTTCTGCTATTTTACAGACTTATTTCTCTATTAATTATTTCTTATACATTATATTACGTCAAACTACTAAAATGTCAATAAAAGTTGAATTTTCAACATCAAAAGTGGACAGAGCAGAGATCAACATCCCATAATGCGATTAGTTAGAAATTAACTAATAATATTGAAACAAAGAAAAATATCTCATTTATAAGAGAGAGATTAAAAAAATGTAACTCATTTAGGAAAAAGAGAAAACTCAATTCATTTTATTTTTCATTAGTTCTGCTAAATTTTCTTCAACAAAAGTTGGTCATCATTTTTGCTGTTTCCTGGAAAGAGAAACCGTTCTTTCAGCATTCATCTCTTTCACTTTATTAAAGTTTTCGTCATAAATGAAACTTACCTGTGTTGTCTAACTTGTTCAGTTAGTTTCTCAATGCTGCACCTATGAACCTCAAGTACTGGTACATGTTTTCCCCTCAAATGACTCACCTGAGTGTCTACGCAGATGTTGTGATACTTTGGGTTGAAAAGTGTTTGGGGAAATGGGTTTAAATATGATTTAAATAGCATTTCCTACATTTACCTGAATTTAGAGTCTATGGTGAAACAAAAAAAAAAAAATAGGCTGATTAAACATTTCATTTCAAACTAACCTAAAATTTTATTTAAAAAAAAAAACAAAAAATAAAATGCTACTTTTTTTCTTTGCTCACAGAAGTCAAGCCCCACTCTGGGGCAGCCCTTGGCTGACCTCTTTATGTAGCTCAAAGGACAGAGCTGTCCCGGGAGACGCTTGCTAATACCCAGAGTGGGGCCAAGGGCCATATGGCCATTTAAACCAGGCGCAGACTTGGACAGTCTCATCCAGCCTTGCACCAACTTGTGCTGCAAAAGGGATCATTACTCCCAATAGGTTAATAACCCGGGCTGAACCTAGACCCGGGTGTCCCACGAGACACTCTTAACACACGAGACAGGGATCATTTGTCCCGATTGGGATTTAACTAAGGCTGAACCTGGACATGGGTGTTCCACGCGACACTTTTACCACACGAGACAGGGATCATTTGTCCTGATTGAAGCCATTTTTAATACACAGATACAGGAATAATAAAGACACTGCATGAAGAACACCATATGACCTTATATTGTTTTAGAAAATTGTATATTATTTATTCAGGAAGATTCAGAGTCTTCTGTTGGTTCAAGCAGGCGTGTCCCCTGGCTTTTCCCCTGCCATGGCAGCGTCCTCCTGCTGGTTCCCTCCTGTAATTAAACACAGTAAGGCCAGTTAGCCAACACCACATGCCCTGCTTTGGCTAGCCAAAGAGGAACTGACTTACCAGGGGTGACCCGGGACTCTAGGCCTTCTTGCGCCCCTTCCTTGGGCTTTCTCTGTCCGCCGCCGCCTCCTCCTCCTCCTCCTCTACCAAGGCCCTCTCGAAGAGTCTGCGGTGCTGATGTACTTGCAGAGGGCCGAGGTGAAGTGCGTAGAATTTTTCTGAGGTTGAAGTGTCATGACACATGAAGTGCGCCACCTTCCGGCGATCCTCTGAAGAATGTGCATTCTTTGCCTGCGTCAGAGACAGACAGACAGGATCTTTTTAGGGTCAAAGCCGCTGGCAGTCATGTGGCCACAGGGGCATTACATACATACTCACGTGCGCTGCTATGGCTGTCCAGACGTCAGTGAAGGTGGGTTTGCCGGGAAGCCCCATGCTGGTCCACGCAGATTGGACATATTTGTTTAGGGTCCGGCAGGGAGAGGCTCTGGAAGTAAAAAAAAATGGGTGGCCTGCCTTCCACCCGGGAGACTAGCCCGCAGCTCCAAGAACCTCCGGAACCAGCTGTATTCTTCCTTGTTGAGAGACAACTGGGCTGCACCGAAGCCTCTGTTTGTTTTATTAGTGGTGATCTGGCCATAAAACAAGCAGAGAAAAGGTGAGTGAGTGAGTGAGTGAGTGAGTGAGTGAGTGAGTGAGTGAGTGAGTGAGTGAGTGCGTACTACTGGTGGCCCCCACCCGCAGAGTCACACTCACATGACATAGGCAGAGTCGTCTGGGCTTCTGGAGGCCTCTTCAACCTCCTGGATTGTCAGATTCTGGAACACGCCACAACGATGGCCTGAGATGGTGGTCAGGTAACCCGTCAGAAATCCATAGAAGCGCCACTGCTGCCTGGTGTCTGGCTTAGACTCTAGGCTATCTGGTAAAGATAGGCAGTGATTTAGACCAATTAGACTTTTGCCAACAAACACCATGAATGTTTTAACTTAGCAAGAGCTGTTGGTGCCCCAGAGCTCCAGTTCAACTGGCCAAGCCAGTGTGCCCACTTCCATCAAATAGAGTACTCTATTTGAGGGAAGCGGGCACACTGGGTTGGCCGGTTTAACCAAGAGCCGTTGGTGCCTCAGAGCGGAAAGGAGGAAGGTCAGTGTTTCCACCACCTGGAAGCGGGTGGTGGAAACTCTGACCGGCAGGACTGAACACTCACCTAGAAGGGCAGGGATTTTTCTTCCAGCCGTTTGGTGACAGCGTACCAGGCTGGCTTTGGAGATCAACCTGCCTTCTTTCGCCTGCTTCGTTTTCACCTCGTGCACCACAACGTTCCGGCGTATGCCGCGACTGAGAGCTCTGATCTCTCTGCGTATCAGCACCAGGGCAGTGCTGGAGAGGCGACAGGAGAATCAGAATCAGTTTTATTGCCAAGTGTGCTTCACACACACAAGGAATTTGTTTTGGCTACAGAAGCTTCCAGTATACATAAAGTGACAAGTGACAACACAAAATTAAATATGAGAAAAGAAAAAGGCGATAAACATTAAACAGATGCAGTAAGTAAAAAATATCTGACTGTTGAATTGTATGTACAGATATGTTGTAAATATACAGGTTATAAGGTGCTGTGTACCAATGCGAATGGAGAAAGTATTGCATTGTATATTGTTATAAGGTGCTGTGTACAAGTGCGTATGGGAAAATATTGCACATTTATTGCCCAGTAGGGGAATATTTAACTGTTCATGAGGTAGATGGCCTGAGGAAAGAAGCTTTTCCTGTGTCTGGCTGTTTTTGTGCTTGGTGCCCTGTAGCGCCGCCCAGACGGTAACAGTTCGAACAGGTAATGTGCTGGGTGCGAGGCATCCAGAGTGATTTTGCGAGTCCTTTTACTCACTCTGGAAGAGTACAGTTCTTGAAGTGTAGGAAGGGTAGTGCCAGTGATTCGTTCAGCAGTCCGGACTATTCGCTGTAGTCTACGGAGGTCAGTTTTGGCAGCTGAGCTGAACCAGACGGTGATAGAAGTGCAGAGGATGGATTGGATGACAGCTGAGTAGAACTGTACGAGCAGCTCCTGTGGCAGGTTGAACTTCCTCAGCTGACGAAGGAAGTACAGTCTCTGCTGGGCTTTCTTCACAATAGAGTCTATGTGAATGTCCTACTTCAGATCCTGAGAGATGGTGGTGCCCAGGAACCTGAATGACTTTACTGCAACCACAGTACTGTTCATGATGGTGAGTGGGGGGAGTGCAGGGGGGTTTCTCCTAGAGTCCACTATCATCTCCACTGTTTTGAGCGTATTCAGCTCCAGGTTGTTGTATCTGCACCATAAAGCCAGCCGCTCCACCTACTGTCTGTATGCAGACTCGTCACCGTTCCAGATGAGGCCGATAACAGTAGTGTCATCTGCAAACTTTAAGAGCTTAATGGAGGGGTCTTTTGCGGTGCAGTCGTTAGTGTACAGGGAGAAGAGCAGCGGAGGGAGAACACATCCCTGGGGGGCATGATGGTGCGGCTGTCGGATGTGATTTTGCCCATTCTGACTAGCTGTTGTCTATCTGTCAGAAAGCTGGTGATCAATTGACAGACAGAGCTGGGGACAGACAGCTGGGTCAGTTTGTTCTCGAACAGTGATGGGACGATGGTGTTAAAGGCAGAACTGAAGTCCACAAACAGTATCCTTGCGTAGTTCCCTGGTTTGTCCAGATGTTGTAGGGTATAATGCAGTCCCATGTTGACTGCATCTTCCACAGACCAGTTTGCTCTATAGGCAAACTGCAGGGGGTCCAGCAAAGGTCCAGTGATGTCCTTCAGATATGCTAGCACCAGTCTTTTGAATGACTTCATGGCCACAGATGTTAGGGCAACAGGTCTGTAGTCATTGAGTCCTGTGATCTTTGGTTTCTTTGCTATTGGGATGATGGTGGAGCATTTGAAGCAGGATGGAACTTTGCGCTGTTCCAGTGATCTGTTGAAGATCTGTGTGAAAATAGGAGCCAGCTGGTCCGCGCAGGTTTTCAGACAGGCTGGTGAAACACCGTCTGGACCTGGTGCTTTCCGTCTCTTCTGTTTTCTGAAGATCTAACGCACATTATCCTCACTGATCTGAAGTGCCGGGGGGGAGAGGGAGATGGCTGGAAGTGTTGATGGCTGTGTAGGGAGGGTGTGAGGTGTCTGGTCAGAGGTGTCAAATCTACAGTAGAATGTATTCAGCTCGTTTGCAAGATGTTTGTTGCTGTCAATGCTGGGGGGTGGTGTTTTGAAGTTGGTAAGGTCTTTCAGGCCTTTCCACACTGATGCAGGGTCGTTGGCAGAAAACTGGTTTTGCAGCTTTTTGGCATAGCTCTTCTTAGCCACACCAATCTCCTTTGTCAGTGTGTTCCTGGCTTGATTGTACAAAATCCTGTCCCCACTCCTGTAGGCATCCTCTTTTGCATGACGAAGCTGTCTAAGTTTTGGTGTGAACCATAGTTTATCATTGTTAAATGATAAGTAGGTCCTGGTAGGGATGCATAACTTCTCACAGAAACTGATGTATGATGTTACAGTCTCTGTGAGCTCATCTAGGTCGGTGGCTACAGCTTCAAAAACACTTCAATCAGTGCATTCGAAACAGGCTTGTAAGACCTGCTCTGTGTCGTTGGTCCATCTCTTAACAGTCCTTAATACTGGCTTAGTAGTTTTAAGTTTTTGCCTGTAAGTTGGTATAAGATGAACCAGGCAGTGGTCAGAGAGTCCTAGAGCTGCTCTGGCGACGGAGCGATATGCATCCTTTATTGTGGTGTACAAATGGTCCAAAATATTATTGTCTCTGGTGGGGCATGTGATGTGCTGTTTGAATTTAGGCAGCTCATGTGTGAGTTTTGCCTGATTACAGTCACCGAGAATGATAAAAACAGAGTCCGGGTGCCGTTGTTCACTCTCTGTGATCAGATCAGACAGCTGTTGCAGCGCGGTACTCACATGTGCTTGCGGTGGAATGTAAACACCGATGAGAATGAACGAGGAAAACTCCCGTGGTGCGTAAAACGGCTTGCAGTTAATGAAAAGTACTTCCACGTCAGGACAGCACATCTTCTTTAACACAGTTACATCCGTACACCACCTCCTGTTGATGTAAAAGCATGTCCCACCACTGCGCGTTTTGCCCGTTGACTCCGTATCGCGATCTGCTCTGTACAGCTGAAAGTCCGGTAGGTGTAATGCGCTGTCCGGAATGGCTTCGTTCAGCCAGGTTTCTGTGAAACACAGCGCAGCAGAGTTGTTAAAGTTCTTGTTTTTGCGTGTGAGCAGAAGTAGTTCGTCCATTTTGTTAGGAAGTGAGCGGAGATTCGCCAGATGGATGCTAGGCAGCGCCGTTCTGAAGCCGCGCTGTCTCAGCCTGACAAGCGTGCCAGCTTGCTTCCCACGCTTGCGCGTCTTGTAGAGTTTCCACAAAGCAGCTGCTCCACCGACGACAATGTTCCGCAAAACGCCAGAGAAATCAAAATCAAAAGCCGGCGGGGTTTCCGAGATGTAATCGAGGAATTGCGCCACGTTCTTCAGATAGTGCTGCCTGGTGGGCTCGGCCATGCGCGTTGGCCCCAGAAGAGCAGCCCAAGCTCGGATCCGCGCTGGCTGGTTGAGAAAGAGGAAGTGCTCTGGATCGGCGTTGCCTTTCGCCATATATTCGAGGAACTCTTTACCCTCGTTACTTTGGATGCGACATTGTTTCTCAGACGAGCCGTGGGGTCGCTGCCCAGTTGGAAACCCTCAAACTCTTCCAACAGCAGGTCTGCAGAAAGGGAGTCAAAGTTAAAAGTCAGCCGTGATGATGTACCCCAAGCAGCCCAACAGAATACTGCCAAAACCGTACTTAATTGAGGGTGGGAACATGGTCTGGGAACGGATACTTTTGCGGGTCGTAGGCTTCCAGAGGGCCGGGGGGCGTAGGGCCTCCGGGCGCCCCCGCCTGGGGGCCGGGTCGGGGGATTATGGTGCAGGAGACAACCTTCTCCTCCTCCTCCTCCTCGTCCTCCTGCCCACCCTCCGCAACTTCCGATAACGACGTGTGAATTCGCCCAGGGTGGACCTGGCCTTGTCCACCTGCTTGCGGAGGCCTGACAGCTGGGCCTGGATGTGGTCCGTAGCGAGCCTGCAGCGGGGGTCGGTGCATGGACGCCCGGCTTCGGGGCCCTCTGGTTGTTCCTGGTCCTCCTCTTCAGAGGACGCTAGCCGAGACACCATGGGAACCGCTGGGTGAGTGGACTGCAACCACCGCAGTTCCTGAGCTACTTTGCGGTGCTTTGCACTCCCCATGGCCTTCCTTCCGGGCCGAGGCCGAGAGCTCCGTGTGCTGCTTCAGGTATCTGTCTAGCCGGGTCAGCGTCCTCCGACAGCCTGGCACCGGGCACGGCATCTTCCGCGTGTCCACACGGCCAGTGGCGAGCGAGAGCAAGAGCCTCTTCTCGTCCCAGTTGGTCACCTTGTGAACCGCTGACATGTGCGGCGAGAGCCGGCTGTAGACATTGAGGCAGAGCGCACATTCGGCCATGACCGTCCAAGACCAACGATGCGGGGGAAAGAGACCCACACGCCACGTGGAGCGGTTCAAAAGGAGGCGGCGGAGGCATCCACTTCCACGTCATGCTGCTGGTGGCCTTCTTAAAGGGGCAGACACCCCCAACCCGCTCCAGGGGTGTAAACCGATACCTTCAGATCCTTTTATCCAACCGGGTTGCAAGCAATGCGCATATTTAAAAGCTGTTAGGGAGGGGGGATAAAACCCAGGGGGTCGGGCAGGCAGAGTGGCAGTCATGCTCTAGGTCAAAACCAGACGGGCCATCTGGGTTCTTCTCCCACAGAGAAAGGCGGGAAAGGGGGGGGGGGTTGATGTGTGCGGAGGGACACCCCCCTCACTTCCCTGAAACCACGCCCAAAGCAGGGAAGGAATCAACCGCACCCATAGAGGCTGACCCAACCTCGGACACCTTAGGGCCAAGGGTGGGGGCCAGGTGGGCACCTACCCTTGGGGCGACACAAGCTCCTATCGGCCAGTAGAGTGGTCTGAGCGCAAAATTGTCAGAGACGTAGTGGACAAATTTGCACCTTCCCTGATTTCATGATGGCAGGTCAGAGACAATTGGTGTCGGGCGCGGGACGTCCCGGCAGGTATGCCGGGAAAGGTGGTCTCCTGTCGGGCATGGCCTGGCGGGCTTGGGCTTGGGTCTAAGCCAGTCCATCGGTAAGGGTTCAACTCGTTCCTCCTGCCCACCTGTCAGACCAACTGTCTTCCTACCGGACCTCAGTCGTTTCAGGCTCTCGCTAGAAAGACCCACTTCCGCAAAGTGGACTTGGTCATTTCAGAGACCCACCATCCTCCAACTGGACCTTTGAACTATCAGAGGGCCCTGGAGCCATAGACCTCTGTACCCCCGAAGCCAGACCCACTCTGCCCGGGGGTTCGCACCTTTTCCGGGGCCGAACTCTAGGCTCAGAGAGCCCTGGAGCCATAGACCTCTGTACCCCTGAAGCCAGACCCACTCTGCCCGGGGGTTCACACCTTTTCCGGGGCCGAACTCTAGGCTCAGAGTGCCCTGGAGCCATTGACCTCTGTACCCCCGAAGCCAGACCCACTCTGCCCGGGGGTTCGCATCTTTTCCAGAGCCAAACTGTAGGCTCAGAGGGCCCTGGAGCCATTGACGTCCATACCCCCGAAGCCAGACCCACTCTGCCCGGGGGGTCTCACCCTTTCCGGGGCTGAACTCTAGGCTCAGAGGGCCCTGGAGCCATTGACTTCCACAACCCCCAGCCCCCAAAGCCAGACCCACTCTGCCCGGAGACCACCACCCTTTCCCGGCCCAAACTGCACCACTGCAGGCCCTGGGGCCATTGCCTTCCAAAACCCCCATTCCCCAAAGCCAGACCCACTCCGCCCGGAGACCACCACCCTTTCCCGGCCCAAACTGCACCACCGCAGGCCCTGGGACCATTGTCTTCCATAATCCCCAGCCCCCAAAGCCAGACCCACTCTGCCCGTGGGTCACACCTTTTCTGGGGCAAGCGCCGGCTCCGCAGGGTCCCCTGGATTGACACCTATTCTCCAGCAGTGCCCGGGTACCCCACACTTAAGCCCGGCAACATGTACTTCGCACGAGCCAGCCAAACGTACCGTTGGTGACCCACCTGGCTCTGGTGCACTACCCTCTCCCCCTGGAAGAATTCGAGTTTAAAGATAGCTTGGGGGGCACCAGCCTTTCCTAGTTCCACTGCCTGACGCCATGTTCAATTTTCGAGGTAGCTGGGGTGCACCAGCGACACGTAGTTCTACCAACAGCTAGCTTAAGACTTCCGTGATTGCCTTGCGCATGGTGGGCAGCGGGTCTCTCCACCCCAGACGCGCGCCCAACAGCTCGTGGGAAATGGACGCTCTTACCCGGGCAGCGGAGCTGGCCAAAGACCCCTTGGCTTGGGTCTCTCCGCACCAGACGAGCGCCCAACAGCTCACCGGAAACGGATGCTCTTACATGGGCAGCGGAGCTGGCCATAGACCCCTTGGCTTGGGTCTCTCTGCGCCCAACAGCTCGCGGGAAACGGACGCTCTTACTCGGGCAGCGGAGCTGGCCAAAGACCCATTGGCTTGCGTCTCTCCATGCCAGACGCGCGCCCAACAGCTCGCGGGGAAACACACGCTGTTACCCGGGCAGCAGAGCTGGCCAAAGACCCCTTGGCTTGGGTCTCTCTGTGCCAGACGTGCGCCCAACAGCTCGCGGGAAACAGACGCACTTGCTCGCGCAGCAGAGCTGGTCAAAAGCCCCCTGGTTCGTTAAACCTCAAAGCTGTCAAAACCTAAGTCCACATTTTTACACCTTACCCAAAACCTCAATGGCAGGTCAGAGGCAATTGGCGTCGGGTATGTACCTCCTGGCACGGGACTTGGGCCTGGGTCTAAGCAAGTTCACCGGTGAGGTGAACTGAATGAGTTCTAAATTAGAACATTAATTAACAATGTAAAAAATATCTGTAAATAAACAGTTTTCCGTATCTGGTGATTCATGTTCCACTTATTTATGCTTTTGAATTGCATTATGGGATCTTAATCTAAAAAAAAAAAAAAAAAAAGCTTTTGATGCTGAAAAGTGTGAAAACATGATAAATGATAACGAAAGTTTTATTGACATTTGTAATAGTTTGCAGTGCTATATTGTCTGGGTTGGTGTTATATATTACACTACAAACACCTTGTAATAAACTGCAGCACATTTTCTGCTATTTTACAGACTTATTTCTCTATTAATTATTTCTTATACATTATATTACGTCAAACTACTAAAATGGCAATAAAAGTTGAATTTTCAACATCAAAAGTGGACAGAGCAGAGATCAACATCCCATAATGCGATTAGTTAGAAATTAACTAATAATATTGAAACAAAGAAAAATATCTCATTTATAAGAGAGAGATTAAAAAAAATGTAACTCATTTAGGAAAAAGAGAAAACTCAATTCATTTTATTTTTCATTAGTTCTGCTAAATTTTCTTCAACAAAAGTTGGTCATCATTTTTGCTGTTTCCTGGAAAGAGAAACCGTTCTCTCAGCATTCATCTCTTTCACTTTATTAAAGTTTTCGTCATAAATGAAACTTACCTGTGTTGTCTAACTTGTTCAGTTAGTTTCTCAATGCTGCACCTATGAACCTCAAGTACTGGTACATGTTTTCCCCTCAAATGACTCACCTGAGTGTCTACGCAGATGTTGTGATACTTTGGGTTGAAAAGTGTTTGGGGAAATGGGTTTAAATATGATTTAAATAGCATTTCCTACATTTACCTGTATTTAGAGTCTATGGTGAAACAAAAAAAAAAAAAATAGGCTGATTAAACATTTCATTTCAAACTAACCTAAAATTTTATTTAAAAATAAAAAATAAAAATAAAATGTTAATTGTTTCTTTTTCTTTTCTCGGAATAGTTATTTTACCTGCTATGCTATGTAATATATTCATTCATTCATTGTCCTTCAGCTTAGTCCCTTATTTTTAGTAATATATATATATATATATATATATATATATATATATATATATATATATATATATATATATATATATATATATATATATATATATACATACAGTTAAAGTCAGAATTATTAGCCCCTCCGTTTTATTTTTTTTCCCCAATTTCTGTTTAACGGAGAGAAGATTTCCTCAACACATTTCTAATCATAATAGTTTTAATAACTCATCTCTAATAACTGATTTATTTTATCTTTGTCATGATGACAGTAAATAATATTTGACTAGATATTTTTCAAGACACTTCTATACAGCTTAAAGTGACATTTAAAGGCTTAACTAGGTTAATTAGGTTAACTAGGCAGGTTAGGGTAATTAGGCAAGTTATTGTATAATGATGGTTTGTTCTGTAGACTCGAAAAAACTATTTGCTTAAAGGGGCTAAAAATATTGACCTTAAAATAGTTCTTAAAAAATAAAAAAATTATTTTATTCTAGCCAAAATAAAACAAATAAGACTTTCTCCTTGCCCTGTTAAACATAATTTAAGAAATATTAAAAAAAGGAAAAAAAAAATTCAAAGGGGGGCTAATAATTCTGACTTCAACTGTACATATAGCGCAATAAAGCTCACGGTCACCCGAGTTCAATTCCCACCTCGAGGCCATTCTTTCCACTCTCTCTGCTCCTCTCACTTTCCTATCTATAATCTCCACTGCCTTATTCCAATAAATGTATAAAATAATTATATAAAAAAGACCCCTTTTATTTGCAAATAATACAAAAATCCTGTTTTCAAAATCTATAGTAGAGCTAGTACAGTATGTAGTTGCCATAAAGTTATTACAGTTGTTCTTATACATTATTTAGAATTATAACTATAGTATACATAACATTTTGTAATTTTTTTAATAGGTACTATCGTATATTTCATTCACTATTGCGTTAGCTTTTTTTTACTGTTCACTGTTTTGCAAATACCTAATGGTTCATTGATTTCTACACACAAAAAAAACAACTGAATTATCATAATTTTTTTTACACATTCTGAATCAAAAATTGGATAACAAAATGACTGTTCTCACGTAAAACTAAGACTTCAAATCACTTTTTCTAACAAAAAAAAGATCTAAAATTTAACACAAAATAGTCTTTGCGATCGTATAAATATGTATTCAGCTGTTCCAATAATTAAAACTATTTAATTGTCTTTAAACCACCATGCAATTACCAAATTATTCCTTTATGGCCCTTTATCAGGCTTGCGTTTCCAGTGCTAAAAGAGTAACCTTTTGGTGGGTGTGGTGTACGACAGAAAGTTTCAGTCGACGTCATTCTCACTGGAGGAAATCTCGCTCAAAGTAAAGCCGCACGAGTCGTTTACATATGAGAAGCACTTCTCACAAAACAGATGCTTTATACACAAAAATACTTCTGTATAAATGTTTATTACTAACTTTTCTATAAACACAATTTGATTATAACTGCAGATCAATGATAAAAATAGCCTGTAACATCTGCAATTGTAATAAATAAATAAATGAACATATATGACCACATACAGACCCTTAGTCTCCGATATGTTACTAATTACAGATAAACTACACACAGCATACATTTAGTCCTTATTTGAGTTCAAAAACAACATGCAACATAGCCCACAGTCAGTGCAAACCTCTCATCTGTATCTTTAATCTTCAGCAGCACATGTAGCCTCTGTTAGAGAGTAATTCCGTCATTCCCAGTTCATAACAGTCTAAAAGGTGATGATAATAGTTGAACATGGCAGTTTGTTCATCTTTCAGGTTGCTGAAAGAATCATTCAATAATCACGCGCACGTTATTATAATCAGCTCAAGAAGTTCATTGTTTCAAATATAGACGCGCAGTAAATGCAAGCGAGCTCTCAGGAGAAAGTGAATCTGTTTGCTCTTTTAGACGTCCTCATAAAACAAAAACAGGACACGGCAGATTTTGTTCTTCTTGGCTTTGTGGCTGTTCATCAAGACAACGACAAGGTTTGTTTAAGCTCGAGTCGATCATGGCCCTTTATTATATTGTATATATTATTATAATGTCTCGGTTGTGTTTTTAAAAATGGCAGTTTCTTTGTTTTGATTCTTCTGCTTGTGTATGTGCGAGTGACGTTTCTCTGTAAACCAATAACGCTCAGCTGCGCGTCTAGCTCTGCCTTTTGGTACCCTTTTGTCATGCCAAGTACCCTTTGCAAAGGGTACCCAAAAAAGTCGTATGGTACGGTTCAGTTTTTGGTACCTTTTGACAGGGGAAACGGCCATAAAAGCGTACCGAACCATGTTGTTCCACTCAGTGGAAACAGGTAACTAGAAATACTGAAATAATTTAAAACTAGATATTAAATTTGAGGACAAACTTTATGGTGGCTTGAGAAAGCCGAGTCTGAAAGTTTGAAGTAGTTTTAAAGTGTAAATAACTGAAGTAGTTTTATGAAGTTTGAAACAGTCGGCATAGATAAGTACATATATGTTAGCATGTTTCTAGTGGTTGCTAGGCAGTTGCTAACATATATTAGCATGATTCTAGCATGAATTAGCATGTTACTAGCATGTTTCTAACATGAATTAGCATGTTACTAGCATGTTTCTACCATAAATTAGCATGTTATTAGCATGATTCTAGCATGAATTAGCATGTTACTAGCGTGTTTCTAGCATGAATTAGCATGTTGTTAGGATGATTCTAGCATGAATTATCATGTTACTAGCATGATTCTAGCGTGAATTAACATGTTACTAACATGATTCTAGCATGAATTAGCATGTTGTTAGCATGATTCTAGCATGAATTAGCATGTTACTAGCATGTTTCTAGCATGAATTAGCATGTTTCTAGCATGAATTAGCATGTTACTAGCGTGTTTCTAGCATGAATTAGCATGTTACTAGCGTGTTTCTAGCATAAATTAACATGTTACTAACATGATTCTAGCATGAATTAGCATGTTACTAGCGTGTTTCTAGCATGAATTAGCATGTTACTAACATGATTCTAGCGTGAATTAGCATGTTACTAACATGATTCTAGCATGAATTAGCATGTTACTAGCATGATTCTAGCGTGAATTAGCATGTTACTAACATGATTCTAGCATGAATTAGCATGAATTAGCATGTTTCTAGCATGAATTAGCATGTTACTAGCGTGTTTCTAGCATGAATTAGCATGTTACTAACATAATTCTAGCATGAATTAGCATGTTGTTAGCATGATTCTAGCATGAATTAGCATGTTACTAGCGCATTTCTAGCATGAATTAGCATGTTACTAGCGTGTTTCTAACATTAATTAGCATGTTACTAGCATGTTTCTAGCATGAATTAGCGTGTTACTAGCATGTTTCTACCCTAAATTAGCATGTTATTAGCAAGATTCTAGCATGAATTAGCATGTTACTAGTGTGTTTCTAGCATGAATTAGCATGTTGTTAGGATGATTCTAGCATGAATTAGCATGTTACTAGCATGATTCTAGCGTGAATTAGCATGTTACTAACATGATTCTAGCATGAATTAGCATGTTACTAGCATGATTCTAGCGTGAATTAGCATGTTACTAGCATGAATTAGCATGTTGTTAGCATGATTCTAGCATGAATTAGCATGTTACTAGCGTTTCTAGCATGAATTAGCATGTTTCTAGCATGAATTAGCATGTTACTAGCGTGTTTCTAGCATGAATTAGCATGTTACTAGCATGTTTCTAGCATGAATTAGCGTGTTACTAGCATGTTTCTACCCTAAATTAGCATGTTATTAGCATGTTTCTAGCATGAATTAGCGTGTTACTAGCATGTTTTTAGCATGAATTAGTGTGTTACTAGCATGTTTCTAGCATGAATTAGCATGTTACTAGCATGTTTCTAGTGTGAATTAGCATGTTACTAGCATGATTCCAGCATGAATTAGCATGTTATTAGCATGTTTCTAGCATGAATTAGCGTGTTACTAGCATGTTTTTAGCATGAATTAGTGTGTTACTAGCATGTTTCTAGCATGAATTAGCATGTTACTAGCATGTTTCTAGTGTGAATTAGCATGTTACTAGCATGATTCCAGCGTGAATTAGCATGTTACTAGCATGTTTCTAGCGTGAATTAGCATGTTACTAGCATGTTTCTAGCATGAATTAGTGTTACTAGCGTGTTTCTAGCATGAATTAGCATGTTACTAGCATTTTTCTAGTGTTAATTAGCATGTTACTAGCATGATTCTAGCGTGAATTAGCATGTTACTACCATGTTTCTAGCATGTTACTAGCATGATTCTAGCATGAATTAGCATGTGACTAGCATGAATTAGTATGTTACGAGCATGATTCTAGCGTGAATTAGCATGTTACTAGCATGATTCTAGCATAAATTAGCATGTTACTAGCATGAATTAGCATGTTACTAGCATGATTCTAGCGTGAATTAGCATGTTACTAGCATGATTCTAGCATGAATTAGCATGTTACTAGCATGAGTTAGCATGTTGTTAGCATGATTCTAGCATGAATTAGCATGTTACTAGCATGATTCTAGCATGAATTAGCATGTTTCTAGCATGAATTAGCATGTTACTAGCATGATTCTAGCATAAATTAGCATGTTACTAGCATGAATTAGCATGTTACTAGCATGATTCTAGCGTGAATTAGCATGTTACTAGCATGATTCTAGCATGAATTAGCATGTTACTAGCATGAGTTAGAATGTTGTTAGCATGATTCTAGCATGAATTAGCATGTTACTAGCATGTTTCTAGCATGAATTAGCATGTTACTAGCATGATTCTAGCGTGAATTAGCATGTAACTAGCATGATTCTAGCATGAATTAGCATGTTATTAGAATGTTGTTAGCATGATTCTAGCATGAATTAGCATGTTACTAGCATGAGTTACCATGTTGTTAGCATGAATTAGCATGTTACTAGCATGATTCTAGCGTGTTACTGGCATGATTTTAGTGTGTTACTTGCATGATTCTAGCATGAATTAGCATGTGCTAGCATGTCACTAGTGTGTTGCTAGCATGTTTCTAGCAAAATTAGCATGTCAGTAGGATGTTAAAACTATTAGCATGTGTTAGAATAGCTAGTCACAGTCTATGGGACAGTTGCTAGGGTGCTGTAAGTGGTTGCTAGGGAGTGGCTAGTAAGTTTAAAAGTCATCAGTGATTGGCTGCTGGCTAGACTGAGTTAAATGAGGCCAGTTTGAAGTCTGTAGGACAGTCTGATACAGAGTTATGAGCTCACAAAGGTTGATCCAATGTTAAGTCAATGACAGTCTTTTACAATGGAAGTCTATGAGACAGTTACTAGGGTGCTGTAAGTGGTTGCTAGGGAGTGGCTAGTAAGTTAAAAAGTCATCAGTGATTGGCTGCTAGCTAGACTGAGTTAAATGAGCCCAGCTATTAGTCTGTAGGACAGTCTGATGCAGAGTTATGAGCTCACAAACTTTGACCCAATGTTAAGTCAATGGGACTTTTCTGGGTCGTTTTTCAGAAAACCGAAAGTCGGATCAGTTAGAAAAGATATAGCAACCCGAGTCAGACCAGTTTGAAGGTTTGACGAAATTTTGAAGTATGTAGCTTGAACAGCTTAGGAGGAGATACACCTTAAAATTAGTCTCAGAAGACGGAAGAAGACGAAGAAGAAGAAAAAGAAGAAGAAGTTTATGTAGAATCTCAGAATGGTGGCTTTCTCAAGCCACCATAATAAATCAAAATAAATAAATATTTTTTTAAATCTATCGTTTTTGATGGGGAAAATATTACAGCATAAATATATATTTTTAACACAAAATACTCTCAAACTGCAAAAGAAAATATGTATTGGTGAGAGCACCGGCAGTAAAGTGATTGATTTATTAACACTGATAAATCAGTGTATAATGTATTATGAGCATCACTAATTATTATTTATAACACTATTATACTGTAAATGTAGCTATAATTGTCATTATAATATAACATTTGGGTCACACTTTACAATAAGGTTTCATTACTTAATGTCTTTACTAACATGCACAATACTTGCATAGCATTTATTAATCATAGTTCTAATGCATTATTAACATCCAAATTCATGCTTGTTAATATTAATAGTTAATGCACTCAGAGTTAACATGAACTAACAATGAAGTTTCATTAACTAACATTAATTAACATGAACAAATACTGTAATAAATGTATTGTTCATTATGTTAGTAAATTACGGAAGTCCTAAGAGGCCATGCATTAAAATATTTTTTCACTTGTTTTGTCGTGATTACGACAAAAAAAAAAAACTTACTTGTCTGGCTAGATTCTGTCCTATAAAGGCAATAAAGGTCCAACATTCCTGACCATTATCACCAATAAAGCCCAGAATTTGGGCATCAGTATATTGTAAACTGATAGCTTCATATGTTCTTTTCCAGTTATCAAAGACATCATTTGTCACTTAATTGTAGTTTGTAGTTATTAACCACACGGGTCTCCACTTTTGCCATAGCATCTTTTTTTTTTTGTTTTAACAAATTTATCCCTCAGGTTTTTTCAAACTTTTACAAAAACTTTCCTCCTTTTCCACGGCTGTTGCAATTTCTAGCCAAGAATTATTAGTCATCTGGTTATCTCTATGATGATCACGCACGGACGGTAGAGCTGCACGATTCTGGCTAAAATAAGAATCGTGATTTTTTGCTTAAAATAAAGATCACGATTTTCTCACGATTCTGTACATGTAAAACAAAGGTCAATATGAGTAGCCTATTATTATTGTTATTTCTCAAACATGTGATAAAACAATAATAATACTATTGTGTGTAGCTCTACTGTTGGTTAAAATGCTACATTTTGAATAGACCTTGAATGGAGGACTTGAACTGACTTTAAATTTGTCCTGGTCATTAATGCACAGTAAAGTGATGACATCAGAATACAACTATTCATAATTCTGAAGTTGAATTATTATGTTTGAGAGACGCCTGCTTGTCATTTGTCATTGACAACATTATTAAACAGTATTAGAACATGTTTTTCTACTGGTAAAATCAGACATTTGTCATTATCAGATTCTATCTTGCATTATATTCAACATTATATGGGCTACAGTAGTTATACTGACACTGTTAAACATTTATTCTCATGCACAACACTTTAGGTTCGCTATGACAGAAAAACATTAAACGCTTGTCCGAATCATTACTCTAAAATGCGATATGATTGTTTAAATGATGTGCTCGCTTTCGGTTTTATTTTCATTGCTAAGTGTGGTTCATACTTCCAGCGCAGCTCCGAAACGATCACTCTGTGCCACAAACTGGATGTTTTTTGCAACTTTCACAGGTGCGCGCCCGCCCTCTCTGTGGTAACAGCTCATGGTCAGCAGCTCACGTCACGTGTGATTTCGCGGCCGCGAATACATGATTACATGAAGACAGAAATTACATTTTTGGGTGAATTATGCCTTATTAATACAGTATGTGACTCTTTCAACACCATTTAGAGGTGTTCACGTTGCAACGAGCAACGTATGTAAAACAGTGTGAAGACTTGTGCGGCCGCCTTTGCTTCTCTCTAGAACTTGAAAATATAATTGGCAGAATCGTAGAAATGCTGGATTGAGATCGTCTAGGGGGTCGAATCGAGATCGCGATCTTTTTTCGATTAATCGTGCAGCTCTAATGGTCGGATCATAAAGATGTCTGTACAGTCATATCTGTTTCAGACAAAATCTCTTTAAAGTGTTTCATATTCAACCCAAATCAAACTGTTCACCCAAAATCTGTTCACTCTGCCAGCCGAAATCATGTCGCGCACACCGAAAGCGAACCTCTGCAAACACAGCGACGACGTCACATTCGCCGCGCGCACTGGGCCCAATAACAGAAAGCTGACTGGCTATTGCATGCTGGTCTCATTTGTAGTTGTAATACCGCAAATTACATTAGGACTAGTGAAGTAAAGGACTACAACACCACGAAAACCAAGCAACAACAACAAAAAGAATTTAAATGAGCATTAGATGTAGCGTTACATGGACATCGGAAAAATAAGACCTGTGCAAACATATTTAAGACCTAGAACAGCCAAGTTAAGACTTTTTAAGGCCTAAAATTTAGATTTTTAAATTTTAGACTTTTTAAGACTTAGGCCCAATCCCAATTCTATTTTTGTACCCCTTCCCATTCCCCTTCCCCTTGGCCCTTACAACCGAGAGTAAAGGGAAGGGCTTCAAAACTTACCCCTAAGAATTGGGACAGCACTTCAACACCTGCACACGTCATCATATGTCATCGCGATCTCTTGCTTCATATGAGATCAGACGATGGCGACTGCTGTAGTTATTCCAGTAGTGTTATTTTTTGGTGTTTATCTTCAGGAAATCACTGAAGGCATATATTATGTTATCATAACGATCTAATGTGGCAATAAGATCGTAACTATACTGTGCATTTACACAGTGGCCGTATTCATCTATGTAAACACACGAAAACAACATTAACATTATAGCAGACACTGTAAAAGGCTCATTCCCAGCCACTAGACTGCTCTGACAGGGTATTCGAGTGTTATCGAGTGACAGAATGTTGTAGGACTGCTGTACAGGAGTTATTATTAGAGATTATAGATAGCGAAATTTTGCGTTTTTTTTGCGTTTTTTTTTTTAAAAAGCATGATGGTAAAACATGAACGCGGTTATGAATATATTAAAACATGTGTTTGTTTGTCGTAAAAATTCGCAATAATGACAAAAAATACTAATTTGTGGATCTCCTTACTTCCGGGTGTAGTGAAACTGCCGTTGTGGCAGGTGTATTCTGGGAAATTTTCTTACCCCTCCGTTTCAAGTGTGCTCCTGAAAAATCTTCGTTCGAAGGGGTGTATACCCCTTGCCCTTAGCCCTACTCCTTCAAGCTAAAGAGAATTGGGACACCACTACCCCTTGACGGGAACGCACAAAACGAGGGGTAGGAGGAAGGGGGAGAATTGGGATTGGGCCTTAAGACCCCGCGGAAACCCTATATAATCATAAATGTACATTAATCATGAGCACGAGCGTTTGCTCTCATATTATGGCTGTTCTGAACGCCTTTAATGTGTTGCACAAATGTGCGTTTGCAGTTGGGCTATTCTCTCCCTGTTCGCAGGGCCGGTGTAGACTCTCTGGCCAGACATTAATAATAATGATGATAATAATAATAATTAATACATAAATAAATAAAAGCAACAAAAAAAAGTCGTGATCACAAAAAGTTATGTCGAGATCAAGAGAAACGAGTTATGTCGAGATCACGAGAAAACGAGTTGTTATGTCGAGATCACGAGATAATTAAGTTGTGATCACGACATAACAAGAGAGAAAAAATTATTTAATGCATGGCCTCTTAGGACTTCTGTAGTAAATGCATTAAGTGTTTACTACAATAAGTACCTTATTGTAAATTGTTACCAACATTTGTTGTATCTTCATAGATACATTTATAGAATCGTTATGACAATTACAATTTAGGGCGACATGGTGGCTCAGTGGTTAGCACTCTAGTCTCACAGCAAGAAGGTCGCTGGTTTGAGTCCCGCCTGGTCAGTTGGCATTTCTGTGTGGAGTTTGCATGTTCTCCGCGTGTTGGCGTGGGTTTCCTCCGGGTGCTCCGGTTTCCAACACAGTTGAAACACATATGCTATGAGGGAATTGATGAACTAAACTGGCCGTAGCGTGAATGAGTGTCTATGGGTGTTTCTCAGTACTTTGTTGCAGCTGGAAGGGCATCCGCTGTGTAAAACACATGCTGGATAAGGTGGCGGTTCATTCCGCTGTGGCAACCCCTGATGAATAAAGGGACTAAGCCGAAGAAAAATGAATGAATGATTTACAATTCATTCAGAGTTATAACTCATTATAAGCATGAGCTTCATAGAAAGTGTTTCTGTTTGTTCTTTATATTTATTGCAACTTTTTGAGTAGCCCTATTGAAAATCAACAGCTTCAGCAGTGTAGTGTAACAACATTTATTTGCAGCACCAAAAAACGCAATTGTTTTTTTTCCCACACTAGACCACTTACAAGATATAAACAGCCTCTATTGTGCCTCTGTCTTGCTCATCCAGCAGCTGCATCTCCGTCTCAAACATAACGTCCTGTAATCTCTTTTTGAATATGGCACAGTGCCGTGGCGGCAGCTTGCGCATAAAATCAGCAACGATCTGCGCGTGCCGATCAAAACTGTCTGTTTCGTGTTTCTCCTGCTGTCCAATGCCATCACCTGCACCGTCCCGTCTCCTTTTCCTTCTGCTGGACGGGGCTGAAGATGGCGATGGCTGAGTAATTGTACTTGTTACAGCTTCGCATGGAGTACTGCTCAACCTGTGCAGCGCTGACGTCCCAAATCCTTCCAGAGAAGCTGCTGAGCACCGGCCCTCTACATCACTTTCATTTGTGCAACCAGACGATGATGATGATGATGATGATGATTCTTCAGCCACCATGTTTTTTGGAGTCTCCTCATTTTTAATCTATAATACATAGAAGAATATCATTTCAATGAACATCAGCAGACAAAATGAACATGTTTTATAAAGATAATATATACTGTACGGCACTGATCATCAACTGGCGGCCAAAATTGTGAGGATCAAAAAGAAAATAGTGGTCCACACTATTAAAGCAACTAAAAATAACAACAACTGAGTCTCTAGTCAGAATAAGCACCATTTATGGCTATATTTAGGCTACACTTCCAAATGAGGACAGACCATGCGGCGTTAAGCATTTATTGTTTCAAACCGGTTTTAGCGTAAGTGAAGACCGAGTGGGGTGTAGGCGGATTGCGCATGACGTGTGTGTGATAAAGAGCAAGCAGGGATGCGGTGGAGAGGGGTGCGCAACGTATTTGATGAGCGGGAGGAAGACGCGCGATTTCCGGGAGATTATCATTCATTATCATTCATCCGGGAGTCTCTATGCATTTGCGGGAGACTCACAGAACTTCCGGGAGACTTAGGATGTCTGCCTCAGGACTAAAAAAAGGAGGAAAAGCAATCTGGCACAACTTAAAATAGCATGGTAAATAAATAACCTGGTAACAAAACAAAACAGGTCACAAATAATGTTCGCACATCAAATGAAAAGTTAAGTGGGCTTGAATTCAAATCTCAATGCTGAAACGGGCTACTCACAGTGCCTAATCAATGGCTAAAGTTACATTTCTTCTTGCTCACTTAGCCTAATTGAGTTGAGGCAAAATATCTATCACTCCTAGTGGTTGACTGTGGTTTAGGTGATGGGAGCCTGAATCACATGCCTTCAGTTTTGAAATGAAATTGAAAAAGTATAAACATTAAACATAATCTTAAGCCAAAATGAGACTTTTATTTGATTTTCTTCTTGGGGGTCTGATAAAACTCTGGCCTTCTGACAAATATAGTTGATGATTTTATCTTATGCCATGATGACAGCACATAATGTTTGACTAGCTATTCTTCAAGATACTAGTATTCAGCTTAAAGTGACATTTTAAAGGCTTAACTACGTTAATTAGAGTAAAGTTAGGGTAATTAGGCAAGTCATTGTATAACAGTGGTTTGTTCTGTAGACAATGCAAAACTAATATTGCTTAAGGGGGCTAATAATATTGACCTTAAAATGGTTTAAAACAATTAAAAACTGCTTTTATTCTAGCCGAAATAAAACAAATGAGACTTTCTCCAGAAGAAAAAATATTATAGGAAGTACTGTATAGTAAAATTCATAGGAGAGCTAATAATTTTGACTTTTTCAACTGAACTATAAGCAGTGATGGGAATAACGGTGTTATAAATAAACGCTGTTACTAATGGAATTACTTTTAATTCAGTATTGACTTGAGTAATTAAATAAATGACTGCTTCACCTATTACAATGCTGTTTCCATTATTGACAATAAATCTGTTTTTCAACTAGGGTTGGGTCGATAGACGATGCCATCTTCCATCGCCGATAGACATCACGATGCTGAGCCGGCATCGCCGATTCTCCACCCCGCCCCCCGTCGCAAACCCGCTCGCGAAAAATACACACTCAGGCCCTGTTTACACTAATACATCTTGGTTTTAAAATGGCATTTTAGAAAGAAAATGATCCACATCCACACTGGCGTTTCATCTAGCATTTCTGAACAGCCCTCCGTCCATACTACGCACATAACGTGACCACACACACGCACAGACACACACAAACACACTACTGTCATGCGCTCGTCTAAACTCCAGAGAGCAGTGCACGCTGAATCGCGTTGTTAAACGTGATATTTAATTAATCTTGTCTCTATCTAACGACTCTTCGGTCTTTTGAATCTATCAGGTAACGCGTCACAGCGTCAGTACACTGCTTCAATCTTTCGCTTTCACGCTTGTACTTAATAATTTTAGCGAACCCCTCAGATACTGTTGGTTGTGCACCTTTTTTACCAATCAAGTTTGTTGACGCCATTATAACGACACAGATCACTCCACCTATTCATGCCAGAGTCCTGCGGAAAAACTGACTGACAGGTGGTAATTTGTGTGTAACTTATCTTTATTTATCTTTATCTTTAGTTATGAGTAAAACAAAGACCATGCGGGTCAGGTAATTGAAACGGTAGGCTACAAATAATTAATTCCTTATGTATTAATTATTCATATATAATTAATTCACCTCCACCTATGAAGACGATGCCATCATCCATCGCGATGTTTCACATTAGACATAGTACGATGCCAAATTGGTCGACATCGCCCAACCCTAGTTTCAACCCTGGAAAGATGTCAATTTTATTTCTATATTTCATATACAAATTAAAATAATACTCTAAAAATATTACTGTAATATTCATACTCTATTTTTGTTACATTTCTTAAGCATTATTATTTATTTTAAGACTTATTTATTGGCCAACTGTGGTAAATATTAAACCAATAATTTTAATAATTAATATTAAACCTATAATTATAATTAGGTACACTACCTAATAAAGTGGCCGGTGAGTGTACATAACCTAGTTTAATTACAAACAAATAATCTGCTGACAATATACGTACAACATTTTTCGAACTACAAGCCTATATTCAAGCATAAAACTGACTGAATATCATATAGTTTACCTGTTCAAATCAATTACATAAGTAACACTGGTTTTATATTCTCATATTTGTTCATTTTTGAACAGTGACAACTTGGTCTCTTTATTGTTTACCGCTAATTTGAATATTCGGTCTGAAATCACATTTAAGTATGACTTCAAAACAACATCAGCACTATTTACTTGTCTCTAAATGATGTACTTTGATAGTCATTGGCTTCTAATATGATTTCCCTGTTTAGAATTTGCAAATAATATTTTTCTGAAATCACATTATTAAGGGGAAAGTCTGAATGTGTGATGAATATAAAATATAACTTTACCTCATTTTCAAAATATGTTGGACACAGTTTTTTGTCAGAGCCGAAAGGTCTGAGCCATTTCAGCTTCAAAAATAATTAGTTACTTTTATGTAATTTAGTTACTATTTGAGAGAAGTAACTAGTAACTGTAACTAATTGCTTTAAAGAGCCCCTATTATACATTAAATAGGGTCATATTTTGGTTGTAAGAGTCTCCAACAACAGGCTGATCTGCATGCAAGGTCAAACACTTTCATGGTCTTATAATATGCATTTATTTTTACCTAATTATCCCAGTGACTCCCATATGAATCATGTGATTCAGTGATCATCATTCAGTCATTCAGTGATTCATTTGTTCCCAAAACCCTCCTTGGCGCAAAGCTAATCTGCGCTGATTGGCCCGATGACAGCCTGTTACGATTGGTCGACACTGACAGCCTTCAGTGCGAGACAGAGTGAAATGGCACAGCTTATCAACAATATAGAAGTAATCAGAGTGCGTACACGCTTCATATTAGTGTAAGGCGTGGATTTTGGCAGTGGGTGAATGTAAATACAGACGATGGACTTGAAAATACTGACGACAACTATTTTATTGAGCAAAATCTCCAGGAGGAGATCGACACGAGTCTCCTAGCCGGTCACACTCTACCTCAGTGTTGCCAGATGTAGCTGACTGATTCCAGCCCAAAAACTATCCAAAACCCGCCAAAATGCAAAAAAAACCCGCCCACTCATCTGGAAAACACGGTTGTGACAGTCGCGAAAAACACGATAAGTGTTTATACCCGCACAATCGTGTTAAAAAACAGTCCAATTAAGCGGGAAACCGCCCAATCTGGCAACACTGCTCTACCTGTTTTTTTTTCACACACAGACACACACACACACACACACACACACACATTACCCTCCTCCTCAGAGGACACAACACAAAAATAAAAGTCCATTCAAAAACTGAAACATTCAAAAACAGAATACATAAGAATGTATTTTAAAGAAACAACTTCACATTAGGCAACCCAGTGGCGCAGTAGGTAGTGCTGTTGCCTCACAGCAAGAACGTCGCTGGGTCGCAGGTTCGAACCTCGGCTGGGCTGGGTCAGTTGGCGTTTCTGTGTGGAGTTTGCATGTTCTCCCTGGGTTCGCGTGGGTTTCCTCCGGGTGCTCCGGTTTCCCCCACAGTCCAAAGACATGCAGTACAGGTGAATTGGGTAAGCTAAATTGTCCATAGTGTATGAGTGTGAATGTGTGTGTGGAAGTTCCCAGAGATGGGTTGCGGCTGGAAGGGCATCCGCTGCGTAAAATTGTGCTGGATAAGTTGGCGGTTCATTCCGCTGTGGCGACCCCGCAAGGGACAAAGCCGACAAGAAAATGAATGAATGAATGAACTTCACATTAGTTACTGACACCACAGAATACAGTACCCGGTTCTCACCAGAGTTATCAGGGCCGGCGCGTCAATACAATAGTGAGGGCGGCGTCCGCAAACTCCCCCGGTTCTCACTTTTTTCCGCGACACCCACCCCCTCCCTCCCGGTCCTCACTTTCCCCCAGTCTCCCGGTTTTTTTGTGTGTGTGCATGAGTGCATTAAAGCAGTTCAGTTAAACACCAGCATCTTGCTCTATTATTAACAATAACACACATTCAGTATTAATCCACACAGTGGCAAAAGCTGAACTATTCTGAACCTTGACCGCCGCACGTGTGTAAGAACAGCTGACAGTAGCCATAGCAATGACAAACGACAGGATTGCAAGCTCACAAACAGGTTTAAACTCACAAAGAAAGCGGCACGCATCGCTTTTTAGCGTGGTTTTAGTCACGATAAGTATAAGTGTTATATGTTCTCATGGCTTACCTGTACTCTGCTTTGCACAATCAGAACCCCCCACCAGCCGAAGCCCAGCGTACCTAATAAATTGTCCTTATTTTGCCCGCACCCCTGGTGTATTGTCTGTCCATGACTTCAGGATCTGTCTGTCTTTGCTGCTGTGTAAGTGGGCGGGGCCGCAGGTTTAAAGTTGCGAGCGCAACCACTATGTTTCGTATCGGCGTCACGCCGAAACGGCTGAAGACTCATTGTCAAGACGATTTGTTTAAACCACTATGAGTCGACTCTTTATTTAGATGAATCAATAGTTTTAAACACTGTCCACTTTCAGATTTAAGCTTTAGCTGGATATTTCACTTCACTTAGAGCGGTGTTACACACTACATAGAAGATCATTTTCAAAAACCCATAATAGGGGCTCTTTAAATAACGTTTGTGCCCTACACTGACTATACGCTAGATCTATAAACTAGTGTATATAAACTAGTTTAATTACAAAAAAAAATAGTCTCCTGACAATATAAATACAACAATTTTCAAACTAAAAGGGTATAATGGCATATATTTAAGCATGAAACTGACTGAATATCATATAGTTTAACCTGTTCAAAACAATTACTGAGGTAAAGTTGGCTTTATATTCTCACATTTGTTCATTTTAAACAGTCCTTATATTGTTTACCACGTTACTTTTGTAAGTTTGACTTCAAAACAACATTAGCGCTGTTTAATTGACTGTAAATGTTGTACTTTGATAGTCATTGGCTACTGATATGATTTCCCCATTTAGAATTAGCAAATAATATTTTTCTGAAATCACATTATTAAGGGGAAAGCCTTTTCACACATTCAGATACTTTACCTCAAATTCAAAACATGGTGTGTTGGGCACAGTGTTTTCTCGGAGCCGGACGAAAGGTCTGAGCCATTTCAGCTCCACAAACAGCCTGGGAACTCTGGCATCTTCATCTCCGCCTTTTCTCTGCATTCGTTTCATAGCCTTGGAAAACTTGTCGCGGATGTTCCTCCATGTGGATTTGCAGGTCTCCGGGTCGTCGATGCCAAGTTTCGTAGCGATTTCTTTCCAGGAATTGAACGCCTTTTCCGGGACTTTAAAATCTCTGAGCGAGCGATCGTACAGGTGCGGGTACAGCTTTACCAGCTCCGCGACTCGTCTCTCCGGTGTATTCATGTTAATGTTGTTAATATTATTGTTGTTATTGTTTATCTCCGTGGAACTCTCTTTCTCTCTCTGCATTTAATGGCGGAGAGCAACCGAGTTAGGCGCATACCGCCGCCTACTGTACTGGGATGTGCAGTTTCAAGAGTTCATGTAGGCCTACATCTTTTCATTCAATAATTTAAAAAGCAGCATATAACATTTTACAATTAAAAATTCACACGTAAGTATATATAAAATACAAATATACAAAATGTACATATGTAATAATTAAGCAAATACATTATATGTGGTGATGCCATTGGACCATGAATATTTCCTGTTATTGTCCAACTATTTTATAACTGTAAAAAAGGCAATCCAATCAGATCTTAACATAACATTATTTATCAATATGTCAAGCTTTTTGGATTCCAGGAAGCTATGGAAAATAAAAATCCACAGGAAATATGACAGGACCATTGTCATTGTTTACATCTCTCAAAAATGGTGTACAAAAGCATATGTCAGTCACCAACACCTTAAAATTAGGTTTCATATTAGTAAAGTTACATTTATGAATGGGTTCATGTACATTCTATGGTAAAAAAAAATATCCATCACCTATATCCTGTGCCCCAGTTCTGCATCTCTGAGGGAAATTCAAGATAGCTTTGCTAATTTCTCACATTTTTTCCAATCTGCCCCAATAATCCTTCCAATCTGCATTCTTGTTCTAAATCATACATTTTATCTTTGAAGATTGTCCTTTCTGTTTAATATTTGTTACACTGGATACTTTGCTTGTGGAACACACTCATCACACGTATCTGATATACCTTTTCCCATTAACACGATTACTTAAAAACCAGTAAGCATTATTACTTTAAGCCAGTAATTATGATTACAGTTATTAAATAAAATGAAAATAAATAAAATATAATTTGATAATATTTTATTTTGAGTTGCAATTCAGGCGATTAACTACTGTCCTATTATTACACTAAAATAAATCTTGCTGCCAAATCAGCTTTTCTCGTCATCTCAACTTACAATCAAACTGAGCAAAAATTCATTCATTCATTTTCTTGTCGGCTTTGTCCCTTGCGGGGTCGCCACAGCGGAATGATCCACCAACTTATCCAGCACGATTTTACGCAGCGGATGCCCTTCCAGCCGCAACCCATCTCTGGGAACTTCCACACACACATTCACACTCATACACTATGGACAATTTAGCTTACCCAATTCACCTGTACTGCATGTCTTTGGACTGTGGGGGAAACCGGAGCACCCGGAGGAAACCCATGCGAACGCAGAGAGAACATGCAAACTCCACACAGAAACGCCAACTGACCCAGCCCAGCCGAGGTTCGAACCTGCGACCCAGCGACGTTCTTGCTGTGAGACAACAGCACTACCTACTGCGCCACTGCGTTGTCTTGTTTATTTAACTAATTGTATTTTAATTACATTACAACCTCGATGCTGGAAAAGGAACCTTATAAAATTTAAGATAGTCACATTAAGCTTTCACTGGAAGTTTAGCATTGGTTGAAAAACACTATGCGCCCATAGTGACTTAAAGTAAAGTGTTACCAAATTTCACAAACTACTTGTTTAATCTAGTCTTGTGTGAAAGTTTGTCCTTTTTTTTTTAACAAATAACGATTGCTTTGGTATATTCGTGCAGCTGATTATGTACATGATCAATATTTGTATTGATTATGTTCATTTTGTTACTGAACTGAGTACTGAGTTTGATTCTAAGATGAATAACGTCTATGCTTTATACTCTCAGTTAGACACACTTGGCCAAACCGATTCACATTCGTTATCATTATTATAAGGTTTATTGTATAATTAGCTACCACAAATCAGTTTAGATTAAGTTAATATCAACATCACTCCTAAATTCACAGCTTGCAATTTACAACATTACTATTGAACAGTCCTCGGAGCAACACTGAAACGTAAATAATCATATTCCCATCATGTCTTCTTAATGGACACACATTTTCCCATCTTATGTATGATATACTTTGCATTTATATTCAGTGTCTTGACAGTTATACTTAATTATAATTATAATAGTTATTGTTATTAGTAACAGTAAATGGTGTAATTCATGCAGATTTACTCTGCTACTGACGAATCAAAAGATCACACCTTGATCTCTGCTGTGCAACTGCATTCAGCGTTCACTAGAGGGCAGCAGAAACACAGTAAACTGAAGCATCCGTTTAGGATGGTGTGGAGAGTTATACTGAGTGGCTGAGCATTGACATTAACTCAGTTACAGGTAAATGCACTAGTGTTTGTTCTGTGAAGTGTTTCTTAAAGGCCCCATCAAAAATTAAAATAAAGTGTTTTAGATGTTAGTATCAGTATGTTAGTTTACCTATAAGCTAGTGTGCTACAAAACAGTGATCAACGATTTTTTGACACCACCTCATACTTCAGTTTCTAACCCTAAAATCACTTCATCTTATAAAGAATGAAAAAACTCTGATTGCTGAAATTTTATAGAGCGGTATTCAAAGGAAATCAGTGAATTTAGATGTGGTCCTTACATGTGTTTGTTTGATTGTCATTGTAATGTCATTTTATTTGATTATTTTTTATGTCTGTTTTTTTCCTTCTCTCTCTCTCTCTCTCTCTCTCTCTCTCTCTCTCTCTCTAGGGATATGTTAAGTGTTTGTGTATGTATTTATGTGTATGTATGTGTAAGGTGCTGTGAAGTGCTTTGAAAAGTGCATTCTCTTCATTCAATGTGTGACATAATCAGTGTTGCCAGATGTAGCTGACTTTTTCCAGCCCAAAAACCCGCCGACATGCGAAAACACCCGCCCAACAACCTCGATTTTACAAAAACTGGAGGGGGGTGGACGGTCCCAAATTCACGAAAAGTGGGGGGGGGGCGGGTTTGGGCGCTCCCATAGACATATGGGGCGCTCCAAAACGTATGAGGGGTGGTTGGATCGTCCTATATTTCATGAAAAGTAGGGGGAACGGTCCAAAAATTGACGAAAATTTGGGGGTTGCAGGAGATCGCGGGCAGGCGGGCGTACCTTTACAATACCGCCCAAATATCCACTGCCCGCCTATGATATTTTTTACCCGCAAACTTGGATTCAAAACCGCCCAATTGGGCGGGAAACCGCCCAATCTGGCAACACTGGACATAATCTCAACAGAAACATTAAGAAAGGGTAGGGCATAGAGTAGCTCCTCCCCATTTTAAAAACAGCCAATAGCTGTTTAATTCTCTCACAGCTCTGCCATTGAGAGCGCTTGGGCTCAAGCACATCAAATGAACAGCCAATGAGAGGAAGGGGCGGGGCATGTCAGATACTAGAGAGCATTTGATTGGTCAGAAGAATTGATGATAAACTTAAGCATGAGGTGACGTCAAACAAATCAATGGCTGGGTCCGAAATCACCTACTACTCAGTAGCTACTGCATTTGAATTTAAACGTACTACTCGGCCGTTAGAAAAGTGCATTCTATACAGTATGAATGTCAGCAGTATAAATGCAACTCGATGTAATACACTCACCATTTTGTCATGATCACTTGACCTACCCGCGTTGCTTCACTTCCATTCATGAATTCTCTCGCGGGGCATCATGGAATAGCGCCAGCGTACATGGGATGCGCACTTCAGAATCTTGCCAGAAGTAGTAAGTCATCCGGGTACTTCTCACATACTGCTTTTCAAATTCTATGAATTTGGACATACTACTCGGCTCGCATACTGATTTTAGCGTACTGTATAGTATGGAAGTATGCGGTTTCAGACACAGCCGTTGATTCATTAAGACGGAAGTGACAAACTGCAAGATTTGCATGTTTATATCAGGTTTATGTCTTCTAAATGTGAATTTTGTCTGTTTTGGTGCACACTAGATTATAGATGTCCTTAAAACTAACATACTGATACATTTAAAGTGCTTTATTTTGATTTCACGGGACCTTTAAAGGGATAGGTTATCCAAGAGTGAAAATGACCTCAAGGAAACGTGGTTGCAACTTTTGCAATTAACAATCAAAATGGCAAAAACAGAATTTCCTTATAGTATAATATGAGATTATATGCACCAAAAGGCACAATGACCGAACATATTTGCTATGAATTAACAAGCAAGACTTAATAGTATCTCGTTCATACTTAACAGGCTTTGACTGTAGAGTACCTCTTTTAGTGTTCGTTAAGTAAGTGCTTATTGAATTGAGTACCTACTCAATGAGGATGCGGTTTCGAACACAGCCATGGAAGTATGAGTGGAGGTGACAAACTTCAAGCTTTATATAATAATAATAATTAATAATTCCTTACATTTATATAGCACTTTTCTGGCGCTTTACACATTTTTGGGGGGAATGTCCTCATCCACCACCAGTGTGCATCATCCACCTGGATGATTTGACTGCAGCCATATTGAGCCAGACCGCACACCACACACCAGCTGATTGGTGGAGAGGAGACAGAGTGATGAAGCCAGTTATGATATGGGGATGGTTAGGAGGCATTGATGGACAGAGGCCAATGGGCAGATTTGGTCAGGATGCCGGGGTTAAACCCCTACTCTTTTTCGAAGGACATCCTGGGATTTTTAACGACTACAGAGAACGCTTCTAAACGCAAATTTTGTCATTGTTTTGGGGCACACTAAGCTTAAAGATATCCTTAAAACTAACATACTAACACTTATTTTAATTTCACAGGACCGTAAAAGTTCCATCCAAAATTAAAAACGACCTCATTTACTCCCCCTCTAAACCCATTTGAGTTTATTTCTTCTGCTGAACACAAAAGAAGATATTTTGAGTAAAAATGCTGATATCTTTTAGTAGAAAAAACAAATAACAAGCAACATTACCAGCATTTCAACAGAAGAAAGACACTTTTGAACAAGTGAAGAGTGAATAAATGATAACTTTTCAGTTTTGGGTGAACCGTCCCTTTAGACAATGGAAATGAGCAATGTATGAGTCTGTGCAACAGACAGCGATTGTGCAATTAGAGTTCAGAAATGAAGCATGAACAGGAGGATTAAGCTAAATACTGTAAAGAGTCAGCGATGATGGCTCACAGGCCTCAGGGTTGGGACGTGTCTTCAATAAACCCACATCTGCCTTTCATTTAGATTCCTGACCTTATACACCCACACGTACACTGATGCAATCTGGACACTTCATACTTCAGTAGCACAGCGCTGATATATGATGCCGTGAGTGTGTGTATCAGAAATATTTGAGATTACTAAAACATCTGCATGCCATATTTTACTATTTTGTTTTTCCAACGCTAATATTTATTTATTTAAGCCTGAAATAAAGACTTTGAAATTGTATCTGATGTTGAAATAACTCAGATGTTGCTTTTTATATCTTTTTTCGTTTTGCGTACTCCGATTCATGTTTTTATTTTTCCATGTTTATTTATGCTCTTGTATTGTATTATGGGAGCTTGATCTTACTTCCAACAACTTTTAACCTTGTAAAGTTAGAAAAAAGTCGACTTTTTTTGACATGTTTAATAGTTTGCAGTGCTATATTGTCTGGGTTGGTGTTGTATATTACGCTACAAAAAATCTGCCAGTGCATTTTCTGTTATTTTACAGACTTATTTCTCTCTATATTACTTCTTTTCCATTATGTTTTTGTATGTTGGGTGTTAAATTTATGGTTGTGAATTGATTTATGGGATACTGATCTCTGCTCTGTCTACTTTTGATGTTGAAAAATCAATTCTACAGTTTAACAAAGTGACTATTATTTACATTTTAGTTATTTGAAATAATAACTGTTCATTAACAGATATTTTTACAGTGTGTGTTTACTGAATATATAGATATCATTGAAACATAGGGAGGGCTGCACGATATATATCACAAAATGATCGTTATCGTGATAATAGTATATGCAATACACATATCGTAAACATGTGTGACAAATGATGTTTATTTACAACCCAGGCTCATTATAGGTACGTAGCCCTGTATACATTTATGGAGAGAACCAAATACATCCCAGGAGTTGTGAATCCACCAGAGGCCGCTGTGTACGCTTGTTCAGATCTCAGATTTCTCTCGTGAGTGCCATTCGTGCCTGCTTTTCTCTTGTAAATCCACCAGAGGCCGACTGGCTGACTAATTGACCTACTGATCCCCCCACCACCTTCCCTAAACCCAACCAATAGTGTTTTCAACAGCACAGATTGACCCAGCCACCCCCTTCCCAAAACCCAACCGATAGTGTTTTCAAAAGCACCGATTGACCCAGCC
Organism: Danio kyathit; assembly: GCA_903798195.1. Taxonomy (NCBI): domain Eukaryota; kingdom Metazoa; phylum Chordata; class Actinopteri; order Cypriniformes; family Danionidae; genus Danio; species Danio kyathit. The sequence continues at coordinate 7,672,222 of LR812521.1, forward strand.
ACACCCTTCCCAAAACCCAACCGATAGTGTTTTCAAAAGCACAGATTGACCCAGCCACCCCCTTACCTAAACCCAACCAATAGTATTTTTAAAAGCCCCGATTGACCCGCCCACCCCCTTTTCTAAACCCAACCGATAGTGTTTTCAAAAGCACTGATTGACTCAGCCACCCCCTTCCCTAAACCCATCCGATAGTGTTTTCAAAAGCACCAATTGACCCAGTCACCCCCTTCCCTTTACCCAGCCGATAGTGTTTTCAAAAGCACCGATTGACCCAGCCATCCCCTTCCCTAAACCCAGCCGATAGTGTTTTCAAAAGCACCAATTGACCCAGTCACCCCCTTCCCTAAACCCAGCCGATAGTGTTTTCAAAAGCACCGATTGACCCAGCCACCCCCTTCCCTAAACCCAGCCGATAGTGTTTTCAAAAGCACCGATTGACCCAGGCACCCCCTTCCCTAAACCCAACCGATAGTGTTTTCAAAAGCACTGATTGACTCAGCCACCCCCCTTCCCTAAACCCATCCGATAGTGTTTTCAAAAGCACCAATTGACCCAGTCACCCCCTTCCCTAAACCCAGTCGATAGTGTTTTCAAAAGCACTGATTGACCCAGGCACCCCCTTTCCTAAACCCAGCCGATAGTGTTTTCAAAAGCACCGATTGACCCAGGCACCCCCTTTCCTAAACCCAGCCGATAGTGTTTTCAAAAGCACCGATTGACCCAGCCACCCCCCTTTCCTAAACCCTACCGATAGTGATTTCAAAAGCACTGATTGACCCAGCCACCCCCTTCCCTAAACCCAACCAATAGTGTTTTCAACAGTACCGATTGACCCAGCCACTCCCTTCCCTAAACCCAACCAATAGTGTTTTCAACAGCACCGATTGACCCAGCCACCCCCTTCCCTAAACCCAACGAATAGTGTTTTCAACAGCACCGATTGATCTGCCCATCACCTTCCCTAAACCCAACCGATGTTGTTTTCAAAAGCACCAACTGACCCAGTCACCCCCTTCCCTAAACCCAGCCGATAGTGTTTTCAAAAGCACCAATTGACCCAGTCACCCCCTTCCCTAAACCCAGCCGATAGTGTTTTCAAAAGCACCGATTGACCCAGGCACCCCCTTCCCTAAACCCAGCCGATAGTGTTTTCAAAAGCACCGATTGACCCAGGCATCCCCTTACCTAAACCCAACCGATAGTGTTTTCAAAAGCACAGATTGACCCAGCCACCCCCTTCCCTAAACCCAACCAATAGTGTTTTCAACAGCACCGATTGATCTGCCCATTACCTTCCCTAAACCCAACCGATGTTGTTTTCAAAAGCACCGATTGACCCAGCCACCCCTTCCCAAAACCCAATCGATAGTGTTTTCAAAAGCACCGATTGACCCAGCCACCCCTTCCCAAAACCCAATCGATAGTGTTTTCAAAAGCACCGATTGACCCAGCCACCCCCTTCCCTAAACCCAACCGATAGTGTTTTCAAAAGCACCGATTGACCCAGCCACCCCTTCCCAAAACCCAATCGATAGTGTTTTCAAAAGCACCGATTGACCCAGCCACCCCCTTCCCTAAACCCAACCGATAGTGTTTTCAAAAGCACCGATTGACCCAGCCACCCCCTTCCCTAAACCCAACCGATAGTGTTTTCAAAAGCACAGATTGACCCAGCCACCCCTTTCCCTAAACCCAGCCGATAGTGTTTTCAAAAGCAATCTAGAAAAAGAAAAGCTTTCGCGGTTGCCTGAATTTTACCGTGTTTTCAGATTTTACCATGTTCTCTACTTGTTTATTTATTTTTTTCTTTTGATTTTTTCCTGCTTTCTAGAACCGTTCTTCACCAGACTCAAACCCCGTCGTCATGGTCAACTCCTCTCTGCATCTCAAGTCCGCCGACGTACGCAGCGAGCCACTGGGCAAACTGATAACAGCGGAAAAGCCGTCCACATGGAGGTAATCGGTCAGCTGGTAGCGCAAAAAGAAACAGAAGCCGTCGGCGGCATCATAGCACCCCATAAATGCTCTCCAGAAATGTATAAGAAGCTACATATTCACAATGTTGTTTACATAATACATTAGTTGTTTATCTAAATTTGACCAATCAGATGGGGCTGTACTATCTTTAGCTCCGCCTCCCCAGTAGTTGCAGTACAGTGCTATTGGCTGAGTTTTCCAAAGGTGAACCCAGAGCTGAAAATAAACACTAATGGGCGGAGTCAAGAAAAATGACAACAGCCAATCAGAGTCGGAATATCTGCGCAGGTTTTCACTCATTCATAGCATTTTAAAGACTAAATGTTTGCACCTTGACAGGGTTTTTTTTAGACTAAAGTAAAACAGTTTTAGGCTAAAACAGGTTTAGTGAAATAGATCTTTTAAGAAATATCTAAAATATACATTTATTATTATATTATTTTCATAAGCATAAAGGCACATAACTTTTGTTTCGTTTAACTTTTTGAACTTTCACTTTTTTTACAATCTGACACGTTTCTTCTTTAAATTGAGACCAAGCTTAAATCAACCAAAGCGTTGAAGATTGGCCTTCATTTAAGTTGAACCTACTTTTCATGTTCACAAAGTGGGGTCGACAGTAAGGGCTTTTAATTTGTATGGAAAACTAGTGAAGTAGAGAGATGAATGATGATTACTCGCATTACAGCTCACACTAAAAACACACAGACAGGTGTGAAAGTGACCCGACGACCCCAAAAAACACACACCACCCATCAAACAATACAGCGAAACCTGTGATCCCCGACACCTGCTGTGCTCGGTGTGTGTGTGTGAGACATTCTGTGGGAAATAAGATGAAAACACACTCACCCTCATGCTGACATGTAGAGGAATTTGTGTAGATCTGGAGGAATTCAGCATTTGATCCTCTGCTGTAAACCAGAGTCAGGAACTGATAAAAAAAGCAATCCATGTGATAAATAATAATTCATATGGTAAAAAAAACCTCCGGGTGCTCCGGTTTCTCCCACAAGTCCAAAGACATGTGGTATAGGTGAATTGGGTAGGCTAAATTATCTGTGGTGTATGTGTGTGAATAAGTGTGTGTGGATGTTTCCCAGTTATGGGTTGCAACTGGAAGGGCATCTGCTGCGTAAAACATGTGCTGGATAAGTTGGCTTATCATTCCACTGTGTTGACCCCTGATTAATAAAGGGACTAAGCCAAAAAGAAAATGAATGAATGAAATAAAAAACAATCCATATGTTAAAAAACTATCCACATGGTAAAAAACAATCAACATGGTAAAAACAAATCCATATGTTAAAAAAAAAAACAATCCATGTGGTTAAAAACAATCAACATGGTAAAAACAAATCCATATGGTAAAAAAAACAATCCATTTAGTAAAAAACAACCCACATGGTAAATAACAATCAACATGGTAAATACCAATCCATATGGTAAAAAACAATCCACATGGTAAATAACAATCAACATGGTAAAAAAAAAACAATCCATATAACAATCAACATGGTAAAAAAAACAATCCATATGGTAAAAAACAATCCACATGATAAATAACAATCCATATGGTAAAAAAAAAAACAATCCATATGGTAAAAAACAATCCACATGATAAATAACAATCCATATGGTAAAAAAAAAACAATCCATATGGTAAAAACAATCCATATGGTAAAAAACAATCCACATGATAAATAACAATCCATATGGTAAAAAAAAAAAACAATCCATATGGTAAATAACAATCAACATGGTAAATAACAATCAACATGGTAAAAAAAAACAATCCATATGGTAAATAGCAAACAACATGGTAAAAAAAAAAAACAATCCATATAGTAAAAACAATCCCTATGGTAAAAAACAATCCATATGGTAAAAAGCAATCCACATGATAAATAACAATCCATATGGTAAAAAAAAAAACAATCCATATGGTAAATAGCAATCAACATGGTAAAAAAAAACAATCCATATGGTAAATAGCAATCAACATGGTAAAAAAAAACAATCCATATAGTAAAAACAATCCCTATGGTAAAAAACAATCCTTATGGTAAAAAAACAATCCATATGGTAAATAGCAATCAACATGGTAAAAAAAACAATCCATATAGTAAAAACAATCCCTATGGTAAATAACAATCCATATGGTAAAAAAAAAAATCCCTATGGTAAATAACAATCCATATGGTAAAAAAAAAAATCCATATGGTAAATAACAATCCATATGGTAAAAAAAAAATCCCTATGGTAAATAACAATCCATATGGTAAAAAAAAAAAATCCCTATGGTAAATAACAATCCATATGGTAAAAAAAACAATCCATATGGTAAATAACAATCAACATGGTAAAAAAAAAAAACAATTCATATGGTAAATAACAATCAACATGGTAAAAAAAAACAATCCATATGGTAAAAACAATCCATATGGTAAAAACAATCCATATGGTAAAAAACAATCCATATGGTAAAAAACAATCCCTATGGTAAATAACAATCCATATGGTAAAAACAATCCCTATGGTAAATAACAATCCATATGGTAAAAAAAAAAATCCATATGGTAAATAACAATCCATATGGTAAAAAAAACAATCCATATGGTAAATAACAATCAACATGGTAAAAAAAAAAACAATCCACATGGTCAATAACAATCAACATGGTAAAAAAAAATAATCCATATGGTAAAAAACAATCCACATAATAAAAAAAAATAATCCATGTGGTAAAGAAAACAATCCATATATTAAAAAATTATCCACATGGTAAAAAAATAATCCATATGGTAAATAACAATCAACATGGTAAAAAACTATCCACATGGTAAAAAAAATTATCCATGTGGTAAAAAAAAAAATTTCCACATGGTAAAAAATAATCCACATGGTAAAAAAAAATATCCATGTGGTAAAAATCTGTCCACATGGTAAAAAAATAATCCATGTGGTAAAAAACTATCCACATGGTAAAAAAAATAATCCATGTGGTAAAAAACTATCCACATGGTAAAAAAATAATCCATGTGGTAAAAAACTATCCACATGGTAAAAAAAATAATCCATGTGGTAAAGAAAACAATCCACATGGTAAAAAAATAATCCATGTGGTAAAAAACTATCCACATGGTAAAAAAATAATCCATGTGGTAAAAAACTATCCACATGGTAAAAAAATAATCCATGTGGTAAAGAAAACAATCCATGTGGTAAAAAAATAATCTATGTGGTAAAAAAACTATCCACATGGTAAAAAAATAATCCATGTGGTAAAAAACTATCCACATGGTAAAAAAATAATCCATGTGGTAAAAAACTATCCACATGGTAAAAAAATAATCCATGTGGTAAAGAAAACAATCCATGTGGTAAAAAAAATAATCTATGTGGTAAAAAACTATCCACATGGTAAAAAAATAATCCATGTGGTAAAAAACTATCCACATGGTGAAAAAATAATCCATGTGGTAAAGAAAACAATCCATGTGGTAAAAAAAATAATCTATGTGGTAAAAAACTATCCACATGGTAAAAAAATAATCCATGTGGTAAAAAACTATCCACATGGTAAAAAAATAATCCATGTGGTAAAAAACTATCCACATGGTAAAAAAATAATCCATGTGGTAAAAAACTATCCACATGATAAAAAAATAATACATGTGGTAAAAAACTATCCACATGGTAAAAAAATAATCCATGTGGTAAAAAACTATCCACATGATAAAAAAATAATACATGTGGTAAAAAACTATCCACATGGTAAAAAAATAATCCATGTGGTAAAAAACTATCCACATGATAAAAAAATAATACATGTGGTAAAAAACTATCCACATGGTAAAAAAATAATACATGTGGTAAAAAACTATCCACATGGTAAAAAAATAATCCATGTGGTAAAGAAAACAATCCATGTGGTAAAAAAAATAATCTATGTGGTAAAAAACTATCCACATGGTAAAAAAATAATCCATGTGGTAAAAAACTATCCACATGGTAAAAAAATAATCCATGTGGTAAAAAACTATCCACATGGTAAAAAATAATCCATGTGGTAAAAAACTATCCACATGGTAAAAAAATAATACATGTGGTAAAAAACTATCCACATGGTAAAAAAATAATCCATGTGGTAAAGAAAACAATCCACATGGTAAAAAAATAATCCATATGGTAAAAAACTATCCACATGATAAATAACAATCCATATGGTAAAAAAACTATCCAAATAGTAAAAAAAAAATTCTTTTCTTTTCCACTGTTACGTTGTAGTATGTGTGTGTGTGTGTGTGTGTGTGTGTGTGTGTGTGTGTGTGTGTGTGTGTGTGTGTGTGTGTGTGTGTGTGTGTGTGTGTGGGGGTTTTCTTTTGTTCTTTTCTTACTTCGAGTTTTAGTCTTGTTTATAGTCCAAATAGTTTGCTTGTTTTAAGGGAAAACTCACTTCAGTTTGATTTATTATTTCTTAAAACAAGACAATATAGTTTGCTTTTCTAGAAAAAGCTTCTTAATTTAAGACTTTTTAGATATTTGAACTAGAAACAAGACAAAAACTAAGTAAGAAAAGCATTTTATGCATTGTGTGAATTCTATTCTGTGTTGGTGAGTTACTTCAAAAAAGCATTTAACCATTAAAAGTGAATGTAAAGGACTCATTAAGTAATTAAGATCATTTACAGTCAATTACATGACTCAACAGTAACATTCAACAGAAATGAAAACTTTACAGTTTCTCTCAGTCCCTTTTGTGCATTTCTCGAATCATCATTAAAATTTGCAGACATTCTCAAAACAATTTGTGCAAAAACACAATGTATTATCTGCAAACGCCTGTATAAATCACTCATAATCTGTAGTTCATCTCTCAAAAGCAAGTATATGTCAATGAACATATCAGTGGCATCAAAATGAAAAGTCACTGTCATTGTGTCAAAATGCTGAGTCATGTTGTCAATACAACTGCGAACTCTGATTTTATTACCTGACGTGAACTCTGACAACAGTTTGATTGACAGTTTACTGTACTGACATGCAGAAAACTCAACTTCTTACAGTGTACACTGCTAACATGCTTTTCTTACTTACATTTATTGTCTTGTTTCTAGTCCAAATATCTACAAATTCTTAGATCAAGAAGCTTTTAATTGACAAGCAAAAAATATTGTCTCGTTTCAAGAAATAATAAGCCAAATTAAGTGAGTTTTTCCTTAAAACAAGCAAAATAATCCACCAATGGGGTAAGCAAAATAATCGTTTTTTTCCCTTTTGACATAAGATTATTTAGCTTACCCCATTGGCAGATTATTTTGTTTGTTTTAAGGAAAAACGCCCTTAATTTGGACAAACTACTTCTGAAAAACACACAATGTGTTTTGCTTGTCTAGACAAAGCTTCTTGATTTAAGAATTTTTAGATATTTAGACTAAAAATGACAAAAATATTTCAAAATATCCATTTCAAAAGGGCAATTTTACCAAGTACTCTGTGGGATGTTGGTTAAAACAGACTGGATATGATTCACAGTTACACTTTTACATAATAGTGGTCTGACCAAAATAATCAAGTCCAGGATACATATTTGTCGGTTCTCAGAAATGTAGCCCTGGGCACATATTTCCAATGAGCCTGGGCTGGAAAATATGTTCTAGACAACTAGATCAATCACTTTGCATTGAATGACTTATATGAGGAACTATTGGGGTTATGAGAATATTGCAATGAGAACTACTGTACACCCTCAAGGGTCATGCATTAAATACTACAGGCGTGCTTGAAAAATGATCACTACTAAGGCCCAATCCCAATTCTCCCCCTTAGCCCTTCCCCCTTGTTTTGCACGTTCATGTGAAGGTGTCCCAATTCTCCTTAGCTTGACGGCGTAGGGCTAAGGGGAAGGGCTAGATAGCCCTCGAAACGGAGGTTTTTCAGGACCACACTCGAAAGCAAGGGGTAAGGAATTTTCCCAGAATACACCAGCTACAATGGCAGCATGGCTGCACACGGAAGTCAGAAGATCCACAAATTAGTATTTTCTGTCATTATTATGAGTTTTTACAACAAACAAGCACATGTTTTAAGACATTCATAATCGTGTTCCCGTTTTACCGTCATGCTTTAAAAAACTGCTTTCGCTAAATTTCGCTGTCTACATATAATCCCTAATAATAACTCCTGTACAGCAGTCCCACAACATACTTTCACATCTGTCACTCGATGACACTGGAATCCCCTGTCAGAAAAGTCTAGTGTCTGGGAATGAGCTTTTTACAGTGTCTGCTATAATGTTAATGTTGTTTTCGTGTGTTTACATAGATGAATACGGCCACTGTGTAAATGCGCAGTATAGTTACGATCTTATTGCCACATTAGATTGTTATGATAACATAATATATGCCTTCAGTGATTTCCTGAAGATAAACACCAAAAAATAACACAACTGGAATAACTACAGCAGTCGCTGTCATCGATCTCATATGAGGCAAGAGATCGCGATGACATATGATGACGTGTGCAGGTGCTGTAGTGCTGTCCCATTTCTTATGCTGCGTTTACACCAAACGCAGAAGAAGCGTCAAGCGCGAGTGATTTACATGTTAAGTCAGTGCAAACGCGCGAATAGACATCCTGCGGCGCGATATGCGCGAATGGTGCGCAGCGAATGACGAGAATCGCGCGGATGGTGCAATACGCGCGAATTGATCGTTTTGCGCGTTTGACGCGCTTAACGCGCAAATCGCTCGAGTTCAAAAATCTGAACTTCTGCGGACATTCGCGCCGCGTTATCCAATCAGGAGCTTGCTCTTGTGGGGGCATGATTGTGACTTAGCACCTGTTGTTGGTGTCCCGGGGGAAATCCTCGAGCCAACACCGACAACAGTTCATCAAACTGGGCTCGGCTCAGTCAGAAGCACCGCTGAAAGCCTTCGTCATCCAGGTTAAGTTTCTGGAGGACTTTATGAGCTCACAGAGCTGGGTGCACCTCTGAAAGTATCTGGTGGACTCAGACACTGGTCCAAACGTATCGACGCTGTTTTACAGCCTTTATAAAGCACATAAACACAGTTATTTTATCAATAAAATCCATGTTAGCCATTTAGCAACGAAGCTACAGTCACCGGGCAGACAGAAGCCCTGCCCATGATGCGAATCCGCGTCTGTTCTGAAGTAAATTTGACGCACGAATGAAGCAGAGTTTGACGCACGAATGAAACGAGTAAACTCAAATGTTCACGCGTCTACTTACGCGCAAATAGTGAGATTTATCCGCGCTTTCAGCATCTGGTGTGAACGCAGCATTAGGGGTAACATTTGAACCCCTTCCCCTTCACACTCTGTTTCAAGGGCCAAGGGGAAGGGGTAGGGGTACAAAATAGAATTAGGATTGGGCCTATAATACATGTTGAGCAACATGATGAGGGAAGTGCAGATCAATACACATAATTAATTGCACGAATGTACAAAAGCAAACCCAACTTGTTCAAAACAACAAGAAACTGCTGTTATGATGTGCACAAGAGACTGAATGACTGAACAAGTAGTTTTGAAAAGTCAAAAAGCGTCTGAGTAAACCTATTTCTTTAAATGTGAGTAGAAAAGGACCTTTAAGTTTCATTTTTGTTTTAATGTAAGACACTGTATTTCGAGCATACTGTTTATTGACATACATTTCTTACTGGTTTTATTATTTCTTAAAGGGGTGGTCCACAGTGTGTTTAGTTGTGTTTATAAGATGCAAAGCAATGTGTGCTCATGCTTCACTTGTAGGAAATCACGTTATGTTTTCATATATCTTACTTTGATTATACAAAGCTCCTCAGCTAACATGAAAACCACTGTCATATTTCCTAGTTCCTATAAAAGGCCCGCCCTCAAGAGGCTCTAATTGGTCAGCTAACATAATGTGCTGAGATTCGCAGATTGGCTCCACGTCACCACGTCATGCCACTACAAGCACGCACTTGTGCGCTGTGTAAACAGTCCAGTCAGAGTAGCTGTTAGCAGCGTTAGCTGCCAGAATCAGACAGAAAATTGAAGAGGACACAGCTGAGCCTCACGCCTGCTCTCTAAAATAAAATCTGACAAGTATCTTTCACATATATTTAGAATAAGCATGTGTAAGTAATATGAAACCTTCACATATCTTTAGCGAGTTTGTTATTTGAGATGTAGAAGCTGAGTTGACTTTATTAGTACCCGTAGGTAGATTCTTTTTGCGGCAAAGTTTGGCATTTGATACATACAATTAAATCACACATAAACATACCCACATATACACATACAAAGTGCCTTATAAAAGATTACAATTTATTCAGAACGACAATAGATGATGGGATAAAGCTATACCTGAACCGTTTTGTCCTACTAGAAAGCATCTGAAACCTTCGACCTGAAGGGAACAGGATAAACTCCTCAGAAAGAGGATGAGAGCTACACCTACTAATGTTCTGGGCAATCCGTAAAAGCTGCCTACTATACAGGGATTCAATACTCAGCTGTGATTCACCAATCAACCTGCTAGACCACCTAATAACCTGGCTCAGATTCCTGTTTTTGAGAGACAGACCTCCAAACCATGCCACCAGAGCAAAGGATAGAATAGGTTTGATTATGTACTGCTAAAGCATCCGCATAGAGAGACACTGCAGCGCTGCTGAAGAGTGTGTGTTTATAGAGGTTTGGCGGATAAATATGAATTTGTAGCTAAATTGTTAACTGTGCCAAACAGCTTTTCCTGTTATATACATCCTTGTTTATGTCCTCGCTACAACATACCGTTAACGCTAGAAACTGTGCATGTAATAGATTAATTTTAACAAGTAAAAACACTTACAGGTTGTGGCTCATAATCCACAGCTTCGTCGGTTGGAGGAGTTTTAGCCGAATCGAGCACTGAACTGAGAGAGATTCTGGAAGCTGTCCTTTGTCAAATGCTAGCTATATATTTTTTATAATTCTCTGGAACATAATTAAATTAACTGTAAGCACTTCTCACTTTGTGTCGTGTCCTTTGGAAGCCCAATTACAGAAACAGAAGAAGCTCTGTGGAAATAGCGGCGTTTGGACGCCATTTTAGCTTTCTTTGCTATAACATTACAGCACCTCTGGCCACGCCTCTTTTTCTGTGCAGGGTGTGTGCACATGGTGAATGTGTGTAACCGGAAGCCCTTGTGATGTCACTAGCCCAGATGTATTTTTTTGTAGTCCTCAAATTCGTTCGCTGTAGGCTTTGCTAAGCTAACTCAGTAAAAGCCAATGTCTCCCTTTGCATTGAACTTTGAGCGTCTCACATTCAGAGATGTTGTTTATGTTCACACAGCGACATTACACAATAACTAAAGTTTAACATATGATATCCTAGTGGACCACCCCTTTAAGCAACTGTCAGACAAATCTAACATGCTTAAGATGAAAAATCAAGTTATGCATAATATCTAAATAACTACACACACACACACACACATACTTGTATATGATTTTACGAGGACTCATGATAGGCATATTGTAATTGTAAGCAACACAGGCTCATTGGAAATATGTGCCCATGGCTACATTTTTTAGGAACCATGCAATATGTGCCCAGTCTGGCTGTATTTTGTGTATAAAACGAATGCTATGGCATGGTAAGACACATGCCACAGACAACCTCTGTTCCTTTTCGTGCTACTGATGACTAGGCCCACACAAAATCTGCGCGCGCAGAATTCCGCAGATTTTTCGTAGATTTTCTGCAGATTTTCGCAGATTTGTAGCCCATCATTAATTCTGTTTATTTACTTACAGTTAACTATTTACTGTTAATCTAATTGGATTTGCATTTTAAACATTAAATAAAAGTTAAAAAGATCTTATTTTTTATTTCACATTTTAAGGTTTTAGTTATGAGACTCCCAAAATAATTCCGCAGAAATCCGCAGATTTTTACCAAAATTCTCAGCAGAAATAGCAAAAAACGTCCGCAGATTCCGTCTGGCCCTACCGATGACCTCTTACCTTTGTACAGACGGCTTTTCTGGTGTGACCAGTTTGCAGTTTGGATTTACGAGATGGAAAACGTGCCTCAGTAACGTATTTGAGATTGTCAAAATGTACACGGCAGCCACTAGTGGATTTGTATAGCAAATAAACTGCTAGCATATGTAGCCCCAAACACATATTCCCAAAAATGTATCACCCTGGGCACTTTCAATAGTGGGAAAAAGTGTTTGCCCCCTCACTGATTTCTTTTTTTTTTTTTTTTTTTTGCATGGTTGTCACACTTTAATGTTTGAGATCATCAAACTAATTTAAATATAGTTAAATTAATAACACAAGTAATCACATTGTGCAGTTTTTGTCACGGTTCGGTGTTTGGGGAAAAAGGACCCAAGTGCAGAGTGATTGGTTATTTATTCATAATAAAATAAAAGGCAAAATAAACAACCCAGAGGGGGAAAACATTAATAAAACAAATAAACAATCAAAACAAACTAATATGGGCAGGCTTGCAGGGATCAGGACTGGAACACTCAGGACAAGGCAACATACAACGTACGATGACGAACTGGCACAGGACAGCAGACATGAGGAGAATATAAGCAGAAATAAATCAACACACAAACAGGTGAACATGATAAACTAATAATGGATTAACAAGGAGGGTGGGGCTAGACGATAGACGGGAGAGCACATGACACAGAAGAGACAACACAAGCCATGTGCACACATAAAACGAGACTAGAACACGCAGCCAATGAGAGAACTCATGAACCGCGTGTTCACAAGACACACAGAAGCACACCACAAAAAGCACGCGGCCACAATGTAAACATCCAGCCACGTGCTTAGACAACACCAACAGGCGCAAGACACGAGCACACAATAGATGAAAACACCTTATCGTGCGCTCACACATATGCAACGCACATGTTTCATCTCAGCGTCAACCGAAACCAAAACCAACCAGACTGAGACGCTGAGAATGAAACAGCGCGATGCCGACAGAACAAAACACCAACACGAGTACAAGGGCGCGCGCCCCAAGCACGCACAGACACCACGCACCTGCATCATGCGGGAGCTCTCACGACGGCGCCCATACAGAGACAAACACAATGACAAAACAAGTGCTTCGACCTGAGAAAACTTGTGCCGAGCACAACAGGACAGGACAATAAAGAGCTAGTGTCCAGACTCTGCCACCAAAACAAGAATTTACAAGACCAGAGTGGCAGAACCCTGACAGTTTTGAAATGAAGGTTTTTATTATAAAAAGAAAAACTAAATGCAAAACTACACACCCCTGTGTGAAAAGTGTTTGCCCCCTATACCCAATAACTGGTTGGCCACCTTAAAGAGCCCCTATTACACATTAAAAAGGGTCATATTTTGGTTTTATGGGTCTCCAACAACATACTGATATGCAAGCAAGGTCAAAAAACACTTTCATGGTCTCATAATATGGATTTATTTTTACCTAATTATCCCAGCGACTCCCATATGATTCGTTCAGGGATTCATTTGTTCCCAAACCCTTCCTTAATGCAAAGCATTCTGCGCTGATTGGCCCGATGACAGCCTGTTGTGATTGGTCGACAGTGTTCAGCGCGAGACAGTAAAATGCCCAGCGCGGGTTATCAAGCCCCCGGGTCGCTAACATTGGTATAGGATCCGATCGCAGCGGACGCCCGAAACACGCTTCATAGTAAACTTACTAACACCACAGTAAACAGTACCCGGTTCTCAACAGTGTTATTCAGACACCTCACCCCCGAAAGCAGTGCAGTTAAACACCAGCATATTGCTCTATTCTTAACCATGACACACATTCAGTATTAATCCACACAGCAGCAAAAGCTGAACTATTCTGAACCTTGAGCGCTGCACGTGTGTAGGATCAGCTAACAATGGCCATAGCAATGACAAACGGCAGTGGAACGAGCTCACAGACGCATTTAAATCCGTAAACAAAGCAGCACACATCGCATTTTCAACGTGGCTTTAGACGCGATATGAGAATATAAAGAGTTAACCTGATACAGTACAAGCGGTTACAAGTAACAAAACATGTAGATCATTTCTATTTGCAATCATTGCTGTGGCACCACATGTGTGAAGTGTTATATGTTCTCAGGGCTTACCTGTACTCTGCTTTGCCCAACGATCACATCCCCAGCCAGGTCCTCACTTTCATCCGCGACACCCACCCCCTCCCTCCAGGTCCTCACTGTAATCCGCCAACCGGTCTCCCGGTCTTTTTCACTTTCGGATTGAGGGTGGCGTGACCGCCGTTCGCCTCGAGCATCAGTTCAGCTTGCTCCGGCCCTGCCCGCACACCTGGTGTATTGTCTGTCCATTACGAAATGGAGGAAGAAACTAATCCATGAGCTGTGTACTGATAGATCGCCCGTTGTAAGCGTGCAGATTGCTGAAACCACTCCTTTCCCTCACACTTCCAATAATATCCAGGTTAAGCACAGCGTCTTCATGACTTCAGGATCTCTTTGTCTTTGCTGCTGTGTTAGTGGGCGGGGCCGCAGGTTTAAATTTGTGCCTGCAACCATTATGTTTCGTATCCACGTCATGCCCAAACGGCTAAAGACTCGTTATCAAGACGATTCATTTAAACCACTATGAGTCGACTCTTTTTTTAGGTGAATCAATAGTTTTAAACACTGTCCACTTTCAGATTTAAGCTTTAGCTGGATATTTCACTTCACTTAGAGCTGTGTTACACACTACATAGAAGATCATTTTCAAAAACCCATAATAGGGGCTCTTTAAACGTTTTCAATAACTTGCAATTAATTTGTTACAGCGCTGTGGAGGAATTTTGGGGAATTTTGTTGTAATTCAGCCACATTGGAAGGTTTTTTGAGCATTTTTGAGCAAGTCATCCCACAGCATCTCAATTGGATTCAGGTCAGGATTGTGACTAGGCCACTCCATTAATTTTGTTTTCCGTCAGCCTTTCAGAAGTGCTTTGAATTGCTGGTGTGCTGTTTTCCCTTAATAACAAAAACCTTCATTTCAAAACTGCATGATCTCCAACAAAAATCAGAAATCAGTATAGGGGCAAACACTTTTTAACACCACTGTGTCTCCAATGAACCTGGGTTGGATGCATTTACTGTAAAAACCACTAATTAAATGACTCGATCCCACTCGAAACCAAACCCTCACAGGAAACCTCTGAATGTGCAAAAACCACTGCAAAGTATAATTTTTAAGCATTTTGAATTACCAGAAGAACACAATGCCCTTGTAAATCACCTTAATACGTCAAACCCATGTCATTATACAATTTTGTGTTCTCATAGACCACACAAGTACACACACACACATAATTCACATTCACCTCCGACCAACTAGTCTAATTAGAGGATCATAAAGACCTCTGAAACTGCTTCATCAGCTTCAACAATTCTTTCAAACAATGATTCATTTTACAGCTCTCTACTTTCAGTGGATGACTCTGTGTGTGTGTATCCTGAGAGAGTGTTAGGGGAAACAGCTGTTTGCACTTTAAATATAATGACACAAAGAACTATTGGGCTGGTTAAGGAGCAATAAACTGCTCTCCTGAGTGCGCAGCTGTCCACAGACGTGTTTGCTCTTCGACAGATTGTGTGTGTTTGTGCAGGATAAATTACCTGCAGCTCTCCGTTGGGTTTCCAGTGCTTCATCTCAAGTGTTCATCCTCCTGTATGAGAGCAAACCACATTTAGTCAGTAGCTGTCATTATAGAGATCGTACGATGGAAATTAATGACAGAGTTTTCATTTTTGGTTGAACTATGCCTAATGCATGATGTTTTATCCAAAAATGTGAATTATACTCAGTGGTGTAAAGTACTTGAGTAAATGGACTTCGTTACTTTACTTAAGTATTATTTTGGCTACTTTGTACTTGTACTGTGTATCAAAAATATAAGCAACTTTTACTCTCTTCTTGACTACATTTTTGATTGAATATATGTACTTTTTACTCCACTACATTTGAACGGATGCTTACCGTCACTCATTACATTGTGATTGTGCACGACAAGTCGGCATCTTTATCTACCACAGCTAATTTGTTGGGCGGATGAGGCAATATCGCCATCTGCAGGGTGCTGAAGGTACTGTGTGCTTATTATGAGCTAAATTATGTGAACGTGAATTAGCAGCTTGCCTAATACCAGGTGTTTAATTAGCCACAAGGCTGCAGCCAGTGATGAAGCCGAAGCTGGTACATCAAGCAGTGCCAGCACTGATGATGGTCTTATCTGAATGAAATGTTTTCATTTGCAGATATACAGAATGGCTCCTACAGGATGCAGTGTCTACTTTGTTTGCCACGAACCACGAAAATAAGTGCTTTAAGAATTAATCGTCAAATTTGAGAAAACACATTGAGGTAAGAGCAGTGCTTAATTTGTGACTTGCGAGGTCCCTGAACAGATCGGGGTAACGGATCCGGCATGTTACCGGAGGATGGAGAGGTGTCGCGCACGAAAGTGGGGAGCGGGGGGTGGGGGGTGTTGGTGCGGTGGATGGCGGAGGGGTATCGCGGACGAAAGTGAGCGGGGCGGTGGTGTCGCGCACGACAGTGAAGAGGGTTGGGAAGTCACGGAAAAAAGTGAAAGTGAACAGCAGACGGGGGAGAAGGGCGGTTGAGGAGGGGGGTCGGTAAAATGAGGTGCAAATGAGGCACAAATTAAACCCTGGGTAAGAGTCTATTTAATGTTAATTTAATGTGAATTTAGTCAAATTATGTCTGACTTTACAATAGTATTGTAAGCATAATACAGTTACTGATATGGCAAAAACCACTGCGGCATGTCATGACTATATATTTTAGCTTAAGTTTTTTTTGTGTAACGTGAATAAATGTAAATTATACATTTTGCATTAGGTGCATTTAGCTGTGAGTTTGTGATGTATTTTTCATTGAATTTATATGTAGTTTACTAAGTTGAAAAATAACAGTGCTCCTCTTTGTTTAATTTTAATACAGAGAAAACATCCTAATCAATTGAAAAACTACTCAAAATAAAATATTGCCCCCTCTGATACTGAGAGATGAATCACATCAAAGTCAGCTCTGAATTTTTTTTACTACGTTTTACTACTTTTTTTTTTTTTTAATTGTTTGTGCCTTTTTTGAACATTTGAGTTTAACAGACTTTTTGTTCTATTTTTTATCTATTTTTTTCTGCCATTTTGAAATATTAAGGTGTTAAATTTAATTAATATATTAGGAAAATAAAACCTTTCTTCCTACATTCAGTATAAGTAAAATACTCAAGTTCTTTTAAAATCGGATACTTTAATACTTTTACTCAAGTCTTATTGGAATTAGTGACTTGTAACTTGTAATGGAGTCATTTTTACAGTAAGGTATCTGTACTTTTACTCAAGTATGGTTTTCAGGTACTCTTTACACCTCTGATTATACTTGTGCGCAAAACTGGAATATGGCATAAAACATTTGCGAATAAAGCAGCGTTTCCATCTAATAAGAAACTAAAGAGAACTAAATCATCACTTCCTGATAAACTGGAGCAGATATCAGTCAGAGAGATGTAGTTGAGTGTGTTGGGATTTGCCACTGTGGTGTTTTTTCTTCTCTAATAAATGAGTTGGGCCTCAGAAGATGAAACGCAATGAACGTGGTGCTTTTGGAGGCGTGAGACGCTCTTTGAGAGCGCAGACAGATGCTCAAGACAGTTCTGGAGGGAATAATAATACAATAATAATAATACTGAAGTACTGCGATGACGGGCTGACGGCTGAGGAGTTTTAGAAGTCAGCAAAACAACAGTTCAGATCTTTTACAACGTGCTAGAAATGTGCTACAAAGTCCATCAAGCATTTTTTCATGTGCTTATCCAAAATGGACATAAAAATAGGTGGATACAAACATAGATTCTGCAAATGCAGAATTAGCAACAGCCTTCTGGAAGCAATTGTGCAACCATCAAAATAAACTATAAAGGCACAATTAGCAACTCCATCTAGCCTAATATCATGGTCTCGATTTAGTTTCCTCATGTTTGAACTCCTATACACTGCAAAAAAAACTGCATATCTAGTCAAGAGTTACAATCACGTTACTACGCGAGGTCAGATTGTGTAAGATTATTATGACTGTTTACGATTATTGATCTTTTTTTCTTAGTACACTTAAAGTGAAGTATTTCACCTGCTAATTTAGCTTAATTACGATCAGAGTCATAATTTAAAGGTGCAGTATGTAAGTCTGACACCCAGTGGTTGAACTAGGTATTGCACTCCTGGAGCAAAACAAACGCAAGAGCAGGTTGCCAGATTGAGGACACCAACAAAGGCTGATTTAAACCGTGTTCTAAATAAAAGCAGCGGCATGTGATAGAAGGAATATTCCCCATATTAAGAGGAGTTTTGTTCTAACCAGCACCAGAAATTTATATTTTACAATTTTAGGATAAACTATGATCATCTCAGGAAAACCTCATGTGCTTTATTCAGTGTTAAATGCTAATAATGTGAGTTTGAATGCCATTTTACATGACATTTATTGGCATACTACTGAAAGCAGCAGCAGATAGTGATTCAGACACATATCTGTGATTCAGCATCTACATTTAATGATGTTAAAGAGGTTTAATATGTATTAACTAGATTATAAACCTTACCATTTTGCTGGAGTGCAGTGAGCGCACTATTCTGTGCTTCTGAATGGCTTTACAAACAGCCAAATTGCTTATCACTGCAAATCTGGTCATGTAGCGTGTTTTTAGGACACGGGGTTACAGTGTAAACTGCTCACCTAATGTTTACGCTGTTAATATTTATATTATTTGCTAAATAATAACCTCATGTGGAACTCTGAATCTGTGTCTCATCTTGGACTCTGCTACTGTCCACCGGAGGTCGCATTTCGGTCACGGACGCATGCTTTGAAAGCCTTCATGACTGAATGAATCACACCAGGGGGTATTGAAATATAGTTGGTCAGGTTAAAAGAACTAAAACAAAGACAGAGGTTCCGACACGGAAGGCACATGTTTAAAGCAGAATATCTGATTTCAGCATGTTCAAGAATGTTCACTTAGCATGTTTCTGAAATATCTGCACACATATTATGATATTTTAAAGCTTAAGACGAGTCAAAAACTTACATACAGCACCTTTAAGCTCAACCTTATGTTTTTAGGAATTTATTTTAGCTGTAATACTCTAAGCGCAGACGCACCAATGAGTTAAAAACACAAATGAAACCCTCAGCTAACAGGCTGACCCCTGTATATTTACAAACAACAGCTGTTTAGAATCTCGTTTCTGGTTAGTGATGTCACAGAATTCGCCGGAATTTTGGAATGCTCCTTTTTCCGGAATGATTACGGAATGTCCTTTCCTGTGTGAGCGGCGCATTATTGAATTTACCGGTAAAGTCGTTGTGGTAATTTTACAGCCATGTACTTGTATAACTGAGTGAAAGGGGCTTTTGACTTGCCTTGTGTCAATCACCAATGACAACAGCGTCTGCTAAAAATCATCTATTATTATTCATACACTCATTCATTTCCCTTCAGATTAGTTTCTTTATTCATCAGGGGTCGCCACAGCGGAATGAACCGCCAACGATTCCAGCTTATGTTTTACACAGCGGATGCCCTTCCAGCTGCAGCCCAGTACTGGGAAACATCCATACACTCTCAGTCACACACAAACACTACAGACAATTCAGTTTATCCAATTTACCCATCGGACTGTGGGGGAAACCGGAGCACCCGGAGGAAACCCACGCCAACACAGGGAGAACATGCAAACTCCACACTGAAATGCCAACTGACCCAGCCCAGACTCAAACCAGCAAACTTATTGCTGTGAGGAGACAGTGCTAACCCCTGAACCACCGTGTCGCCCCATCTTTTATTATCTACTGAAGAAAAACAGCCACCTACAGTTGAAGTCAATATTGTTTACTTCTTCAAATATTCCCTAAGTGATGTTTAACAGATTCAGGAATTTTTCACAGTATGTCTGATAATATTTTTTCTTCTGGAGAAAGTCTTATTTCTTTTATTTCGGCTAGAATAAAAGCGGTTTTTAATTTTTTTAAAACAATTTTAAGGTCAGTATTGGTAACCCCGTAAGCAATATTTCCTCATTGTTTACGCTCCCTCATGTGGTTTTAAACCTTTAGAAGTTTCTTTCGTCTGTTGAACACAAAAGAAGATATTTTGAAGAAAGCTGGTTGCTGGGAAACAAAAATACTTTGGAAGTCAGTGGGTGCCAGCAAGCAGCATTCTTCAAAATATCTTCCTTTGTGTTCAGAAGAAAGAAACTCATAAAGGTTTTGAACAAGTTAAGAGCGAGTAAAGAGTGACTCAATTTTCATTTTTGGGTCAACTATCGTTTTAAGAAGATGATGTAGTTTTCTTCTCAGTTGTCAGCATCTCCTTTCCATTTATGTTTTTGATTGTTTACGATAAAACAAGACAGTGAACATGATAAATCAGGAATTGCAGGCGAGAGTTGCGCACTCCTTAGGAGATTAAGACAAACTGACACACAATAGCCTGTGTTTGCTCTTCATTTAATCTCATTAGCTATCAAAAGATGATGGAAAAACTGGAATATGGCATAAAACATTTGCGAATGAAGCAGCATTTCCATCTAATGAGAAACTAAAGAGAACTAAATCATCACTTTCTGATAAACTGGAGCAGATATCAGTCAGAGAGATGTAGTTGAGTGTGTTGGGATCTGCCACAGTGGTGTTTTTTCTTCTCTAATAAATGAGTTGCGCCTCAGAAGACGAAATGCAATGAACGCGCTGAATGTGGTGCTTTTGGAGGCGTGAGACGCTCTTTGGGAGCGCAGACAGATGCTCAAGACAGTTCTGGAGGGAATAATAATAGAAGACTAATAATACTGAAGTACTGCGATGACGGACTGACGGCTGAGACCTTTTAGAAATCAGAAAAACAACAGTTCAGATCTTTTATAATGTGCTGGACACATCTGCTGCAAACTCCATTAACACACATTTTTATCTGATCATCATCTGTGAAAAACTAAATCACATCACACATACTGAGGAAGCGCATGCTGGATTTTATTTACTAAATGGATTTCTAAAATAGTTTACACATCTTTTCTTATCAAATAAAGCGTTTATCTAATTCAGTTGTGCACATACACTCACCGGCCACTTTATTAGGTACACCTTACTAGTACCGGGTTGGACCTCTTTTGCCTTCAGAACTGCCTTAATCCTTCGTGACAATAGATTCAACAAGCTACTGGAAATATTCCTCAGAGATTTTGCTCCATATTGACATGATAGCATCACGCAGTTGCTGCAGATTTGTCGGCTGCACATCCATGATGTGAATCTCCCGTTCCACCACATCCCAAATGTGCTCTATTGGATTGAGCTCTGGTGACAGTGGAGGCCATTTGAGTACAGTGAACTCATTGTCATGTTCAAGAAACCAGTCTGAGATGATTCACGCTTTATGACATGGTGCGTTATCCTGCTGGAAGCAGCCATCAGAAGATGGAGACACTGTGGTCATAAAGGGATGGACATGGTCAGCAACAATACTCAGGTAGGCTGTGGCGTTGACACAATGCTCAAATGGGCACAAAGTGTGCCAAGAAAATATCCCACACACCATTACACCACCCCCACCAGCCTGAACCGTTGATACAAGGCAGGATGGATCCATGCTTTCCTGTTGTTGCAACAAATTCTGAGCCGACCATCCAAATGTGGCAGCAGAAATGGAGACTCATCAGACCAGGCAACGTTTCTCCAATCTTCTATTCTCCAGTTTTGGTGAGCCTGTGTGAATTGTAGCCTCAGTTTCCTGTTCTTAGCTGACAGGAGTGGCACCCGGTGTGGTCTTCTGCTGCTGTAGCCCATCCGCCTCAAGGTTGGACGTGTTGTGTGTTCAGAGATGCTCTTCTGCAGACCTCGGTTGTAACGAGTGATTATTTGAGTTACTGTTGGCTTTCTATCAGCTGGAACCATTCTGGCCATTCTCCTCTGACCTCTGGCATCAACAAGGCATTTGCGCCCACAGAACTGCCACTCACTGGATATTTCCTCTTGTTCAGACCATTCTCTGTAAACCCTAGAGATGGTTGTGCCTGAAAATCCCAGTAGATCAGCAGTTTCTGAAATACTTAGACCAGCCTGTCTGACACCAACAATCATGCCACGTTCAAAGTCACTTAAATCACCTTTCTTCTCCATTCTGATGCTCCGTTTGAACCGCAGCAGATCCTCTTGACCATGTCTACATGCCTAAATGCATTGCCATGCTGCTGCCATGTGATTGGCTGATTAGAAATTTGCACTAACGAGCAGTTGGACGGATGTACCTAATAAAGTGGCCAGTGAGTGTATGTTTATTTTAAAATGTATGCTCATCTTGCCATTTCTATGAGGCATTATTTTATGCGATACTCCGAAATGTGCTTAAAATAGGTGTGTGGAAGCACAGCTACTGCTGCCCAAGAGGAACAGCGCAGATCTCATCATCTGTTGTCTTTCCTGTAGGTGGGCAGCAGACGGATGCAGGAGTGTGAGAAAAAGCAAATAAAGCGAAGGGGGAAGGTGTGATTGAGTTAAGAGGAGAAACATGAGTGTGTGTGTGTGTGAGTGAGTAAAAGAGAGAGAATTTATTATTCATTTATTCCCATTAAATTAATGATTATTTTAATATTTCTAACTTACTGTAATTGTGATCATTCATTCATTCATTCATTTTCTTTCAGCTTAGTTCCTTTATTAATCTGGGGTCACCACAGCGGAATGAGCCGCCAACTATTCCAGCATATATTTTACGCAGCGGATGCCCTTCCAGCTGCAACCCAGTGCTGGAAAACACCCATATTCCCTCATTCACACACTACAACCAGTTTAGTTCACTAATTCCCCTATAGCGCATGTGTTTGGACTTGTGGGGTAAACCGGAGCACCCGGAGGAAACCCACGCCAACACAGGGAGAACATGCAAACTCCACACAGAAACGCCAACTGACCCAGCCGAGGCTCGAACCAGCAACCTTCCTGCTTTGAGACCACAGTGCCAACCACTGAGCCACGGTGCCGCCCGTGAGTATATAGTTATGAAGCCAATAAAAGTCTTATTAATCAAGTTGAATGGAATATGAGTGTGTGTGTATGTGAGAAAGAGAGAGAGAGTGT
>LR812521.1:7697648-7752648 GCA_903798195.1 Danio kyathit
TAAAATAAAACCTAGTGTACTTATTGTATTTAAATGAATGACACTGCTTTGTTTACAGATCTCTTCATGTACATTTATTAGGCAAAAACACTATTTATTTTATACATTTTCACTGCGCTCCTAAAATTCTTTAATGTGCTCCTAAATTTTTCCACTTAGGAGCGCATGTGCTCCTCCTGAAAAAAGTTAGCATCAAGCCCTGGAAATGCCTATCTTCTTAAAAAAAATCTAATGTATGATCTAGCCGTTCATACATTACTCTCATTGAAATAGGTAAAAGTAAAGTATTCATGATTTGTGCTGATTATTATATCGGATTTGTATCGGTATCGGTTAGTACTGAAGGCTGCAATATCGGTATCGTATCGGAAGTTAAAATGTTGTATCGGGACATCCCTAGTATATACAGGCCCCATTGTCCCAAATACCTAGAAAGCATTGCACTGTTAAGACACATTCCCATTCACTATAGTTATAAGACACGCCCCTTACTACTGATTGGCTGAGAGCGCGTTTTATGAATCATTCCGACACAAAAGCGTTTTTAGAGTTTGCTTAGTGCACTTGTTGTTGTGTTAAATTTTTATTATCAATGTTATTATTGACATTGCAAATTTGAATATAATTATTTATTGATCTTTTACAGTCACCAATCAGTGGATTAATTATGGGTTTTGGAGTTTTTTGGAATACATTGTGTTCACTGGTGTGATTTACCAAGGTAAGAACATCAAATATTTCACCAGTAGATTCAGCTTAAAGTGACATTTAAAGGCTTCACTAGGTTAATTAGGGTAAAGTTAGAGTAATTAGGCAAGTCATTGTATAACTGGTTTGTTCTGTAGACAATCCAAAACAAATATTGCTTAAGGGGGCTAATAATATTGACCTTAAAAGGGCCTTAAAAAAATTAAAAACTGCTTTTATTGTAGCCGAAGCAAAACAAAGGAAACTTTCTCCAGAAGAAAAAATATTATAGGAAATACTGTGAAAAATTCTTGAGTCTGTTAAATCATCATTTGGGAAATATTTAAAAAAGAAAAGAAAAAAAATCACAGGAGGGCTAATTATTCTGACTTCAACTGTATATTCTGTAATTGTGTAGTCTATCATTTCTATTCAGTGTTTTATTTTATTTCTGCTTTCTTTTCACAGTTCTGTTTTTAACATATTCTGAAGAACTAAACTGGCGTCCTGCAGTTTTCACTATAGACTTCGTGTTATTAGGAGTTATCTTTGCATTAATGATTCTGATGGGTCTGTTGCGGTGCAGTAAGTATCACTTCTTTACGTTAAATAATATTGACAAACTTTTGTGTTATTTAGCTGAATAATTCTCTCTGAAGAAACATCAGCGCTGTTGCATTTTGTTGTAGAAAAATTACCAACATAGGCTCATTCTGAAAACGTAGCCCTATATACGTTTCTGGAGATCGCGAATTATGTAGCCAGAAGAACGTATGGCTGCATTTCGTCATTAAAACAAATGCTACGGGATGGTATGATGCCGTTCTTTATGGCGCTTACCAGCTGACTGCTTACCTCTGTAAGGTCGGCTTTTCCGCTGTTACCACTTTGCCCAGGGGCTCGCTGCGTACGTCGGCGGACTTGAGTTGATCATGATGATGGGGTTCAAGTCTGGTGAAGAACGGTTCCAGAAAGCAAGTAAGACAAAAACAAAAGCCAAAAATAAAATAAACAAGTTAATAACAGGGTGAGAATGTGGTAAAATCTGAAAACGTGGTAAAAATCAGGCGAGGGCTTTTCTTTCTGGATTGCTTTTGAAAACACTATTAGTTGGGTTTAGGGAAGTGGGTGGGCGGGTCAATTGGTGCTTTTGAAAACACTATCAGTTGGGTTTAGGGAAGGGGGGTGGGCGGGTCAATTGGTGCTTTTGAAAACACTATCGGCTGGGTTTAGGGAAGGGGGTGCCTGGGTCAATCGGTGCTTTTGAAAACACTATCGACTGGGTTTAGGGAAGGGGGTGCCTGGGTCAATCGGTGCTTTTGAAAACACTATCGACTGGGTTTAGGGAAGGGGGTGACTGGGTCAATTGGTGCTTTTGAAAACACTATCGACTGGGTTTAGGGAAGGGGGTGACTGGGTCAATTGGTGCTTTTGAAAACACTATCGGATGGGTTTAGGGAAGGGGGTGGCTGAGTCAATCAGTGCTTTTGAAAACACTATCGGTTGGGTTTAGGGAAGGGGGTGCCTGGGTCAATTGGTGCTTTTGAAAACACTATCGGTTGGGTTTAGGGAAGGGGTGGCTGGGTCAATCGGTGCTTTTGAAAACACTATCGGTTGGGTTTAGGGAAGGGGTGGCTGGGTCAATCGGTGCTTTTGAAAACACTATCGGTTGGGTTTAGGGAAGGGGTGGCTGGGTCAATCGGTGCTTTTGAAAACACTATCGGTTGGGTTTAGGGAAGGGGGTGGCTGGGTCAATCGGTGCTTTTGAAAACACTATCGGTTGGGTTTAGGGAAGGGGGTGGGCGGGTCAATTGGTGCTTTTGAAAACACTATCAGTTGGGTTTAGGGAAGGGGGTGGGCGGGTCAATTGGTGCTTTTGAAAACACTATCAGTTGGGTTTAGGGAAGGGGGTGGGCGGGTCAATTGGTGCTTTTGAAAACACTATCAGTTGGGTTTAGAGAAGGGGGTGGGCAGGTCAATCGGTGCCTCTGAGAACACTATCGGTTAGGTTTAGGGAAGGGGGTGATCAAGTCAATCAGTGCTTTTGAAAACACTATAGGTTGGTTTTAGGGAAGTGGGTCGGTGGGTCAATCTGTGTTTTTGAAAACACTATTAGTTAGGTTTAGGGAAGTGGGTGATCATGGCCAATCGGTGCTTTTGAAAACACTATAGGTTGGGTTTAGGGAAGGTGGTGGGCAGATCAATCAGTGCTTTTGAAAACACTATAGGTTGGGTTTAGGGAAGGTGGTGATCAGGTCAATCAGTGCTTTTGAAAACACTATAGGTTGGGTTTAGGGAAGTTGGTGGGCGGGTCAATCGGTGCTTTTGAAAACACTATCAGTTGGGTTTAGGGAAGTGGGTGATCATGTCAATCAGTGCTTTTGAAAACACTATCAGTTGGGTTTAGGGAAATGGGTCGGTGGGTCAATCAGTGTTTTTGAAAACACTATTAGTTGGGTTTAGAGAAGTGGGAGGGTGGGTCAATCGGTGCTTTTGAAAACACTATCAGTTGGGTTTAGGGAAGTGGGTGATCAGGTTTATCAGTGTTTTTGAAAACTATAGGTTGGGTTTAGGGAAGGTGGTGGGCGGGTCAATCGGTGCTGTTGAAAACACTATCGATTAGGTTTAGGGATATGGGTGATCAGGTCAATCAGTGCTTTTGAAAACACTATAGATTGGGTTTAGGAAGTGGGTCGGTGGGTCAATCTGTGTTTTTGAAAGCACTATCAGTTTAGGGAAGGCGGTGGGCAGGGCAGTCTGTGGTTTTGAAAACACTATTGGTTGGGTTTAGTGAAAGAGGAAGGTGGGTCAGTCGATTAGTCAGTCAGTCGACAGCAGCCTCTGGTATATTTACGTGAGAACAGTAAGCACGAATGGCACTTGTGAGAGAAATTTGAGATCTGAAAAATGCGTACACAGGTGGATTTGCGAAAACAAAAACTGCAAATAAACGTACCTCCTGAGACGTATTTGGCTCTCTCCAGAAATGTATATAGGGGTAAGTTTTCAGAATGAGCCTGGGTTGAAAATTACATCATAGCAAGTGATCACATCTGACAACAAATATTGAAGTCATGTGTTCATTCTCCTGTTTTCCTGACATAGTGATGGACTGTAATAATTCCTGGAGATATAATGAACGTTTGTCACAATCACTGGACACAGTTTGTGAAGTGATAATTACAGTAGTATTCACGCTTCTTTTGGCAGCTGCCTCTGTGGGATTACAAGGTAACTACTATTTCAAAGGAATATTGCATTCGTTGAATAAATTTACTTGTGTGAAATAATTTTGATAAGTCTGTTTTCACACAAGTAAGTGGATAAAAATGTTTTAAATGACTTGACGCTTTCACTCTGAAGTGCACGTACAAAAACAAATAGTGATAGTAAAATTTAGGACTTTTTCACAGTATTTCCCACAATATTTTTTCTTCTGGAGAAAGTCTTATTTATTTTATTTCTGCTAGAATAAAAGCAGTTTTTACTTTTTAAAAACCATTTTAAGGTCAATATTATTACCCCCTTTAAGCTATATTTATTTTGGATAGTCTACAGAACAAGCCACTGTTATACAATGACTTACCTAACTTTACCCTAATTAATCTAGTTAAGCCTTTAAGTGTCACTTTAAGCTGTATTTGAGTGTCTTGAAAAATATCTAGTCAAATATTATGTGCTGTCATCATGACAAAGATAAAAGAAATCAGTTATTAGAGATTATTAAAACTATTATGATTAGAAATGTGCTGAATTTTTCCCTCCATTAAACAGAAGTTAGTGGGTGAATATAACAGCAGAGCCCATACCTCTATATTATGCTCATCTGTTTATTTATTTTTATTTATGTTTTATTTAGCGCTTCTTGCTGTTGGGGTTTTTCCTCTGCTATCAAGCTGGATAGGTTTGGCCTATCCTGGTATGTCCACCATGACATTAAAAAGGCAAAGTAGTAAGTAAAGTAGTTTTTAATTTCTCTTCTGTATGTTGATGGAAAATTGTAAAACACAGTGTCTCCTAAATCTCATTCTGTTGAGATGGACATTTTAACACCAAGCCTATCAGATGTAAATGTGATCTGCTGAAATAACAAAACAATTACAGAAATATTTAAATTGTTATTATGAATGAAGGAAAAACTGAATTGGTCATAGTTAACAATATCAATTGCCACTGTTTCGGCCATTTGGAGACAAATCAACCCAATTTCAGGAATTTCCACAGCTCACTGAAAATTTGCAGGTATCTTTACCACGTAATCCACATTTTTTCATGACCATATTCACTTGAGGTTTGGAGCCAACAGTTTGCAATACGTTCATTCATTCATTTTTTTTTTTCGGCTTAGCCCTTTTATTAATCGGGGGTCGCCCCAGTGGAATGAACCGTCAACTTATCCGGCATATGTTTTAGGCAGCGGATGCCCTTCCAGCTGCAACCTAACACTGGGAAACACCCATACACTCTTGCATTCACACTTATAAACTGCAGCCAATTAAGTTTTCCCAATTCACCTATAGCGCATGTGTTTAGACTGTGGGGGAAACCGGAGCACCCGGAGGAAACCCCCACCAACACGGGGAGAACATGCAAACAGAAATGCTAACTGACCCAGCCGGGACTCGAACCAGCGACCTCCTTGCTGTGAGGCGATCATACTACCCACTGTGCCACCGCTTTGCTACATGTATATGTAAAACATTTATTTTCATCTGCAATAAGTGTATATGCTAACTATTCTTGGTGGAAATAATGTCAGATATTCATAAAACGTTCATATACACATTCAGACATTCATAAAACACCATATTGAGTGTAAATTATAATATTTGTCCACCTGCTGCTGTCCTATTAGGGCAGGGATGTCAAACTCTGCACAGCTCTGCACAGTTTAGTTCCAACCCTAATTAAACACACCTGATCAAACTAATTGAGTCCTTCAGGCTTGTTTGAAACCTGCAGTTAAGTGTGTTGAAGCAGGGTTGGAACTAAATTGTGCAGAGCTGCGGCACTCAAGGAATTGAGTTTGACATCCCTGTATTAGGGTCTTACATCAATAATCTGTGTTATTGATTTCAGCAATCTGTGTTGCTTTATGATTCAGCAGTGACAGCCAAAAAAAAACTGGTCAAAGAGCAAATATGGATCACATTGCATACAGATGATCCTTTTTTATTTTAACGAGGTATTTCTGAAGAACACATTATATATATAGGAACAAAATTAGTCAAAACTGTAGCAATAGTGTATAAAGCAAAATTTATCCTGGACAATAAATCAATGTATATATTATATAACACACTCATGTTGCCATATATGAGTTATTGTGTTGAAATTTGGGGGAATACATATAAATCTAATTTACAATCGTTATGTACAATGCAGAAAAAAGTAATTAGATTGATAGAAAAAGTGGGGTATTTGGAGCATACAAATCCTTTATTTTTTAAATTGAAGATACTGAAGTTCAATGATTTGGTTAAATTTAAAACGGCACAATTTATGTTTAAAGCTAGGAATAAATTACTTCCGAAATGTATACAAAAATGTTTTGAAGAAAGACAAGAAGGGATACAATCTGAGAGAAGAACACAATTTTAGGAGGTTGAAAACAAGGACAACTTTAAAAAGTTTGTGTATGTCTGTATGTGGTGTGAAATTATGGAACAGTCTAGAACAGATTCTCAAACAATGTCAGGATATTAATCAGTTTAAAAAGCTGTATAAATATATATTATTAAAGGAATATGATGAAGGTGATTGAAAGCATAAAATGAGAAAGGTATGATGAAATTGTAGTTAATGGCTATTTGTAGTATAATGTTTTTGTTTTGCTTTTGGGGTCTATGTTATAAAATGTAAATGTATAAATGGAATCAAACATGTAATGTGTCAAAGATGCCAAAAAGATAAAATATGTCTTATGTAAAAAGAAGAGAGAAGTAAAAGAAGAAATAAGTTTAAGTAATAGACGAATTATGTATGTGGTAATGGGGTGGGAAAATAATAAGCTTGGGCTTCATCCTGCTCCATTTTCGACCATGTTAAAATGAATATTTTTTTTGTTGTTGAAGATATTTTATGTATGATATTTTGTTCGAAAATAAATAAATCAAATCAAATCAAATATTAAAAACAAAAAAGTGCTTTTTTTTTATTGTAAATGTCTATAAAGCTACAGTATATAGGTTGATCAAATTAACAGATTTCTTACCAATACGTGTAAATATATAACAATATCGCTTCACATCTTTTTATAACAAACCTACTACGATACATTTAACGCTCACAAAGTTTGGCTTAAAGGTGCAGTATGTAAGTTTGACACCCAGTGGTATTACATTCCTGGATCAAAACACATGCAAGAGCAGGTTGCCAGATTGACAACCAACAGGAGCGAGTCTCGAGCTGATTTAAACCGTGTTCTGAATAAAAGCAACGGCACACGATAGAGATATTTTCCATATTACAAGCAGTTTATGTCCTAACCAACCCCTCAAATTGGTATATTAGAAACGGCTTTTATTTCTCACAGCTGAACAACAGAAAACTGACAATGATCAGCTCAGGTACATCTCATGTGCTTTATTCAGTGTTAAATGCTAATAATGTGAGTCTGAATGCCATTTTACATGACATTTATTGCCATACTACTGAAAGCAGCAGCAGATAGTTCACATCAGATCTGGAACATAAAATAAACTGATTGAAATTGAGCTTCAGAACTGAGACTCAGTGCAAGCCAACATATATCAGTGATTCAGCATCTACATTTAATGATGTTAAAAAGGTTTAGTTTGTATTTATTATATTATAAACC
This sequence comes from Danio kyathit, assembly GCA_903798195.1. Lineage (NCBI taxonomy): Eukaryota > Metazoa > Chordata > Actinopteri > Cypriniformes > Danionidae > Danio > Danio kyathit. The sequence goes on from LR812521.1 coordinate 7,705,156, forward strand.
GTACCATTTCGCTGGAGTGCAGTGAGTGCACTATTCTGTGCTTCTGAAAGGCTGTATTTATATTACTGGCCTGTTTCGTCTGGTGCAAACAGCCAGATTGCTTATCACTGCAAATCTCATCATGTAGTGTGTTGTTAGGACACGGCGTTACAATGTAACCTGCTCACCTAATGTTTACGCTCGTAATATTTATTGCTAATTAATAACCACCTCATGTGGAACTCTGAATGCGTCTCATTTGGGAGTCTGCCACTGTACACCGAGCTCACATTTTGGTCACGGACACATGCTTTCAGAGCCTTTCTGAATTAAATACACTGTTTTCCACCTAGGCAACCCAGGGTGCTGAAATATAATTTGTTAAACTGGCATTGGGCAGGTTAAAAGAACCAAAACAAAGACAGACGTTCCCGGACGTAACTCAAATTTTTAAAGCAGAATATCTGACTTCAGCATTGTTTTTCAGATAAACAAGAATGTTCACTGAGCATGATCTGAAATATCTGCACACATATTAGGGTGTTTTAATGCTTTAGAAGAGTCAATATCTCACATACAGCTCCTTTAATTAGTGGATTACTCTGTAAATATGCATCCATAGCATTTCATATTTTGGCTTTCATCGTCATTATTGTTTTCTTGTCTTTATATATTTCTTATCTATATATTGTAATGAGAAAATATTTTTATTTATTGTTCAGATTCATTTCTGGGGCGGAGGGGGCAGTGGCTCTGTGTGGTCATACTGATAAATGCATTTATGTTCTGCTTTTACATTGTTTTTCTGGACAATCATCAAGGTATTTATGTATATTTATTTATATATACAGTATATATCATCATCATCATTATCATCATCATCATCATCAAAGAGGTTATGCTAAAATTATGTTTTTTGGGTTTAATAAAATGACTCTTCCCATTCTGTGGACAGATTATAAGGGATGGGCGAGTGTGATTGTGTTTCTGCAGATACAGTGGACGCTTATGGATTTAACATGGGCATATAATAAATCAGGTACAGTAATGATCATACTGCATAAAGTTTTTGTCTCGATTTCTCGATTCTAATCCAAATATCTGAAAATTCTCAAACCAAGAAGCATTTTCTAGACCAGGGGTTTTCAAGCGTTTTAATCTCAGGGACCCCCAAATATGATGATTCCTTGCAGGGGAACCCTTTGCTTAAAGGGTCACGAAACACCAAAACACATTTTTTGAGCTGTTGAGAGTCATATATGTGTCCCACGCTGCTATAAACACTATTAGGACACATATATTGCACTAAAAAGTGAAAATTGGTTGTTTTTGCGTTATTTTGAGCAAATCCGTTCTTCCGGTTTAAAACAAATTTTTGAAGCTGCGTCACGGCCATGAGATACTTAGGTGTAAATCCAGCCTGGAGAGTGGCTGTCTGTCTTTTCTAGGACGTTCTTGCGTATCTGAGTGTGCAGTATTAATTCATGAGAAAGACGTGCTTCAAACCAATCAGGGCGCTCTATTGTGTATGACGTGAAACTTCATTAATATGCATGATAGCTCCGGAGACTGTTTACCAGTTTACACTGTTCAGACGGCAGAGAGACGCCTCGTTGTGTTGCCAAAACTAGTGAAAGTACAAGAATTTCAAGACAAGAGTCGTAGGTGTTATTAGTGTGTTGCAACGAAGGTTTTGTTTTCATTTTCCCTCTATGAGAGAGCAGCTGGACTCACGTGTGGATTACAGTGCACGCGACACGCGACAGAAACGCGTTTGTAAGGAACATTTTTACCCGAGAGCTTTTTCTCATCTGGAAATGGTGAAATCCGGATTTGCCGCTCGTCTCCTTTTAATAAAAAGACACAGCTCCAGTTTGATTGTCTGTCTACAGATTTGGTAAGTGTTTGCAGTGGACTGCCCTTTGTTTAAATGCTGCTCTCCGAGTGTAAACATGTAAACACAAACTATTCCCGTCGTGCAGGATTTTCGCTGCAATTTGTGACAGGATAGTCTATACACACACAACTTTCTGACGCTACCTACCGAGTACATAAGTTACAGAGAAATGCGGAGGATTTTTTTCTCTTATTCGCCGTATCAAATCAGCCTCTGTGTGTTTGTTTTTCCTGTCAAACTTAGCGCATGCCCAAATGTTAACTCCCTTCTATGCAAATCTTACCCCCTTTCCCTCCCCCGACACTCCCACACTCCCAGAGCTGGACACGCCCAACTTTCCTGACTTTTTTCAAAACTGAGGTGTGAAAACACCCTGCTGAGACAGGGGGTTTCGTGGCTCTTTAAAGTTTAAAAGCACTTATGAACTTCAAGTATAAATATGTAAACTAAAATTCTGTATAACGTAAAGACATTATAATTCATTATTCACAGGCATGCAAAATAGTATTGTTTTTAAAACTATTTGTTTTAATAATTGGCTACTCATCATAGCCAAAAATGATTCTAAGAATTATTTTATATTTCATTAAAAAAAAAAAAAATGAAATATTTACATTAACTGAGCAAGATAGCTTTTCTAAATAAGGCACTGGTAGATGAAAAGTTAAACCTGGACGTTTGTAACATTTGTAGTTTCTGTAGTATTTTTTTCCGTATGTAGTATTTTTTATTTTGTCTTGTATTTATGGAAAACTGCAAAATATTTACATTGAACTGGGTACCTTTTTTAATAAGGCACTGCTAAATTACTGCTATATTTTCATTAAGTAATGTAATGTGTATTTATATAGCGCATTTATTGTGTATGACCATACACCCAAAGCGCTTCACAATCATGAGGGGGGTCTCTCCACACCACCACCAGTGTGTAGCATCCACTTGGATGATGCGACGGCAGCCACAGGACAACGGCGCCAGTGCGCTCACCACACACCAGCTATAGGTGGAGTGAAGAGACAGTGATAGAGCCAATTTAGTGGATAGGGATGATTAGGAGGCCATGATGGGTAAGTGCCGATTGAGGGACTTTGGCCAGGACACCGGGATTACACCCCTACTCTTTACGAGAAGTGTCATGGGATTTTTAATGACCACAGAGAGTCAGGACCTCGGTTTAACGTCTCATCCGAAAGACGGATTAAGTGAAAAGGGAACCTTCTTTCACAGCATTATAATGTGACAAGTTAAACCTGAAGAACAGCATTTGTATTACAAACACAATCAAACCAGATTGAACTGATTCAAAACTCCTTATGGGACGGATGAGCTTGGTGGCTTCTACATAGTTTGTCATAACGTGGCTTCATTTCATCCTTCAACACTTGATGCAGGTCATCTTCACTGCACTTGGCCACAAGAGCCTCACAGTGAAGCATGCAGTGTGTGCCAATGGCGTTGGGTGCTTTCTCTTTTATCAGAGTTATGACGCCACTGTGCTTACCGGTCATAGCGGCAGCACCGTCGGTACACACTTCAATACACCGAGACCAGTCTATTGAATTGTCCGTCATGAACTGATTGATCATATTAAATATGTCCTGACCGGTGGTTCAGCCTTTCAGGGGAAGAGAAGTTCCTTAATAAATTTGTCCTTAACGAGAAAACGTACGTAGACCATTAGCTGTGCTTGATTCGCTATATCAGTACTTTCGTCCAACTGCAGTGAAAAGTATTCACTGGCTTGCAGCTGTTCTAAAAGTTGTGACGAAATATCATCGGCCATCTCACTTATGCGTCTGCTTACTGTGTTTTCTGACAAAGGCACACAATCTACCTTTCGTGCCGCTTCCTCTCCAAATAACTCTTTGAATATCTTGTAAATATTTTTTTTTTTCTGCCAAGTTTTTCGCGGACCCCCTAGCGCTCTCTTGAGGGCCACAGACCCCAGTTTGAAAACCCCTGTTCTAGACAAGCATTTTCCTTAAAATGAGCTAAATAATCTGACAGCGGATTAAGCAGAATAATCTTGTTTTTGCTTTTTTACTATTCTTAAAAATAAAAACACTTTAGTTACTGTGTATGTAAATTAGGGATGCTCCGATCAGGATTTTTGGAGCCGATACAGAGTACCGATTTCTTGTTATGGTGATCGGCCGATTCCAAGTACCGATTCTGATGCTTCAAGGTTTAGATAAATTTAACATCCCATTAAGCACTTTTTCCCCTCTAAGTACGATACTTAAGTGGAGCTCCTTTCCTAAGTGGAGATACTTAAGTGAAGTGATCTCCTTTCCTGAAAGAATAAATCAAGGATGTTGCATATAATCCCTTAAACACAGCTCTTATAACCATTTAGTGCGGACAAGTCATGGTCAGAAGCAGCTTTACAGAAAATAATTGATTAAACGGATAAAAACTTTGGTATGAAAAAAATGACTAAGAATGCAATTTGGAAACATTGCAAATGATGGAAGAATAATTCAACATGCCTTAATGAAGAAAAAGTTTGGAGTGCATTTTTGCAACCCAGGCTCATTCTGAAAATGTAGTCCCATGGACATTTCTGGAGACCGCGACATACGTCCCGGGAGGTACGTATTTTTGCAGTTTTTGTTTTTGCGAATCCGCGAGAGGTCGCTGTGTGTGCTTTTTTCCTATATCAAATGTCTCTCGCGAGTGCCGTTCGTGCCCGCGCTGTTCTCGCGTAAACCCACCAGAGGCCGCTGTCGACCTACCGTCTGTCTGTCTGTCTGTCTGTCTGTCTGTCTGACTGAATGATTGACTGGGCGACCGGCCAATCGACTGACCCACCCTCCTCCTTCCCTAAACCCAACCAATTTTACCGATTGACCAGCCCACCCACATACTTCCCTAAACCCAACCAACGATTTACAAAAGCCGTCCAGAAAAAGAAAAGCCCTCGTCTGATTTTTACCACGTTTTCGGATTTTACCACATTCTCACCCTGTTGTTCACTCGTTCATGTTTTTTTTTTGGATTCTGTTTTTTTCTTACCTGATTTCTGGAACCGCTCTTCCCCGGACTCAAAATTGGTAGTCGTGGTCAACTCCTCTCTGCGTCTCAAGTCTGCCGACGTACACGACGAGATAACGGGACAAACTGGTTGCGGCGGGAAAGGCCTCCACACGGAGGTAAGCGGTCAGCCGGTAAGCGCCAAAAGGAACGGCGTCATACCGCCCCGCAGCGTTCATTTAAAAAATGAAATGCTGCCATGCGTACCTCCTGCTACATAATTTGCGGTCTCCAGAAACGTCCACGGGACTACGTTTTCAGAATAAGCCTGGGTTGCATTTTTGATTTATAAGAAGTTGCATCAATGCATCTTCCTCTGCTTGTAAACCCGTAAACTAACACCTGTGATCGGTTCATGTGATTGGCCAGATAAGCGAGTACCGATCGAGTCATAAAATGTGATTATCGGCCGATACCGATCGATCGGAGCATCCCTAATGTAAATGGATAAACATATTTCAGATGGAGGAAGGCAAACATATTTAACATATTTTACTATACAACAAAACGTATATTTATTGAAGAAAGGTAAACATATTAACCATATTCATAATTATTGAAGATTTAGTAGTTTAATATCACTTAAAAAATTGTCCAGCACAAATGTTACCTCTGCTATTCGATAAAAGCACAATATCGCATTTTAGGTTTCTTTATAATTTTTTTTTTCATGCAATGTAATTTTAAACAATCAAGAAGACGTGAAAAAATACATGTTTGTTATGACCTAAATTAAAGAGCCCCTGTTTTGCATTATAAAAGGTCATATTTTGGTTTTAAGGGTCTCCAACAACAGGCTGATATGCATGCAAGGTCAATAACACTTTCCTGGTCTTATAATACTGTATGCATTTATATTTACCTAATTATCCCAGCGACTACCATATGAATCGTTCAGCGATTCATTTGTTCCCAAACCCCTCCTTAGCATGAAGCTAATCTGCGCTGATTGGTCCGATGACCCAGTCTGTTGCGATTGGTCCACTGGGTTCAGTGCGAGACAGAGAGAAACACCCACCACAGCTATGAAGTAGCAGAAAGTATGTGTGAGCCCAATGAAGCAATGCAGTTATACACCAGCATATTACTGTACTCTTAACCCTAACTGCAAGTAATAACCTCACACATTCATAATTATTAATAAGCATTTATCCACACAGTGGCTAAATATTGAAAATTGACCGCACGTGTGTAAGAACAGCTAATCGTGGCCATAACAAAGACAAACAGCAGAGGATCGCAAGTTCAGAAATGCGTTTAAATTGTTAAAGGAAGAAGCACGTGTCGCGTTTTGGACGCGATAAGTGAATAGCTCGCAGCCAAATTTTCATCTGTCAGTGATTGCCATCTTCGTGTCATGATCAGTCCCGTGGTCCCCTGCGCTCCGCTAGTGTTTGAAGGGAAGGGTGCGTTCACGTTTTACTGGATTCGGCACTTCATATTTGGCGAGTTCTTGTATTGATGTCGATGCGTGCAGGCAAAAAATCCGAACCCGACTCGATTCATTCATTCGATTTTATATATAGATCTTCCATCTATATATATCGAACTTATTTTGACTGCAAATAATCAAGATAAATTTTTGTCCAGCATTAAAAAAAATATTTTGTCACCAATATTGTTAATAATAATAATAATAATAATAACAATAATAATAACAATAAAGCATAATTTAACTATTATTAGTTTAAAAATTTTTTTTAAATTATTTCTCAAACTATTTCATTCTATGCTTGTGTGTTTCCTGTATTTCAGTTGGTCGTCACAGCAGATATGTGTATCTGTTTGGATCAGTTGGAGTTGTTTTACTGAACTCTTCAACACTGATACTGAACATATGTGAGTTCAATCCCAGTATTACTACAGATATATTAATGTGCATAACCTGCTATCATGTTTCTGCGGTGATATATCTCTTCATTGTTGATTCCTCAGTGAATGGCGAGCGTGTGCTGGGAGATCTGAGAATTGTTCTCTTTGCATCTGAAAGTGTCTTCGCTTCAGCTCTGCTGGTTTTCCAGATAGCTGCACCTGGTGAGTCTGAGCTGACTGTGTTTTTATTACAGAACAAAGTTTGTGTAATTAAACCAATCGGAGTCTCATCTCACGTTCCCTTTACAAGTCAGTTGCGTTAATATTTTCGTAGGTCATCTGATATCTTGAAATGTAGTAAGATTTAACATTGTCCATTTACAATTATTTATTTGACAACAGCACATAAACTGTTTATAATGAAATTATATTAGGTTGTATAAATGATGGCATAATTCTATCTTTTTCTAAACCTGAAATGAGCTGTGACTGGTTTTACTCATTCAACACATAATGCATTTTCTTTTAGACTTAAACAAAATATAGTGCATTTGTTTGTTTAAGATATTAAATCTTATATTTGGATACACTCAGATTTAATTGTAATTTGTGTTTAAACCCCTCAGTGAACATTAAGTCTAATGTGTGTCTTCTTTCTGTTTCAGGTGAGGCTTGTCGATTCAGGGGATGTCATGTTCCTTCCAAGACAATTGTAATTACCATGTTTCTTGTGTCAAAGATCTTTCCGTTATTGAAAGTTTTTAATATTATTAACTTGAATTAAGGCACGTTCTCTGTTCTATTGTCAACAAAGCTACATACTGTATGATGAAACAATCAAGATAATATAAACTTTGAGAGGAGTCAAACATTTTAGAGAACACACATTGTAAAATAAGCTGTAAATGAAAATTTTTTTTGGTAAACAGAGCATGAATACTTTTTTGTTTAGCGTATCTGTCAATAACTTTGTTTGATGTTTTATAAAAATCTAGGGGTGTCAAAATTAATTGTTTCTTCGGTGCACCGCGATGTAGATGCGGACAATTCAGTATCGGTTCAGTAATAATCATAACCGGTTATTATGTACTGACGTCATTGATCTCATATGCGCTATGTCGCCGTAGCTTACTATGGTGAGGGAGGCGAGCGCGAGTATTTACAACGCTCTTACTACCTAAAAACTCAGAAACTGTGCACAATTTCACAGCGTGTGTGTTTGCTGGACTGTGTTTCCCTGACACTTGCAGCAGAAGCCCCTATTTCACGGCGATTAAGAGAATGAAAGTAAACTCCATTTCTCTCTCACTGTGTCCCATGAGTGCGTCTGTAGAGCGCCAGCGTGTAAGAGCCAATCACAGCCCTTTCTGTTGAGCGCGTGACCAATCAAAGGGGTGTAAGAAAGAACTTGGTAGACAAGGCTCAGAGAGCGATCGGGATATTGATATTTGTTTATTTGCTATAAATGCTCGCGTTGTTTAAAGGTACAGTTCATATATCTGACTGTTTGTAATTTGTATTACAAATTACAGTGTTTAAAAAGGGGGAGAAGCTACTTTAAGCGGACTATATTAGTTAACTAATGCAGGGGATAGTGATTAAGGGCATAGGATGCGATTTCAGATGCAGCAGTATTGTATTAAAGGACAAAATTGTTTTACAAATAGTAAATATAAATATATTTATACATTTTAATACAAGATTTGCTGTGCTGTGAAGAAAATATAAAACTGTGCATGGAAAGCATTGTCAATGCACCGTGATGCACCGAGATATCGAATTGAACTGAATCAACGGCATGATAATCGTAACCGAACCGTGAGACCAGTGTATGTTCACACCTCTATAAAAATCGGTCTGTTTTTTCATTTTATGCATAAAAAAACTTGACAAAATCTTAATTTTTAAGATTATTACTTCAATTTTTAGCACACCTTTAATCAGAGTGTGCATATTATACATTTAAAAAATATTTGTTTACTGTTTGTTTAAAATGAGCTGAAATAAACCTTAATTTGGGCGGTTCATTCCGCTGTGGCGACCCCAGATTTAAAAAAGGGACTAAGCCGAGAATAAAATGAATGAATGAAAAACTTAATTTGGGGCAACTTAATTGTTTTATTTTCAATCCACTTAAATTAGTAAATACTAATAAGTTAACCTAATTCCTTTATGTTGCCCCAACACAAATTGATCATCTGGAACTCAGCATTTTTTACAGTGTACATTGACTTCTTCAGTAATGTTAGTTTGTGTAATACATGCATCAGTGAGTCAAATATGTATTCATTTAAATTAGGCCATCTAATTTATTAATAAAATGTATTTAATTTTCTGTGTTTTGTGGGATATTTAGTGTATTCTAACAAACTGTATCATCTGATCACACTGTAAAAATTGGCCGTGATTTCAACGGTAAAAATGCTACAGTACAAATCCGTAACCTGGTTAACAGTATGTTTCCTTAATATATACGTAAATTGACTTTCCCAGAATTCCCTGCATGACACATCACTTTTTATGCTTTGTGTTGACATTACTATGGATCTTTTTAGTTGTTTCCCCATCAGTAATGTATATTAGTGAGTTATGTTACATCTAATGTTGATAAACAATGTTTATTTCATGACTTTAATTTTATGTGTGTCACCATACTGGTGTTTAGTAGCTGTGTGAATGATACTGAGCACCTTCCTTACACTGATACACTTTTCTGATTGTGGGAAAAGTTGTTTGTGATGAGCTTTGGTTCGTTATATATGAACTTTCTCATCACCACCTGCATATGGCTGTGTTATCATGTCTATCTGTGTAACAAAAGATGTGTAGATGTTGCTAATTTAAAATACAGACATATTACCTCTATAAATTAATAAAATACGGTAATTTACTGCAGGGACGTGCAGAGACCTTTTAAGGGCAGGGGCTCAAATGGAAAAAAGGGCACTTTTTTATTAAATAATAGTATAATTGCTTTAATAAATATAATATAATGAGATTATTGAGGAGATTTCACCCTAAATTCACCATATACTCACCCTTAAAAGAGTTAAAACTGAAAATTCTGTCATCATTTATTCATTTTTACTTGTTCCAAACCTATTTTACTTTTTTTTTCTTATAATATTATAATATAAATAATATATTATAATATAAATAATATTTTGAAGAAAGCAGGAAACCTGTAACCATTGACTTTCATGGTATTTGTTTTTCCTACTCTGGAAGTCAGTGATTTCAGGTTTATAGCTTTCTTTAAAATATCTTTTTTTAATCTTTTATTCGTTAGTGTTCAACAAAATAAAGAAACAAAGAAATGGAACCACTTGAGGGTGAGTAAATGTAATTGTTTGGGTGAACTATCTCTTTTCAATCGATTATTTTTGTTTGAGTTTTTTTCTCTGTTGAACAAAATAAAATATTTAGAAGAATGTAGGACACACTGATAGCCACTGACTTCCATAGCTAGCCTATCTGTACATGTTTTATAGCTTCAATTGACATTATATATTCTGTGTGACTGCAAAAACAAGAGGTCAATATTTTCACTACCCAGCTGTCGTTTCTCCATTACATTAGCCTGTATGCCTATGATATTGCCCTGACTTTTTTTATAATTATTTTTTAGGGGTTTTCACCTTTATTATAATAGGACAGTATAGGTTTCAGACAGGAAAGTATTGGGAGCAGAGAGAGGGGAAGGATCGGCAAAGGACCTCGAGCCGGGAATCGAACTCGGGTCGCCGTGAGCACATCTGTGCTATATGTCGGCGCACAATACCACTAGGCTATTGGCGCCGACCTGACTAAACTTTTTAAGCTAACTTATTACATGGTTGTTAATCAGGAGGATGTTAGCAAGGCGCTGATAGACGTTACTCCACTGTTGACATCTTACTTTTGAGGCGAGAGTAAATAGAGTCTTCGTTAGAGCATTCGTCTCGCACGTGGTTTTTCTTTCCAAATCGCCGGTTCACGGCTCGCTTGGAGCGGCTAGTCTAATTTAGTTTTTTTACTGTTTGACCGGGAAAGCTGTCCTTAAATAGAACACGCATTAACTTATACATATATTATATTATTAGTGGTATTTAAAAAATAATTATTATCCCCAGGAAAAAAGGGCACTTACTCTCCAGCAGTGGTGTAGTCCTAAAAAAAAAAGTGGTGTACTATTACTATTTTTTTTTATTTAACATAAGTTACCTGTAACTATTGAAAGAAAAAAAACAAATACTATGGAAGTTAATGATTACAGGTTTTCAGCTTTCTTCAAAATATCTTATTTTGTGTTAAACAAAAAAAAAAAAAAAAAAAAAAAAAAAAAAAAACGGTTAGGAACAAGTAAAGGTTGAGTAAAGGATGACAATTTTACTTTTTTTGAATGAACTATCCATTAAAAAAGGAAAAATATTTAAACAAATTTGTTCATTTTAAAGCGAGATGCTAATAGCAGACCCGGAGATTGGCTGAGTATATTAAGCTGTGGTAAAACCTGGGTAAAAGCCAACTGTTTAACTGTTGTAACCGTAATGTGTTTTATAATCATAGTTAATTGATAAATGTTAGTTAAGAGTTTGATTTTTCGCTGGAGGAAACAGCTGTGATGATGAGGGAAGCACCAAGGAAACTGTAGATGGGGAAACCCGATTGGTACATGTGATCAGGGGCGTAGCAACCGGGGGGGGGGGACGGGGGGGATACGTCCCCCGCACTTTTAGAGACAGACCATTAAGAAACAGGTGATTAAGAATGTAAACCTTTGGATTTCATACAGTTGTCCCCCCCCCCCCCCCCCCCCCCCCCCCCCCCCCCCCCACACACACACACACTTTTAAAATGGCCACTACGCCCCTGCATGTGATACAAGTGTTTCTATAGCAAAGAACTGCGAATATGCAGATATTATAACAAACTATAGATAAACACACCTTCTGCTCTCACTCTGCAAAGCTGTGGTTTGCTGATTAAATGAAAAACGAGTTGAAAACGGAGGAGCGGAAGTCTGCCACCATTTTCATATCAAATTTAAAGGAGACTAAGGTGATCATTTAGTAGTGTACAGTTCATGAGGAAATCGCAAAACATTTCGAGGGACTGAATAGAAATATAGGGGGCTAAAGCGATGCCCATGCTTTTTAAAAATAATTTTACCTCAGTGTTTTAGCGAGACATCATTTAGTTGACTTGTCGTCGTTATCGAAAAACTCCCGAAATTTTCTCACAGCTGCTGCGGTCGTGAGGGGGTGGGGAATGCCGCAAATTAAACAAAAATCCACTGATTGCAACAAATAAGATGCAAGTAAAAAAAAACATTTGGTATACAGTTAAAGGGGACGCGAATACACGTAAATTAGGGAAGTCTAATCAGAAAAATAAGTGAGTGTACCGAGGGTATACGCAATTATTGATCCTCAGAAGTCGTAATACCCAAACAGCTCATGGAAAAAAGTAGGCATACTGAGTATACGTGCGTATAGCCCCGACTACACCACTGCTCTCCAGGAGAAAAGAAGGCAGGGCTCAAGCACCCAATGCCCCCACCTCTGCACGTGCCTGATTTACTGTAAAAATGAGAAATGACTTTTACGGTTTGTACCACATTTTTTACGGTTAAATACTGGCAACCACAGCTGCCGTTTTTTTACCGTAAATTTTACGGATTTATTTTTTACAGTGCAGCTATTTCAGAGGTTACTGTAGGTCAAACTATACAATCTACACATCTAATTTGACCTTCATTTTAGGATATATGTAGAAGCAAACTCCTATTTAACGAGAAAACAGTATTGTGAACGCTTACGGTGTCCATCGGTGCTGTCGATACGCCCGTTTCAGACTGTTGAGTGAATATTTCCCCGCATAAACGGATTGGCGCGATTATGCGTTCACAATGGTATGAACTGTTATAGGGTGGGTCAAATGTATATTTATATTATCTATTATTTTAATTATTAACATTATTGTTAAAAATAATATTCAGAGAAGACTGTCTCGCTGTTAAAGGGCCTAACTTCTCATACATTCAGGGGGGATGTAATTCAATGAGAATTCCCCGTAATTCAATGAGAAATGAGTACTCAAGTAATATCAGTTTTAATGAAATTCAAGCTTGAATTGTGTTTTTGCGGCTCTTTTACATTACTGTACCTAGTCTAACAGATCATACTCCTAATTAAAATTTACCATAGCGTCAAATTAACTACAATAAACATCTAGGGTTTATTCCTGGTTCCTTTTGCGATTGTCTGGATAGTAAAACATCATCAATGACAGCATCTGTTTGTGGAAACAACCAAGCATGCTAAATATTGGAAAATTTTTAATAGATAAATTGTGTAAATGTTTGTTATCGAACTCTAATTAGGCTATTTCTCACCATTTCTACACTCTCAGAAATAAAGGTACACGAGCTGTCACTGGGGTGGTACCTTTTCAAAAGGTACAAATTTGTACCTTAAAGGTCCATATTAATACCTCAAGGGTACATATTAGTACCTAAAAACTACAAAAGTGTTCCTCTTAAATTTTGTAGGTACTAATATATACTTTTGAGGTACCAATATGGACCCTTTTTAGTACAAATGTGTACCTTTTGAAAAGGTACCACCCCAGTGACAGATTGGGGTATTTATCCTGGCTTTAAACTTACATTTTTGTCTACTGTTATATATCAATAATACTTTCTTTTTTTTTTTTTTTTTTTTTTTTTTTTACACCTGTGAAATGGATTTACTTACAGCGTAAATAAAAGTTTCATGATGAAGGCAAATATATAAAATTATATTTAACACATTACAACATAAGATTTATGTTCTTTTTTTTTTTTTGTAAGTCTAGTGGTTGAAAATAATTATATATATTTGTAGGCAGCAATATTCTGAAATAAACGTTTCATGTACATTGCATATATGTTTTATATCTGTCAAATCCAAACATGAACTTGTAGCTATTTTAAATATTTGATTTATATACATCGCCATACATCAGATTTCTGTGGGATTATATTCATTTAATAAACACTTTTTCAATAAACAAAATTCAACACATTTAATCATATTTATCATATATTTTTAGCGATTATTAAGCCTGCCTGCAGAAAAAAAAAAAATCCCAAAGATGAAGAAAAAAGTACAAATAAAGAAAAGAAAGCGTAAAAACAATTATATTTGTCAAATTAATTAAATAAATAAAATTACGAACTACCAAGATGAGACTAATAGGGTATATGGGCAAGTACGCTAAAGGACTTTTAATTTGTCAGTAACCTGGGTTAAGCGCTTCCGTTGAACTGTATGCCATTGCAAAATCGGCGCGTTTAAGGTCTGTTTTCTTTAAAAATCAGCGATCTCCACTGGCTGAGTGATATCTGATATAAAGTGGGTCTCAGATTGTACAAGAAGCACTGCTTTAAACTACATTTTCCCTGCCATGTCTTTAGAATATAAACATTTATTTTACCTCAGTATATTCAATTCAATTCATCTTTATTTGTATAGCGCTTATACAATGTAGATTGTGTCAAAGCAGCTTCACATGGAAGATTATAGTGAATTGAAACAGAGTCAGTTCAGTTCAGTTTAGCTCAGTTCAGTGTGGGTTAATAATCACTACTGAGAGTCCAAACACTGAAGAGCAAATCCATCGATGCGCAGCTCTACAGATCCCGAACCATGCAAGCCAGTGGCGACAGCGGCGAGGAAAAAACTTCACCAATTGGTGAAAGCGAAGATTTAAAAAACCTCGAGAGAAACCTGGCTCAGTTGGGCACGACCATTTACCCTATGGCCAAACGTCTTGTGCAGAGCTGCAGTCTAGGCGAAGCACGGTGGACCTCGGCGAAGACTCGTCTGTCCTTGGAGCATCACAGGAATAAGTCTCATGCTCTCACTCCACGATGACCACCACAGCAGGATACGGCCTGGTCCAGAAAACCTTGGGATCATCTCGTCGCTGGTCTTGGATCGCATCAGTGGCGCTGCATAGTCTGAGGGCCTCAAGATGAGTACCCCCAGGTGGAAATACAGAATAAGGAGAATAATTAGCGTAGCTGCTGTTCATAGTGTATAAAAACAAGAAGCAAAATGCTGCGTGGGGCACATCATGCATCATACTGCTATGTAATGCACTGAGTGTATGCTTTGCTAAAAAGATAGGTCTTTAATCTAGTTTTGAAGAGTGAGAGTGTGTCTGAGCCTCGGACATTATCAGGAAGGCTATTCCAGAGTTTAGGGGCCATAAATGAGAAGGCTCGACCTCCTTTACTCGACTTTGATATTCTAGGTACTACCAGAAGCCCTGAGTTTTGGGATCGTAAAGAGCGGGTTGGATTGTAGCGAGACAGGAGGTTGGTTAGATAAACAGGAGCTAGATTATTTAAAGCTTTATAGGTAAGGAGTAATATTTTAAATTCAATACGAAACTTAACAGGCAGCCAGTGTAAGGAGGATAAAATTGGGGTGATATGATCATATTTTCTAGATCTGGTAAGAACTCTGGCAGCTGCATTTTGTACTAGCTGAAGTTTGTTAATAGAGGATGCTGGGCAGCCAGCAAACAAAGCATTACAGTAGTCCAACCTAGAAGTCATGAAAGCATGAACTAGCTTTTCTGCATCTGATATAGATAGCATACTTCGCAATTTAGCGATATTTCTCAGATGGAAGAAAGCAGTTTTTGTGACATGGGATATATGATTTTCGAAAGTTAAACTGCTGTCTAATATGACACCCAGATCTTTTATAGTAGAGCTAACGCTAACTTTGTATCCCTCTAGTTGCAGGTCGAGTTGTGAGAACTGCTGTGTACAGGATTTAGGCCCAATAAGTAATAATTCTGTTTTGTCTGAGTTTAAGAGAAGAAAATTGTTGGTCATCCAGTCTTTGACATCTTTGATACACTCAGTTAGCTTAGACAGTTCAGACATCTCATCAGGTTTAGTTGAAATGTATAACTGAGTATCGTCTGCATAGCAGTGAAAGCTGATCCCGTGTTTTCTAATAATGTCCCCCAGGGGTAGCATGTATATTGTAAACAGCAAAGGGCCTAAAACTGATCCTTGAGGGACCCCGTACTTTACTGGCCTTACTTGTGAGAGCTGTCCATTAATATTCACAAACTGGTAACGATCGGCTAAGTACGACCTAAACCATTGAAGGGCCTGACCTTGGACACCTGTATAATTTAAGCGGTCTATGAGAATATTGTGGTCAATGGTGTCAAATGCGGCGCTAAGATCGAGTAAAACTAAAAGTGAGATGCACCCTTGGTCAGCAGCTAAGAGTAAATCGTTGGTTATTTTTACTAATGTGGTTTCTGTACTGTGATGAGGCCTAAAACCTGACTGAAACACTTCAAAAATATTGTTTGTTTGGAGAAAGGAGCATAATTGGGTAGAAACAACTTTTTCTAGTATTTTAGACATAAATGGAAGATTTGAGATAGGCCTATAATTAGCTAAGTTGCTCGGGTCCAGTTGTGGTTTCTTAATAATAGGCTTAATAACAGCTAGCTTGTAAGGATTTGGAACATGGCCTAAAGATAAGGAAGAGTTGATAACATTAAGGAGAGGTTCTCCTATAACATATTCAATGGAGCTTCTGCGCTAGCCTGCTAATCCTGATGGGCGCGCGAGTAAACGGCTTTTTATCTTGTTTTACACTTGCCAAAGTTAATTTAACTGATTGTGTTTTAATTACATTACAACATCAATGCTGTAAAAGGAACTGTATAAAATGGAAAAAAGTCACATTAACCGTTCACCGGAAGTTTATCAGTATGGGAAGAAGCACTAGCTCCGCATATACCCTATTTATCAGAGCACAGCACACAGACTCAACTTTACAACTGTCATGCATGCAGCAGAGCATTGTGGGAAATGGAGTTGTACACTTTCGACAGCCGCTACTCGTAAGGTTTCTCTTCAATTAACATGAGTTCCTTTTTTTTTCTTTGACCTATTTAAGCACTGAAATAATTAAGATTTATTTTTCCAGAAAACACCTTTATAAGTAACACTAAGAAAACAAAACGTCAAATTTTTAGCATTGTTTTTTGTTTATTTAGATTCTGGTTGTGTATGGTAGTTTTTTTCCCACTTCTATTGCTATGTTAGAAACTACTTTACATATGTAACGGATAAACCATATCTTATATTATATTAGGTTACTGCTGTGATCTCGTCAACTACCAGCAGATGGAGCCCGAAACCGCTTATTTTAGCCTACTACCATTCCTAACAACGCTTTTAGCCATTTTATTAGTGTTAACTTGTTTGTTTTGTGTCTGAATTGAAGAGATAAAGTGAGAGTTTTTGACATTTGGAGTTTATTTTATTAACTAAACACGCATTTCCTCCACGTATAACTCCCCTTACTGAATGCAGATTACCATGTTTTATTGATTAGCATGTGTATAGAGAGAGTTCAGCAGCATTTGGTTTTACTGAATAACCTTTAATAGCACAGATATTGAGTGAGTGAGAGAAAAGCAGATGATTTGGAGGATTTTTTTTTACTGAAGGGAAGACTTTACTGCATCACAGAATAAATAAGAGCGCATGTAAAAGAGTGAAATGTTGAGGAATGCTGGAGTGAAGTGAGCCGGTGTCACATTTCACTTCTGTAAAGGGAGTTAAAGGAGAGATTTGAGCTGTAAAGACCCTCCAAATCCCACAACAGCTGCGTACGTGCACACACACACACACACACACACACACACACACACACACACACACACACACACACACACACACACACACACACACACACACACTGACAACACACTCAAACACTCATTCATACACACACACGAACAAACAGGCTGAGACAATACATAGTTACTTAGTATAAAAAATGCAAATAAATAAAGAAAGTGGTGACTTCCAGATTTACTTTGACTTCTATTTCATTGCAGACAATACAACAAAAATTATTTAAAGGGCACCTATGGTGAAAAATCTACTTTTCAAGCTGTTTGGACAGACATGTGTGTAGGTATAGTGTATAGACCGTCATATTGTGGTGATATAAACACACTCAGTCCTTTTTTTTTTTCAATTTAACAACATAAAAACAGTGAACCAATTGGAGCGGTTTTGAGATCGACCGCAACTTGACGTATGAGTGCGGTCCCCCCGCCCACCGAATTGATTGACAGGTGCACATTACCATATCCTCAGTAGGCTATGTTGTTTCACGTCCGCCATTTTCAGCGTGAGTCAAAGCAATATGTCACCAAAGAAACACCCTTGCTCTATTTTTAGATGTAAGGCTCATTGGGCTCAACATTCACCACGTTATCGCTCTCCTCGCCGCCAGTGTTTGTGAGTTTTAGTGGGTTTGCATACATGTGTACTTTTCATTGCGTCTTCCTTAAACTTCAGCGGTTTGCATTTCCCGCGGTCACAGAAGCTCCCTGTCATCTTAACTAGGTGCAGCTGGAAAGTGCGAGCGCGTTGCCTCACGTGCGCGTCCCTCCATTGGAAATAACGAGCTAACGTTGCGCAGCGTCATGCGTTTCACGGTGTCGCGGATGAAAGTGAGGACCAGGCGGGTGTCACTCACTATTCTGCCGCCTAGGTCGCCTCTATGGACTCGCTGACCCTGCTCAGGACACTGTTCATATTTCTGCCGCGCCACAGACCATTATCTTAATATTTTTATTTTAAATAACATGCGAATGTGCGCGTCTGGTGTGCCGTGTCGTGGCTCTGAGCTATGAGTTATAGCCTCAAGCAGAAGCGCCGCTCGGCAACAAGCAATGTTGCGCCACGCAGCGGCATGCATTTCTGAATTCTAAACATAAGTTTCTATAAGGTGACACACACCGGCGCCGCAAGTGTGCGATACTTTCAACTATCATGTGCGCGCCGTGTTGCGGCGCATCCGGTGTGTGATGCACCTCATTCAAAGTTAATTCAGTGTGCTTAGTTATTAGTCTCGGTGTAGGCTACAAGCTCGGAGCTTTAAACTAGCACACAGTTGGCTGTAAAACTATACAAAGACACAAATGATTTTGTACTCTCTGCTTGGTCGGTGTCCGAGTCGTACATGTACGGCTGAATGCTGGTCCTCTCACTCATGTTGCTTCTCTCTGTCTGCCTGTCTGTTGCCATACACAGCGGGGGAGCTCTTGGCTCCGCCCCCTTGTTAAGTTGGGCGGGAAGTCGAAACTAATTTTCATGTGAAGCAACACGGCCCTAAAACAGCGAGCTGTGTACACGCCCCCAAAATGACACTTTTTAACACATTATAATAAAAAATCTGAATTGTGTTTTGAACTGAACCTAAACTGGCACACTCAGAAGAACCATAATATTAATATTACATCTTAAAAAAGGGGTAAAATAGGTGCCCTTTAATGTGTTCCTCATGATTTTTTATCCAAAATAAACACTTATTTTTAAATTTTGTTTCTTGCAACACATTTCAAAAAAGTTATATCAGTAAAGCATTTACCACTTTGTAATGTTGCCATTCATTTTCACAGCACTTAAAAGACATTTAGGGACTGAAGACACCAAGTGATGAAGTGTTTCAGGTGTCATTTTGTCCCATTCTTCCTGCAAACAAGTTTTAAAGTAGGCAACAGTACGATGTCATCACTGTCGCATTTTGAAGCGCCACACATTCTCTATTGGAGACAGGTCGGGACTGCAGGCAGGCCAGTCAAGTACCTGTATCCTCTTCCTCCGCA
Organism: Danio kyathit; assembly: GCA_903798195.1. NCBI lineage: Eukaryota > Metazoa > Chordata > Actinopteri > Cypriniformes > Danionidae > Danio > Danio kyathit. The sequence goes on from LR812521.1 coordinate 7,724,570, forward strand.
GCCAGGACTTTGTAATGTGTCCCGAATGTGGTTTTGCATTGTCTTGTTGAAATGTGCATGGGCGTCCCTGGAAAAGAAGCCAGCATATTGAGCTCTAAAATCTCGATGTACTTTTCAGCATTACAGTTTTTTTTACAGACGATAGGACACATTTCTCAATACTTAGGTCACTTTTGCAAAACTCTTCGCACAATTCTCCTAACCGACTTTCAGCTTGGCAAAGCAGTTCATTTCACATTCAAAATGCACTACAACTACCAAAACACTTTATTCAGGTCTCAAATGAACTTGTTCTTCCAGAACACCAGCAAAGGTTGACAGCCGGCAAACACACTTTGTCACCCACAAAACAATGAGCTAAAAAACACTAACAACATGTAGCATTACACAGGGCTTTCTTGTGTAAAACAAGGACACATCTCTGTTCATAATTGCAATATACAGTTGAAGTCAGAATTATTAGCCCCCCCTTTTTATTTTTTCCCCAATTTCTGTATAAAAGAGAAGATTTCTTCAACGCATTTCTAATCATAATAGTTTTAATAACTCATCTCTAATAACTGATTTATTTTATCTTTGCCATGATGACAGTAAATAATATTTAATAAGATATTTTCCAAGACACTACTATACAGCTTAAAGTGACATTTAAATGCTTAACTAGGTTAATTAGGTTAATTAGGCAGGTTAGGGTAATTAGCCAAGTTATTGTATAATGATGGTTTGTTCTGTAGACTATCGATAAAAAATTAGCCTAAAGGGGCTAATAATTTTGTCCTTAAAATGGCTTTTAAAAATTAAAAACTGCTTTTATTCTAGCCAAAATAAAACAAATCAGACTTTCTCCAGAAGAAAAAATATTATCAGACATACTGTGAAAATTCCCTTGCCCTGTTAAACATAATTTGGGAAATATTTAAAAAAAAGAGAAAAAAAAAATTTTTTTAAAGGGGGGTGAATAATTCTGACTTCAACTGTATATATCATTTATAGCTGCAATATATGTTACTGGAATGAATCTGACATGCGTCACGCTGGTAGACAAGGAAGGTTATCTTTTATGAGTTTTATTCAAAACAACTCACTGAATCAAAGTGCGGAAGCAGGAGAATGGGGTCACGGCTGTTAGCGATCTTCATCAACAGCTCATAAGGTAAACATCTGATGTTAGCGATCTCGCACAGTTCGGTTCTGGGAACATCAGAAGGGGAGTATACAGTCACACAGTTCATCAGGTAAATGGTAGATCTTCACGTAAACACTATATGAGAATAATCACTTCCCTTGATCAGTAGATTAAGGATTCGAAGGGACATCCATGGAAGAAGAAGAGAAGGTGATGACAACCATCCGACTTCAATACCAGCCCACGAGTAGAAGAACGAGGTAGGTTTTTATAGTGTCCTTAATGAGGGTGAACAGGTGCAGGTGATTAGAAGGCCGGTGATGGTTCGCGGGATTGGAGAGAGGTGGTTTGTGAGGGAGAGCGGTGATTTGGTGGAGCAGGAACGAGCCGAGGGTGTGACAACATGATGCGGAATTCCTCAATATTTTATGTCGTTTATTTATTTGTATTTTTTTTGCACTAAGTAATTCCAAAATGCAAGAGTTTATATACACACACCATCCACTGATACAGATACAATAGCAATGCTAATCTGGCTGGTTAAACTGCATAATTAGATGTGAAATATGTTTTAATTAATTATTGCTGTTGAATTTTGCTGTCTTATTCAGTTTTGCATGATGTTAATGTTTTGAACAAGTTTAACAGTTTTGAAAACAGTATGTGAGCAAGATGTTTGGCAGCTGTTGTGTCTGAGAAAAGAATTGATGAAATTTGAGAGATGTAGTCATTGAATGCATTTTGTGCCAAAACACTGATAACTGATCCGCAGTTTAGCCCACATAGACTTCTGTTGTTCTCGCTGTGTGAAGAGTTTTGCAAAAGTGACCTAAGTATTGAGAAATGTGTCCTAGCGTCTGTAAGAAAAAAAATTTAATGGTGCATCACAGAAGTGCAAGTTACCTTTGCCAAGGGCACTGACACAACCCCACACCATTACAGACCCTGGCTTTTGCACTTGTTGCTGTTAACAGTCTGGATGATCCTTTTCTTTTTTTGGTCCAGAGCACATGGCATCCATTTCTACCTAAAAATACCTGAAATACTGATTCATCTGACCACAGTACACATTTCCACTGTGTGATGGTCCATTCCAGATGCCCGTGAGCCCAGAGAAGTCGACATTGCTTCTGGACACTGTTAACATAGGGCTTCCTTTTGGCACAGTACAGTTTTAACTGGCATTTGTGAATGTAACTATGTATTATGTATTGTATTGTACTATGTATACCCTTGACAAAGGGAAGAGCATATAGTCACACTTAGGGTGCTTTCACATCTGTAGTTCGGTTCATTTGGTCCGGACCAAGGGCAAGAAATAATACATTGTAGCATTTTCTGCCGTCTTTGGGTCGTTTTCAGACCACACTGATTGCTTTGGTCCGAACCAGTTGAAAAGACTCAAAATGCAGTCATCTGAAAAACCCACATCACTCATTGGCCAGATGTTATTGAACGTATTTCCTAAACTGCTTTTCGATTGGTCGGAATTCAAGTAAACAGAATTTGAGTAAACAAACCGGCAGACACAAAATGTCGCTTTTGACTATGGAGCTACGACTGCGCTGGCTGATTGTATCCCTGCTCCTAGTATACTATATAGTTTGTACACATCACTTAGACAAACTATAAAGTTCAAGAATGAAGTGCGGCTGAAAAACAATGTTTTAAAAGCGGCATTGCAAACGGCGAAGGCGCATCGCACGTCACTTCAGGAGAAGGTGTGAATTATTCAACCCAGGCTCATTCTAAAAACGTAGTCCCATGGACGTTTCTGGAGACCACGACATACGTCCCGGGAGGAACGCATTTTTGCAGTTTTTGTTTTCGCGAATCCGCGAGAGGCCGCTGTGTGTGCTTTTTTCCTATATCAAATGTCTCTCGCAAGTGCCGTTCGTGCCCGCGCTGTTCTTGCGTAAACCCACCAGAGGCCGCTGTCGACCTACCGTCTGTCTGTCTGACTGAATGATTGACTGGGCGACCGGCCAATCAACTGACCCACCCTCCTCCTTCCCTAAACCCAACCAATTTTACCGATTGACCCGCCCACCCACATACTTCCCTAAACCCAACCAACGGTTTACGAAAGCCGTCCAGAAAAAGAAAAGCCCTCGTCTGATTTTTACCATGTTTTCGGATTTCACCACATTCTCACCCTGTTGTTCACTCGTTCATTTTATTTTTTGGATTCTGTTTTTGTCTTACCTGATTTCTGGAACCGCTCTTCCCCGGACTCGAACCCGGTCGTCGTCGTTGTGGTCAACTCCTCTCTGCATCTCAAGTCCGCCGACGTACACGACGAGCTAACGGGACAAACTGGTTGTGGCGGGAAAGGCCTCCACACGGAGGTAAGCGATCAGCCGGTAAGCGCCAAAAGGAACGGCGTCATACCGCCCCGTAGCGTTTGTTTAAAAAATTAAATGCAGCCATACGTACCTCCTGCTACATAATTCGCGGTCTCCAAAAATGTCCACGGGACTACGTTTTCAGAATGAGCCTGTGTTGGAATTAATTTAGCTAAACTGCAACATAATCATCTTCCGGAAATATTACCAACGATCCATCAGGTAATGTTTCCCCCCTCTCTCTCTCTTTTGGTAAAGCACTGTCAACAAATATCTTTCCTCCACATTCCATAATGCACAGCGCATCGGCCTACGGCAGCTGGATTAGTCCAAAAAGACGCAGTACTTTTTGCGGTTGGGTCTGTTTTAGTTCGGATCCTTTTCTCACCACAAACGCTCCAGGGTTCGTTTGAAAGCGTACCGAGACCACCTCTTCAATTGGTCCACTTTTGGTGCGCACTCGAGTGCGATTGCTAAATTCACACCTGCCCAAACGAACCGCACCAAGAGGGAAAACAAACTCTAGTGCGATTCAACCAAACTAAATAAGGCAGGTGTGAAAACACCATTAGTTTCAGTTCTAGAGTGCTTGGCTAAAGCCTCATTAACACAATCTCAGCCAATGTGAACTCGCCAAAGCTGTTGTTACGTACCTTGGGAAAGTAGTTGGCCAAGTTAAACCTGTGAAAGCTAAAGTGGAAAGTATTTTTGCGTTTCCAGCACCCTCTAATTAGCGAGAGTTGAGACGCTTTTTGGGGATGACCGGATATTACCGGGTATTCTGTAAGAATTTTGCCACAGTGTTTGCGCCACTTACTGATCTGCTAAGTACTGAACGAAGATTTGTGTGGGATGACAAATGTGAGTCCGCATTTTGCTCAGCAAAAGATTTGCTTTGTAATGCCCCAGTCTTATTAGCTGGAAATTTCACACTGCCATTCTCTCTACAAGTGGATGCGAGCGCTCGTGGCGCGGGTGCAGTATTGATGCAGGCTGACGACGCTGGCATTGAACACCCTGTCAGTTATTTCTCAAAGAACTTTACAAAGTGTCAGCAAAATATATAGCGTCATCGAAAAGGAAGCATTAGCGTTACTTTTAGCTCTCCAACATTTTGAAGTGTACCTAAGCTCTGGGAATACGATCGTGGTGTACACCGACCATAACCCTTTGACATTTCTTGCCCGCATGTCAAACTCAAACCAGCGCCTGAGGATGAGATGGGCACTTATTGTTCAAGCATTTGATTTGGACATTCGTTATAAGAAGGGTGCGGAAAATGTCAACGCTAATGCATTGTCTCGAATTTATATTGGTGATGAATAAATTCAAATTTTCAGAATTGTTTGAGTATTTGAATTAATGTTGCAACTTTTTTTTTACAAAAGCAATTTGATTACAAAAGTGAATTTTGTAACTAATGGTAGGGGTGTTACATTACAGAACATAATAATTATTTGTCTATTTATTATATATATATATATATATATATATATATATATATATATATATATATATATATATATACACACACACACACACACACACACACACATACATACAGATTTGTATTTTGTTTATGCATCTGGAGCTGATGTTGCGCGCTGTGAAGCATGCGCAGGTCTCTCTCTCTCTCGGTCTCTCTCTCTCTCTCCCTGTAGAGCTGTGCTTGATTGCGGTCCAGCTGTGTTGCGATTGGGAGCGTATATAAGCGGAGGAGAGGAACAAAGGACGGATCTTTCTGCTCAGTGCAGGTCGCAAATCCCCATCGCCGTTGCCGCCGCTGTTTTCTGTTGTTCCGAGCGTCTCCTATCTCCTGCCCCAGATTATTTGTGGCATTAGTGTGGTGTGATTGACTGATTTCGTTAGCTGACAAGTCTTTATTTCTTTTCTAACTGCTCGCCGTATTTGATCTGAGCCTGTGTGCTTTGTTTTCACTTATATTAAAACTATATATTATTTTTGGATAATTGAAGCTGTAGGGGTGACGCAGTGGCGCAGTAGGTAGTGCTGTCGCCTCACAGCAAGAAGGTCGCTGGTTCGAGCCTCAGCTGGGTCAGTTGGCGTTTCTGCGTGGAGTTTGCATGTTCTCCCTGCGTTCGCGTGGGTTTCCTCCGGGTGCTCCGGTTTCCCCCACAGTCCAAAAACATGCTGTACAGGTGAATTGGGTAGGCTAAATTGTCCGTAGTGTATGTGTGTGAATGAGTGTGTGTGGATGGTTCCCAGAAATGGGTTGCAGCTGGAAGGGCATCTGCTGCGTGAAACATGTGCTGGATAAGTTTGCGGTTCATTCCGCTGTGGAGACCCCAGATTAATAAAGGGACTAAGCCGAAAAAAAAAAATGAATGAATGAATGAAGCTGTAGGTTGGGAATCGCCATTTACTTTAAAAACATTTTCTCCTGGTTTGTGGCAGTGAGGGAGAAAGGGAAGTTGTTTGTCATTTTATTTGGGGTACTTTGTTTTAGCAGGTAAGTTAGAATTATTTCCCCGCAAGTTAGCTGTGTTTTTGTTTGTTATTCTGGCCTGGATTCCCTTCCGAAGAGATGCTTCCGAGATCTTTATTATTTAAAAAAATAAACCTTGTTATTCCTTGATAAACTGGTTGGGATCATTGTGAGCTGGGACAGGAGAAGGGGAAAACCCTAAATGTATTATTATAAATGTATTATTAGGTGATATCGCTTATAGATGAATGAGGATTCTTGATGCAGTGCCCCCTGAGAGATCAGAGATCATGGCTGTTCAGCTACCAGCCGCCTTCCCACTGCACACGACATTTGGACACGACTGTGGGAATACGCCCACTTGTGGCAGTCGCACAGAATTTCCAGTTTTGTTGTGCACCATGGGAGAGAAGCTGGATTCTCACGGTCCGAAATAAAGGCGTGCAAGTCAGACCGCTAAAACTTTTGGAGGGAATGTGGAGATAGCATTAAAAAAAAAAACTATTTTTTTTATTACTCTTTCATGAATAGAAATGTTTTTTTAATATAAACTTTTTTCTGATTAAAAAAAATGACGAAAAAAAAACTATTTCTCATCTCGCGCGCATTGATCTGATTACAACACTGGAGTACATCACATCTGGTAGGCTGGTCGCATACGGTCTAGTCGCAGGAGTTCAAATATTTGAATGGATCCGCAGCTCAAATCGGATGACTTCCGGTCTGCCGTTTATCGTGTGAAGTGGAAAAGCGGCTTTAGGCTTGCACCCTTGTCCTTTACACACTGAAATGTGAGGATAATGGAAGCATAAATGCACACACACACTCACTCATTCACTCATGCACTCATACACACACATGCTTGGATAACATACAAACTCAAATGCAGGCTTAGACAACATTCTTTCACACACACCCTTTTCCATTATCCAGAAACTGACTCCTTTGTTATATATTAAAGCAGTTGAAGCACTGGAGCCTGGAGAGCAGATTACTCCATCAGACACTGAGCTGATGTGTGTCAGATTATAACCGTAGCTTCAGTTTGCATTCATTACTGCACCTGTCAATCACAGAGAACAACCCGAGGCTGCAGTTGGGAAAAGGAGGAGTGTTTACATCTGCCATTAACAAACATATGAATGACAGCATGTTAACAGAGCAGTTTTGTGTCGTAGGGTGTTTTTGTGTAGAGAATGTTTCCATTTTCTATTATGAAGGATGTTTTGTGCAATTAAAAATATTTATTCAATGAATGTTCAAATGAAACCAGTACTGAAGCATTTTTCTCGTGCAATTTTCCCATAGTGATTTAATTTTAAAGGGGAGCTATTATGCAAAAATCACTGTTATAAGGGCCCTAAACACAGTTGCGCGTCAGGAGTATGTGAATATAACCTGCTTCTGATGGTAAACATGTATTAATTGTATTGTTTATTATCAGACATGACTAAAGCAGTCTGCAGAAACACTTTGACTGACATTCTCCCTTTGTATGCGTCATCAGAGGGGCAAAGCCCCGCCCACTAGTGACCACAGCCATATCACCCTGCAGCCCAAGCGCGGTTATTCACTGAAGCTAAGCAGGGCTGAGCTCGATCAGTACCTGGATGGGAGACCACACGGGAACACTAGGTTGCTGTTGGAAGTGGGGTTAGTGAGGCCAGGAGCGGGCGCTCTACCTGTGGTCTGTGTGGGTCCTAACGGCACAGTAAAAGTGAAGGGGGGACTATACTGTCAGTGGGCGATGTCTTTCGGATGAAAACCGAGGTCCTGGCTCTATGGTCATAAAAATCCCATGGCACTTCTCATAAAGAGTAGGGGTGTAACCCCAGTGTCCTGGCCAAATTCTCTATCAGCCCTTACGATCATGGCCTCCCAATCATCCCCATCCACTAGATTGGCTCTATCACTGTCTCTCCACTCCACCTATAGCTGGTGTGTGGTGAGCGCACTGGCGTCGTTGTCCTGTGGCTGCCGCCACATCATCCAAGTGGATGCTGCACACTGGTGGTGGTGTAGAGAGACCCTCCTCTTGATTGTGTAGCGCATTAGGTGTATATCCATACACGATAAATGCACTATATAAATACACATTACTAGGCCCACATGGAATCTGCACGAGCAGAAATCTGCAGATTTCCACAGATGTTTAGCCCATCATTGAATCTATGTATTTACTTGTGTAAATGTATATCTATTTAGTTTTTAAAATGAATTTCACTAATATAATTGTGATATAATAACAGTAATATGAAAATGTTCATATGATTTATTTACAAAACAGTTTGTAAACTAGTATTTTCTGTCTCTTTGTAGATGTATTATACGAGACTTGCTTTGTTTACCAAATAAGTGGATCTAGTTTGATTTGCATTGTAAACATTAAATAAAAGTTAAAAAGTATTATTATTTATTCATAAATTAAGTTTTTAGTTACGATACTCCTAAAATCATTCTGCAAAATCTGCAGATTTTTTACAAATTTCTCCGCAGAAATAGCAAAAAAAATGTTCGCAGATTCTGTTTCCCTACACATTACTTACTTACTTACCATCTCTCCCTCATTAGCATAGAACAGGGCTATTTCATTAGTTTGTCATGGGGGCCAGTTCATGAAAAGCATCCCAAACGAAGGGCCGGAGAGACATGACTTGCAATATAAATGATGACACAACTGCATTTAAGAGCCAATTATGTATTTTTGCTCCTTTAGACACCCACGTTGGCTTTTTCTACATTAAAATGTTAATATATTGAATTTTGAAACTATATAATATCACTGCATTGTACAATAAGTTTTTTTTAACAAACATTCAAATGTTGTATTTCACAGCACAACAAAATCAGTGTATTGCTTAAGCAGGCTTCTTCTACATTCAGATACGCTCATATCTGATGTTTTGATCTGCATAACAATTATGGATGCAACAATTATAGATTTTGGTTGTGCGATTATATAGTGTGAAGAATAATCAGGGTTTCACAGTTATCACGTCTAATGTAAATTTAAGCTTTATATTAGCTAGATTTAGATCTGGACATCCCTAACTAATATTAAAAAACCTTTAAAAGGCATTTTCATTAGTAATAGTTTTTATGCTGAAGGTTTTTCTGTGCTTATAGGGCTACACAATTTAATTATGTGTGTGTTTATAGAGAGGAACGGGAGAAAATGATATAATAATAATTGTTATGAAGGTCGGCGCCAATATTTAGATTAACTGTTGTTATCATCTGCGTTCATACATACATAATCATTTTAATAATAGTTCGTCTAACATGTCTTTTGTTTACATTGCACTGAAAGCTAAGCACAACTCTCACCGCTACAGCATGAGATGTTTTCTACTGCGTGCGCCCAGACAGCCGCGAGCGCGTTGCTCCGCTTGCACCCGCATATTGGCATATATTCTTACGACATAACAAACTTGCGCGCGGGAAAGACGTGATATGGGAACGGCCCGCGGCTATAGTTATTACAGTGTGCGTGCGTATTAGCTTCGGTGGACAAGCTCGGAACTTTAAACTAGCGCACAGTTGGCAACTTGGCGTAACTTTGTTCAGCAGTTTTGTTTCGTGCGGTAGAACAGAAATGCAGAAATGCGGCATAGAGAAGCCTTTACCATTAATTAACCATGACGAATTAAAGCGCAGTTAATAGTGAAATCGGTTAATCGTTGCATCCCTAAAACAACGATATCAGTGCATTGTACCAAAGACCTTTTCTACAAGCATATTCAAATGTATTCGGCTGCTCTCGCCACTCGCTTAATGTCAGGTCACTCACGCTCTGCTCAGCTCATGCTGTATTGAACAGACGCACGTCACTTCATAACTATAGCGGCCGTTTTTTGACTGAACTAAATTTATTCTTGATGTCTTGGTCACACTATTTGGAGGGCCAGAACAAATTCCCTCGGGGGCCGGGTTTGGCCTGCGGGCCGCCAATTGAATAGCCCTGGCATAGAACGTTAGTCTTGTTTTTGAATCTGCCACTATGCTGACACACAGGCATCTGTAGCTCCGCCCTCTTTTGAAAAGAGCACAACCTCATTTGCATTTAAAGCGACAGTCACCAAAACGCCACAATTATGATCAAAGCCTAAAAGGGTCAGTTTTAGACGGTTATAAAACATTATTTGTGGTGTATTTTGAGCTCAAACTTCATGTACACACTTGTTTTACATCTTGTAGGTCCAACTTATTACACAGCATTAATACAGATCCAACATTATACACTTTGATCTGAAGCACAGAAATGCATGAAAATCAGACAAAATGTGAGTCGGTGGATTTAACAGCTTAAGTCAAGTGGTACTCACTGCAGAACCACTTGGGCAGAGTTGAGCTCCAGCAAGGGGGAGCTTGAGCTCCAGCTCCTCCTTGCTGGGCTTCTTCTACAAGTGATGTCACTGGGGGTTAAGGTGGAGGAACTGGAGCTCAAGTGGCTCTGCAGCGAGCAGCGTCTTGCTTTAGTGAGGGGAAAGAACTACATTCCCATGATACAATCCCATGATGCATTAGGAATGCCACAATTGACCCTTCGCTAAGTCCCGCCCTCCTTACTTACTGTTGCTATGCCTGTCAAGCTTTTGTGCCTGGCACGACTATTACAATATGTATGCGGCGCTGTCAGACATTCCCAGGGATATAATTATTTTGGCGAAGAGGTGAGATATCTGAGAAAGCCAGACAAAAAAGGACTGCAGGATGCATTACAGGGGTATATTCACGACTTAATACGCAACCGATTAGAAAATAATTTAATCAAAATTGAAGCTAGGTTAGCCTAGCCGCCTCATACGCTGACCATTCAACAGCTTAGTTCATGCACAGCAGGAGAGGTGAAATCTAAAAATAATCTAATAATAACAACCAATTAAACCATGATTTCTCTATTTTAGCCAAAAAGCCTGATAGATTATTGTTGTGCAATGAAATACAGTGTACTAACCAATGAGGAAACACGCATGGACAGTGCTTCTACATAATTCATTCATAGAAAGAGCAGCCAGAAAGGGGAAATTGATGAATTTGTGCCAAATATGAGCATCATTTACCCATAACAATGTACAGTACCTATAGCTGTCAGTATGTTTGTGTGCTCTTTATACTGTTTCTATTCTAATTCGCAGTTACGTATAAAAAATAAATACATTGAAATGCAAATCAAAGTATAAACAGCAGAAGTGAACAAACAGATTTTCCCTACCAGCAAATATAAAAGCAGACATTAACCCCCTATAACGTCGTCACCAATGACTAAATCCCCAAAAGACCGACAATAACATCAGTGAATTGTAGCTCTGACATGGACATGAGGGATATAAATGACTGAAAAACAGCTGCGGGTGATGTATATTGACCGCAAGTGCTCAGTCTCTGTTTTGTTCTGTTGATATGTAATTTTAAATATTCATAGCTTGAAACAGATGGCAATATGATCGCTATTAGTATGACTACTATTGCGAGGGCTTAAACGGAGCAGTGCTCATAATATTGAGCGATTAAAAACGAAAAAGACAGCTGGGAAACATAACCTGCTTTGTATTGTTGTAGGAAACACAGTTTAGATCTGTTTAGGGTAAGAGGTTTGTGAGTTATTGCCGTCTATCACTGATTGTGTCAGGAATATTGAAACAAAACCAGCATAACTCCGCTCTTTTATCGCCCCCTCACAGCTTGATCCACGCTGGCATTTCTCCTCTTGGGTTTTAGGTTTTGAAAAGGGAAATAAATTCCACCACCCCGTCCAAACTTTTAGGATACCGGGTGTCAGATTTGCACAATCCATATGCACAACGCTTTAGCTTGTTTCCCTCGCTCGAAAGCTTGACAGGGCTCCAGCGCGTAGCTACGGTTGCTAAGCCACGATTGGTGTGTGGCGGTTTTCGGGTGTGGCTTAGCGAAGGGTCAGTTGAATTAATTGACTTTTTTGTTATTTATTTTTAGGTACTAATTGGTACACTTTAGGTACTTATTTGTTCCTTTAAGATCCCAATATGGAGTATTTAGCTGAAAATGTGTTCTGATAGCAGCTCTGATTACTTTATTTCTGAAAGGATTGAGTGTAGATTTAAAGTCCATTGCAAAATAAGATTATTTACACACATTCTGAAGTATTCTGAGTGAAGAGAGAATGGGCTATGTGCACATGGACTTTTAATTTCAGCCAGCCAGATTCAGGGCTTCCGGTAAACTGTCTTTCCATTATAAAATTGCCATGTTTTTGGGTCTGATTTTTTTTAAAATCAGAGATCTTCACTGCCTGTTTGATATACAATATGAAGTGGGTCTCAGATCGGACCAAGAGCACTGCAATAAATTCCGTTTCCCCCCGCCATGTCTTTAAAATATGAACATTTATTTTACACCAGTATTTTCAATGGGGTTTCTGCGCTAATGTGCTGATCCTGACAGTGCGTGCGTGTAAATGGCTTTTCATCTCGTTTTATGCTTGAACAACTAAATGGATGTTAAAGTCTATTTAACTGAATGTATTTTAATTACATTACAACATCGATGCTGTAAAAGCAACCTTATTAAATATAAATATAATATATATAAATATAAATATTTGCACTCCAGCAGGTCTGTGATGGTCTTCATCTCCTCAGTTTGTGTGTGTTTTGTGAGATGTTTGTGCATTTGAGATCATGAGCACGGGGTCGGGTGACTCTTGATCCGGCTCTGAGGAATCTGATTCCTCCACACCTGGGACTGAACACACTGCGGATGCAGAGCAGATGTTTGCTTCGGGATGGTGAGCTTCAGATTTCCTCCTTCACTACAGCTGTGTTTCTCAGATCCTCACATCAGCCCGTTTACAAACAGCCAGCCTTTCATCTGTGTGTTCTGCGGGCTCTTTATCTGTAAATAATGCTTCAGAAACATCCTGCGCTTACAGTCCTGAGTGTAAAAGAGGAGAACAGGGACCATCAGTGTTTACTCAGATGATGCACCGTTACATCTCAGAGTTCTCTTCTCAGTTATGCTCACTTTTAGTTTTACTTTGTTTCAGATTATGACAAAAATACTATAGTAATTGATTTATAGTAAATACTGTGGTTTTTGAACTGTACTATAGTAAAGTATTTGAATTATTCAGTTTTTAAGTGTAATTTTATTGTTGCTATGGTAACTGTAATTAATCTGTTGTGGTGATTCTATAGTTATGGTAACAACAACTAAAGTAATTAATCTGCTGTGGTGATTCTAAAGTTGCTATGGTAACAACAACTATAGTAATTAATCAGTGCTGGTAATTCTATTGTTGCTAAGGTAACAAAACAACTATAGTAATTCATCTGTTGTGGGGATTCTATTGTTGCTAAGGTAACACAACAACTAGTAATTTATTATATTGTGTTTTTTTTATTGTTGCTATGGTAACACAACAACTATAGTAATTATTATATTGTGGTATTTTCATTGTTGCTATGGTAACACAACAAATATAGAAATTATGTTGTGGTAATTCTATTGTTGCTATGGTAACACAACTATAGTAATTAATCTGTTGTGGTGATTCTATTGTTGCTAAGGTAACACAACAACTAGTAAATATACAGTTGTGGCAATTCTATTGTTGCTATGGTAACAACAACTATAGTAATTAATCTGTTGTGGTGATTCTATTGATGCTATGGTAACAAGAACTATAGTAATTAGCTGTTCTGGTTATTCTATTGTTGCTATGGTAACACAAAAATATAGAAATTATGTTGCAGTAATTCTATTGTTGCTATGGTAACAAAACAACTATAGTAATTAATCTGCTGTGGCAATTCTATTGTTGCTATGGTAACATCAAATATAGTAATTTATCTATTGTAGTAATTCTGTTATTGCTATGGTAACAACAACTATAGTAATTAGCTGTTGTGGTCATTCTATTGTTGCTAGGCTAACACAACAAATATAGAAAATATGTTGTAGTAATTCTATTGTTGCTATGGTAACACAACTATAGTAATTAATTTGTTGTGGTAATTCTATTGTTGCTATGGTAACACAACTATAGTCATTAATCTGTTGTGGTAATTCTATTGTTGCTATGGTAACACAACAGCTATAGTAATTAATCTGTTGTGGCAATACTATTGTTGCTTAGGTAACAAAACAACTATAGTAATTAATCTGTTGTGGTAATTATATTGTTGCTATGGTAACAAAACAACTATAGTAATTAATCTGTTGTGGTAATTCTTATTGTTGCTATGGTAAATCAACAACAATGGTAATCTGTTGTAGTAATTATATTGTTGCTATGGTAACACAGACAAATAATCTGTTGTGATAATTCTATTGCTACTATGGTAACACATCAAAACTAGTAATTTATTGGTGTTTGTAATACTATCATTGCTATGGTAACACAACAACTACAGAAATTAATATGTTGTGGTATTTATATTGTTGCTATGGTAACACAACAACTATGGTAATTAAATGTTGTCCAAACTTTGTTGCTATGGTAACACCATAACTATAGAAATTAATATGTTGTGGTATTTATATTGTTGCTATGGTAACACAACAACTTTAGTAATTATATGTTGTCCAAACTTTGTTGCTATGGTAACACAACAACTATAGAAATTAATATGTTGTGGTATTTATATTGTTGCTATGGTAACACAACAACTTTAGTAATTATATGTTGTCCAAACTTTGTTGCTATGGTAACACAACAACTATAGAAATTAATATGTTGTGGTATTTATATTGTTGCTATGGTAACACAACAACTTTAGTAATTATATGTTGTCCAAACTTTGTTGCTATGGTAACACAACAATTATAGTATTTAATCTGTTGTGGTAATTCTATTGTTGCTATGGCAACAACTATAGTAATAAATCTATTGTAGTAATTCTATTGTTGCTATGGTAACACAACAACTATAGTAATTGATCTGTTGTAGTAATACTATAGTTGCTATAACAACAACAACTGTAGTAATACACTCGTACTTGAGCAAGTACATTGTCATATTGCTGAGATCTCTGAATTAGCTTATTTGCTACTAAATGTCCTTGTCACTGATAATTGTTTATGAATTAGGACAGTTTGTGTTATGCCATATAGATTTACAATCACCCTATAATTTCTAATAACATTTGTCTCCTAAATATAGCTTTGCATTTCATATTTTCATCATAGGTATGTTAGAGTTGTGACAAATACAGTGTAATTAGATGCCATCAGTGTAAAAGTGGCAGTTTAGACCATGACGGAGTAAGATTTGAGTGAGAGGTGTTATGTCAATTATGAATAATAATGGACTGTGGGACATTATTCCCACAGTGGGACAGTGGATGATAGAAACTCCTCACTGAAATGTAAAGCTGTCTGTCAGAGAGATGAGAAGAAAAGCAGGAAAGCGCAGCACCAAAAATACACACATTTTATTATCATTCGAATTATAATGATGGTCATTCGTTAGAGAAACGATTGACATGAATCTCAATGCGGAGCAATTTCAGAAGAAATGATTAAGTGAATATGCTAATTTTAGCCACTGATGTTTATATTTGAAAACAGCAAAACAAAAACACCCATAACCAAACAAGACTCCGCCCCCCTTTTAAAAAAAATCTCCTCTACCAGACACGCCCCCTGCTGCTGATTGGCTGCAGGTGTGTTTTGTGACTGCAAACAACACTGTGATCAAAAGCATTGTTCAGATATTGCTTCTAGTGCACCTGAAAGTCAACGATGATTGATATGAAACAGTATCTCTAGTGTAAAATACATTATTATGCTCATTTACATGTCTAGACTGAACATCAGCAGTTGATTGGCTGACCGTAATCTGAATCTGAAGTGTGAAGAACAGATCACCTGTGTGTGTGTGTGTGTGTGTGTGTGTGTTAGTCTCTATGTATATGTTTGTGTGTGCTTGTAAGCATATACATGTACATATGTGTGCTTGTGTGTTTTAGTGTGTGTCTGTTAGTCTATGAGAGCCTGTCTGTTTTGGCATGTGTGTGCACGTGTGTGTGTGTGTGTGTGTGTGTCGCTGTGCATATATTTGTGTGTGCTTGTGTGTTTGTAAGTGTATATATGTATATGTGTATGCCTATGTGTGTATGTGTGTTTGTGTGAGTATAAGTGTGTGTGTTTTAGTGTGTGTGTCTCTCTGTTTGTGTTTGTCTATGAGGGTCTGTGTTTTGGTGTGTGTCTGTGAGTTTATGAGTGTGTGTGTGTGTGTGTGTGTACATGTTTTAATGTGTGTGTGTGTGTGTATGTGTTTGTGTAAGCTTGATTGTGTTTGTGACTGTATTTGTGTCTCTGTGTGAGTGTACCTGTGTGTGTGTGTGTGTGTATACATGTTTTTAATGTATATATGTGTGTGAGTCTATGAGTGTGTGTGTGTGTGTGTGTGTGTGTGTGTGTGTGTGTGTGTGTGTGTGTGAAAGCTTGAGTGTGTTTGTAGCTGTATTTGTGTCTCTGTGTGAATGTGTGTGTGTGTGTGTGTGTTTGTCTCTGTGTCTGTGTGAGTCTATGAGTATGTGTGTTTGTGTCTGTCTGTCTGTGAGTCTATGAGTGTAATGTATGTCTTTGTGTTTGTGTGAGTCTATGAGTGTGTGTACGTGCGTGTATGTTTTATAATGTATGTGCGTGAGTGTGTGTTTAATGTATGTTAGTGTGTATAAATGAATGTGAGTCTGTGTGTGTAATTGTGTAAGTGTGTGTGTGTTTGTGCCTGTGTGTGTGTGTGTTTGTCTCAGTGTGAGTCTGTGTGTGTGTATGTGTTTTTAATGTGTTTGTGAGTGTGTGTTTAAAGTGTCAGTGTGTATAAATGTGTGTATGTGTCTCTGTGTGTGCGTTTATCTCTCTCTATCTCTTTCTCACTCCCTCCCTCTGTATGAGTGTGTGTGTGTGTGTGTGTGAGATCAGTGAAGCGAGGTATACACACACTCACATCTACAAAAAGAGCATATAAAAGCATCAATGTTTGATGCACTAAACTGTGTGTGTGTTAGTGTGTGTGTGTCCTCCAACAGTCTTCAAGAGTCTTTCAAAAACACACACACACACACACACTCACACTCTCTGTCTTTGTGTCTCAGAAAAGAGCATCGATCGGGATGATGATGAAGAAGAAGATGAAGGTCTCTGTGGTCAGCCATGTGTGTGTGTGTGTGTGTGTGTGTGTGTGTGTGTGTGTATGAATGATTTACAGCGCTGCGTCACAGACGGCCTCAGCTCATCTTCCTGCGGCTCCTGAAAGCTCCTCTGGATGAGAAACATGTGACTCCAGTCCTCCAGAATGGGCTTCATCTCTGTGAGCGCTGCGTTTGGCTGCCGTGTGTCGTCTCGTACTCAATCTGACGGCGCTCTTCAATATTTCACATCAGCGTTTACTGCCTCGGTCAAGATCCTGAACCCGGCTTCTTCTCAAACTCGCACTCTCAGACGCTTAAAGCTCTTTAGTTCTGTTCTGTGAGTCCGTCGTGTCGTTTTCCTGCGGTTTGTCCATTGTGCCGTTCACATCTGGCTGACTGGAGGAATAAATGAGTAACACACCTGATTTAAAAACTGACAGTGTGATTCAATATCCAGTAAGCTCCCTAAATAGGCAGCATCTTAGGGCAGTTCAAACCTCATGTTTGTGTGAAATGAAAAGGGAGCTATATTAAGCAAAAATCAATTTATAGAGGGTTTAAACACAGTTGTGTGTCAGCAGTGTGTGAATATACCCAGCCTCTAATGGTAAACATGTATTAATTGTATTGTTTATAATCAGACTTGACTAAATCAGTCAGCAGAAACACTTTGATTGACATTCTCCCGCTGTACGTGTCATCAGAGGGGGAAAGCCCCGCCCACTAGTGACATAATCTCTCCCTCATTAGCATAGGAAGTTAGTCTTGTTCTTGAATCTGCCACTATGCTGACACACAGAAATTTGTAGCTCCGCCCTCTTTTGAAAAGAGCACAATCTCATTTGCATTTAAAGCGAGTCACCAAAACAGCACAATTGTATCAAAGTCTAATGATGCGTTCACACCAGACGCGGAAGAAGCATCAAGTGCAAGTGATTTACATGTTAAGTCAATGCAAACGCGCGAATAGGCATCCTGCAGTGCGATAAACGCGAAGGGCGCGGCGCAGATGGCGCGATACGCGTGAATGGCGTGGGCGCGAATTGAGCGTTTTGCGCGTTTGACGATCGAGTTCAAAAATCTGAACTTCTGCGGACATTCGCGCCGCGCTAACCAATCAGGAGCTTGCTCTTGTGGGGGCATGATTGTGACGTAGCACCTGTTGTTGGTGTCTCGGGGGAAATCCTCCAGCCGACACCGACAACAGTTCATCAAACTGGGCTCGGCTCAGTCAGAAGCACCGCTGAAAGCCTTCGTCATCCAGGTTAAGTTTCTGGAGGAGTTTATGAGCTGGGAGCTGGGAGCACCTCTGAAAGTATCTAGTGGACTCAGACACTGCTCCAAACGTATCGACGCTGTTTTACAGCCTTTAGCAATGAAGCTACAGTCACCAGGCAGACAGAAGCCCGGCCCATCACATGAATCCGCGTCTATTCTGAAGTGAGTTTGACGCGCGAATGAAGCGGAGTTTGATGCGCGAATGAAGCGAGTAAACTCAAATGTTCACGCGTCTATTTACACGCGAATAGCGCGATTTATCCGTGCGTTCCGCGTCTGGTGTGAACACAGCATAAAAGGGTCAGTTTCAGAGAGTTATTAAACATTATTAGTGTGCTATTTTGAGCTGAAACTTCACACACACACAGTCTATGGACATCAGAGACTTATTTTACATCTTGTAAAAAGGGGCATAACACTTTAAATTTTAAAACGAGAGCAAACTTATGTCGTAATATTGAATTCACCTATGAAAATAAATTAAATATTATGTCAAAGACATTCATTTTGAGACGCAAACTCAAGTTTTACAATTCTTACTGTCAAAATAATGAGATTTACTTTTTAAAATTTATGACTGTCAAAATTATGAGACGCCATAATTAGGATACTCTGTCAAAGAATGCTTGGATTCACACAATTCCTTCATGCAGTCCCGACACAAACTGATTAAATTAACTTAATCATTCATTCATTTTGCTTCTGCTTAGTCCCTTATTTATCAGGGGGCGTCACAGCGGAAGGAACCGCCAACTATTTAAGCACATGTTTACACAGTGGATGCCCTTCCAGCTGCAACCCAGTACTGGGAAACACCCACACACATTATCTCTCTCACACACAAACACACATACACACACACACACACACACACACACACACACACACACACACACACACACACACACACACACTACTGCCAATTTAGTTAATCAATTCCCCTATAGCGTATGTACACGCTACAACACGGGGAGAACATGCAAACTCCACACAAAAATGCCAACTGACCCAGCCAGGGCTCAAACCAGCGACCTTCTTGAGCCACCATGCCGCCAATTAACTTAATAGTTTTTACAAATTTAAGTTGATTGGACAAAGAATAAATAGGTTTTTCTCACAAAACCTTAACAATTGTGTTATTTCAACTCTTGAAATAATTAGTTTGAACAAACAGAAAAAAAAGTCCTTTTCTGAGTGTAGTTTTGTCATTTGTATCAAAGTTTCACTCATTATAATGATATTAATATGGTATAAAAGTTGGAATTATGAGCGATAGTTAATATATTTAAACATATATATACTTATGTGAAATTCCAATGACTGAAATAAACAAACATGTGAGCAGCGATATTTATATATAGTAATTTTTGCAATTTTTCAAAATATGTTGCATATATATATATATATATACAGTGCATCCGGAAAGAATTGATAGCGCTTCACTTTTTCCACATTTGTTTATGATACAGCCTTCTTCCAAAATGGATTAAATTCATTTATTTCTCCAACATTCTACACACAATCCCCCATAATGACAATGTGAAAAAAAGAGTTTTGAAATTGTTGCAAATTTATTAAAAATAAAAACCCTGAAGAATCACCTGTACATCTGTATTCACAGCCTTTGGTGTGAAGCTCTAAATTGAGCTCAGGTACATTCTGTTTCCACTGATCATTCTTGAGATGTTTCAGCAGCTTCATTGGAGTTCATCTGTGGACAATTCAGTTGATTGGACATTAAAATGCATACACCTGTCTATATAAGGTCCCAGGGTTGACAGTGCATGTCAAAGCACAAACCAAGCATGAAGACAAAGGAATTGTCTGTAGACCTCCGAGACAGGATTGTCTCTCAGCACAAGGCTGGGGAAGGTTACAGAAAAGTTTCTGCTGCTCTGAAAGTTCCAATGAGCACAGCGGCCTCCATCATCCGTAAGTGGAAGATGTTTGGAACCACCAGAACTCTTCCTAGAGCTGGCCGGCCATCTAAACTGAGTGATCGGGGGAGAAGGGCCTTAGTCAGGGAGGTGCTCAATAACCCAATGGTCACTCTGTCTGAGCTCCAGCGTTCTTCTGTGGAGAGAGGAGAACCTTACAGAAGGACAACCATCTGTGCAGCAATCCACCAATCAGGCCTGTATGGTAGAGTGGGCAGACTGAAGCCACTCCCCGCCTGGAATTTGCCAAAAGGCGTCTGAAGGAAACTCAAACCATAAGAAACAAAATTCTCTGCTCTGATGAGACTAAAATTGAACTCTTTGGAGTGAATGCCAGGTGTTACGTTTGGAGAAAACCAGGCAGCGCTCATCACCAGGCTAATACCATCCCTAGAGTGAAGCATGGTGGTGGCAGCATCATGCTGTGGGGATGTTTTTCAGCAGCAGGAACTGGAAGACTAGTCAGGATAGAGGGAAAGATGAATGCAGCAATGTACAGAGACATCCTGAATGAAAACCTGCTTCAGAGTGCTGTTGACCTCAGACTGGGGCGACGGTTCATCTACCAGCAGGACCATGACCCAAAGCACACCGCTAAAATATCAATGGAGAAACTTCACAACAACTCGGTGAATGTTCTTGACTGGCCCAGCCAGAGCCCAGACCTAAATCCTATTGAACATCACTGGAGAGATCTGAAAATGGCTGTACACCGTCGCTTCCCATCCAACCTGATAAAGCTTGAGAGGTGCTGCAAAGAGGAATGGGCAAAAACTCCCAAAGACAGGTGTGCCAAGCTTGTGGCATCATATTCAGAAAGACTTGAGGCTGTAATTACTGCCAAAGGTGCATCAACAAAGTATTGAGCAAAGGCTGTGAATACTGATGTACAGGTGATTATTCAGCTTTTTATTTTTAATAAATTTGCAACAATTTCAAAAACTCTTTTCTCACATTGTGATTATGGGGGATTGTGTGTAGAATGTTGAGGAAATAATTGAATCCATTTTGGAATAAGCCTGTAACATAAAAAAAATGTGGAAAAAGTGAAGCGCTATCAATACTTTACGGATTTTCCAGATTAGATAATTCATAACTATGATATAATCAGGCTATTTCACGTGACAGCAGTTTTAAAGACTCAGATCATTTAGAAATAGCAGCCTCTGAGTTGTATTTGTGTTATAATTCATTGAACATGTACACAGAGATATCCCCTATGCACTATAGAAGTGCAGGTTAACTATGTTTATATATAATAACTTTAACTAGCTATTAGCTACTAGTTAATTAGTTAAAATGATTAGTTACTAATAAAGTTATGATAAGTAATAACCTTAACTCTCATGAATTTGAGTGTAATCCAATAATGTGCACATTTTAGCTGCTTTGAAACAATAGTTATTGTCAAAAGCTCTATACAAATAAACTTCAATTGAATAGTAGTGTGTGTGTGTGTGTGTGTGTGTGTGTGTGTGTGTGTGTGTGTGTGTGTGTGTACTCACGGTCTGACGCGGTTGATGAACATCCGCCGCAGCAGAACAGCGATGGTGCTCAGGACCATGATGGTGGTGCACATGATGCTGGAGGAGAATGACAAACACGCACACAAACACACACGCACACCTCAGGACAGTCTCAGTGCTCGGGTCACACACACTTTCACAGCAGCCTGCGCGTGACTCAGATTATAGGGTTGGATTAGCGCTAATCTCAGTCAGCGTTAGCTGTGTGGGAGGATGGAGCCGTCAGCACCTGCTGCTGTTTGAGTGCTGACACAGCAGATAGCTGAACACACACACAAACACGCAGGCTTTACATTCATCTGCCTCGCTAGCATGTTTTGAGCGGTTGTCATAGTGTTGCTAAGAGGCTGTTTTGGTTGCTAAGGGGTTGTTAGGGTGTTTTGTACAATTAAGGGTGTTTGTTAGGGTTTTGGGGGTTGCCAGGAGGTTTCTAGTGTGTTTTACAAGAGGTTGTAATGATGTTTTGCTTGGTTGTGTGTTGTTAAGGTGTTGTAATGCTATTCTGGGTTTCTAGGAGGTTGCTAAGAAGTCGTAGGGGTATTTTAGGTTACTAGGGTGTTTTGGATTCCTAAGAGATTAGTAGAGTGTTTTGGTTGGCTGTCTATTGCTAGGAAGTTGTTATGGTGTTTTGTGCAAGTGAGTGACTGTTAGGGTGTTTTGGGTTGCTACTGTAGGAGGATGCTATAGTGTTTCGGGTTGTTAGGAGGTTGCTAAGATGTTGTTTAGGAATTATCAGTTGCTATGAGGTTGTTAAGAGGTTTCTAGTGTGTTTTGGTTTCTATGATGAATCTACAGTGTTTTGGGTTGCTATGATGAATCTACAGTGTTTTTGGGTTGCTATGATCGTTCTACAGGGTTTTGGATGGCTATGATATTCCTACAGTGTTTTAGATGATAACTCTACAGCGTTTTGAGTTGATATGAGGATTCTACAGTGTTTTGGGTTGCTATGAGGATTCTACAGCGTTTTGAGTTGATATGAGGATTCTACAGTGTTTTGGGTTGCTATGAGGATTCTATAGTATTTTTGAGTTGCTAAGAAAATTCTACAGTGTTTTGGGTTGCTAAGAAGATTCTACAGTGTTTTGGGTTGCTAAGAAGATTCTACAGTGTTTTGGGTTGCTAAGAAGATTCTACAGTGTTTTGGGTTGCTATGATGAATCTACAGTGTTTTTGGGTTGCTATGAGAATTCTATAGTGTTTTTGGGTTGCTATGATACTTCTACAGCGGTTTGGGTTACTATGAGGATTCTACAGTGTTTTGGGTTGCTATGATCGTTCTACAGTGTTTTGGATGGCTATGATAACTCTACAGCGTTTTGAGTTGATATGAGGATTCTACAGTGTTTTGGGTTGCTATGAGGATTCTACAGTGTTTTGGGTTGCTATGAGGATTCTACAGTGTAGAATCCTCATAGCAACCCAAAAACACTGTAGAATCTTCCTAGCAACCCAAAACACTGTAGAATCCTTATAGTAACCCAAAAACAGTGTTAGATTCTATAGTATTTTTGGTTGCTATGAGGGTTCTACAATGTTTTTGGGTTGCTAAGAAGATTCTACAGTGTTTTGGGTTGCTATGAGGATTCTATAGTATTTTGATTGCTATGAGGATTCTACAATGTTTTTGGGTTGCTAAGAAGATTCTACAGTGTTTTGGGTTGCTATGAGGATTCTATAGTATTTTGATTGCTATGAGGATTCTACAGTGTTTTGGGTTGCCTTGTGGATTCTACAGCGTCTTGGGTTGCTAGGAGAATTCTGCAGCGTTTTGGGTGGCTATGTGGATTCTACAGCGTTTTGGGTTGCTATGAGGATTCTACAGCGTTTTGGGTTGCTATGAGGATTCTGCAGTGTTTTGGGTTGCTATGAGGATTCTACAGCTTTTTGGGTTGCTATGAGGATTCTACAGTGTTTTGGGTTGCTATGAGGATTCTACAGTGTTTTGGGTTGCTATGAGGATTCTACAGTGTTTTGTGTTGCTATGAGGATTCTACAGTGTTTTGGGGTTGCTATGAGGATTCTACAGTGTTGTGGGTTGCTATGAGGATTCTACAGTGTTTTGTGTTGCTATGAGGATTCTACAGTGTTTTGTGTTGCTATGAGGATTCTACAGTGTTTTGGGTTGCTATGAGGATTCTACCGTGTTTTGTGTTGCTATGAGGATTCTACAGTGTTTTGGGTTGCTATGAGGATTCTACCGTGTTTTGGGTTGTTAAGAAGATTCTACAGTGTTTTGGGTTGCTATGAGGATTCTACAGTGTTTTGGGTTGCTATGAGGATTCTACAGTGTTGTGGGTTGCTATGAGGATTCTACAGTGTTTTGGGTTGCTAAGAAGATTCTACAGTGTTTTGGGTTGCTATGAGGATTCTACAGTGTTTTGGGTTGCTATGAGGATTCTACAGTGTTTTGTGTTGCTATGAGGATTCTACAGTGTTTTGGGGTTGCTATGAGGATTCTACAGTGTTGTGGGTTGCTATGAGGATTCTACAGTGTTGTGGGTTGCTATGAGGATTCTACAGTGTTTTGTGTTGCTATGAGGATTCTACAGTGTTTTGTGTTGCTATGAGGATTCTACAGTGTTTTGGGTTGCTATGAGGATTCTACAGTGTTGTGGGTTGCTGTGAAGATTCTACAGATTTTTGGGTTGCTATGAGGATTCTACAGTGTTTTGGGTTGCTATGAGGATTCTACAGTGTTTTGGGTTGCTATGAGGATTCTATAGTATTTTTGGTTGCTATGAGGATTCTACAATGTTTTTAAGTTGCTAAGAAGATTCTACAGTGTTTTGGGTTGCTAAGAAGATTCTACAGTGTTTTGGGTTGCTAAGAAGATTCTACAGTGTTTTGGGTTGCTATGAGGATTCTACAGTGTTTTGGGTTGCTATGAGGATTCTACAGTGTTTTGGGTTGCTATGAGGATTCTACAGTGTTTTGGGTTGCTAAGAAGATTCTACAGTGTTTTGGGTTGCTGTGAAGATTCTACAGTGTTTTGGGTTGCTATGAGGATTCTACAGTGTTTTGGGTTACTATGAGGATTCTATAGTATTTTGGTTGCTATGATGATTCTACAATGTTTTTGGATGCTATGAGGATTCTACAGTGTCTTGGGTTGCCTTTGTGGATTCTACAGTGTTTTGGGTTGCTAGGAGAATTCTGCATCGTTTTGGGTTGCTAGGAGGATTCTACAGTGTTGTGGGTTGCTAGGAGGATTCTACAGTGTTGTGGGTTGCTAGGAGGATTCTACAGTGTTGTGGGTTGCTAGGAGGATTCTACAGTGTTGTGGGTTGCTATGAGCATTCTAAAGTTTTTTGAGTTGCTGTGAAGATTCTACAGTGTTTTAGGTTGCTATGAGGATTCTACAGTGTTTTGGGTTGCTATGAGGATTCTACAGTGTTTTGGGTTGCTATGAGGATTCTACAGTGTTTTAGGTTGCACATATTAACCCTATTAACTGCATAGTGGTTCACTGGCTGTGTTGAGTTTTGCTTGCATTGCTCAAACTTCCTGAAGACAATGTTTAGCCATGGCGATTGTGTTTCATGACTGACTGCATGATGCTGAGATTCATGCTGAAGCATGTGCTGAGTCACAGTGATGATTTTGTTGACTCACTCTGACTGTCATCACAGATAAGAAATGTGTGTCTGTCTCATTCACTCATCTACTAAACTAACCTTTACCCCAGAGACTTAAAGAGGTTGTTTATGTTTTCCTGCATTGCTTTAATATGCCGACTGTTGCTCATAAAGGCGCTAGATGTAAGGATTTGCATCAATAAAAGTTCACCTAAAATTCTGTCATATGTACTCTCCCTTCACTTGTTCTATTTGAGTTTCTGTCTCTTGTTGAACACAGAAGAAGATAGTTTGGAAACCTGTGACCATTGGCAGTCATAATGTTAGTTTATTCTACTATGGAAGTCAATGGTCTTTTGTGTTCAAGAACTCATAAAGGTTTCATTGAGGGTGAATAAATAGTGATTAATTACATTTTGGCGGGCTAAACTAACCCCTAAATTGCTTTTTTTATTGTCAGTGTGTGAACAGCTTGTAAAGAAACTTAAATAAGAGAGGTCTGCTAGAGTTCAAATTAAAGGGTTTAATGTGAAGGAATCCAGAAAATCAAAATCATGTGGTATTGTGCCTAAAGCCGCTCTTGTGTCTGGGCCACGTTTATGAGGTCTGTGTGTTTCTCTGTGCAGACTATTCTCATGTCTGTGTGTCTCTTGAGTTTCAGAAGAGATCTTTACAGATCGAGGTTGTTGAGTTTGCTGTCTCCTCTCAACAAAATCAGAGATCTGAGAATAAAATTGATCATTTTAATGGAAAACATGAGAAGAGGACACAACATACAGTCTGTGCAGTACAAACATCATGTCTGTGGGAAGTCCCCATAAAGAAAGCTGTAGGAGTGCGTGTTTCTATGCAAGCTTGTGTCTGTGAGTGTGTGTCTGTACTTGAATATATTGAGTGTGTATGTGTGTGTCTATGTGAATGTACTATGTCTATATATGTGTGTATGTGTATATGTTTGTATGTATATATATATATATGTGTGTGTGTTTGTGTATATACGTGTATATATATTTGTGTGTATATATGTTTGTGTATATTTCTATTTGTGTATATATGTGTGTGCGTGTGTGTGTGTATATGTGTGTGTATATATGTATGTGTTATGTGTGTGTGTGTGTGTGTGTGTGTGTGTGTGTGTGTGTGTATATGTTTGTGTATATACGTGTATATATGTATGTGTGTGTATATGTGTTTGTGTATATGAATGTATGTATGTATGCATGTGAATGTGTATAGATATACAGTTGCAATCAGAATTATTAGCCCCCCTTTGAATTTTGTTTTCCTTTTTTAAATATTTCCCAAATGATGTTTAACAGATCAAGGAAATTTTCACAGTATGTCTGATAATATTTTTTCTTCTGGAGAAAGTCTTATTTGCTTTATTTCGGCTAGAATAAAAGCAGTTTTTAATTTTTTAAAACCCATTTTAAGGTCAAAACTATTAGCCCCTTTAAGCTATATATTTTTTCAATAGTCTACAGAACAAACCATCATTATACAATAACTTGCCTAATTCCCCTAACCTGCCTAGTTAACCTAATTAACCTAGTTAAGCCTTTAAATGTCACTTTAAGCTGTATAGAAGTGTCTTAAAATATCTAGTCAAATATTATTTACTGTCATCATGGCAAAGATAAAATAAATCAGTTATTAGAGATGAGTTATTAAAACTATTATGATTAGAAATGTGTTGAGAAAATCTTCTCTCCGTTAAACAGAAATTGGGGAAAAAAATAAACAGGGGCTAATAAATCAGGGGGGCTAATAATTCTGATTGCAACTGTATATATATGTATGTGTTTATATGTGTGTGTGTGTGTTTATATATATACATGTTTGTCTATGTATGTGTGCATATGTATGTATTTGTGTGCGTGTGTGTGTGTGTTTGTGTATATATGTATGTGTATATATGCTTGGGTGTATATGTGTGTGCATATTTGTATGTGTATTAAATGTGTGTGTATATACTGTATGTTTGTGTATATATCTATTTGTGTACATGTGTGTATGTATATATTTATATATATATATATATATATATATATATATATATATATATATATATATATATATATATATATATACACACACACACACATATACACACACACACACATACATATGCACACACACATATATATATACACACACACATACATATGCACACACACATATATATATACACACACACATACATATACACTAGAGGTGCCACAATTCTCAATACAATTTTGAACCGTTCGGTACGACATCCACGGTTCAATACGCGCTTGTGAATTGCGTTTTTTCCGGTTTTACGTTTAAATAATTTATGTGCGTTGTATTTCTCTTCGAATTGACTGTTTGTGTGTGCCTGTAAGTCTACGAGCTGAGATGAGGAAACTCCTCCCCTCGAGTAAATATTCAATCACTACTATGCTCTAAAGTTAGGGGGCGCTCCACCATCATTCCACACGTTAACATGGCGAGCGGCAGTGAAGTGAGGGAGCATTAAGAGGAAGCGCCGGTGTCTTTCAAATCCGCGGCATGGGAACAATTCGGTTACACGTATATAGACTAATCGAACGGAAACACTTCCAACATGACTGCACATCTGCGTCGCCATCACCCAGCAATATCACTGTCTGAAGGCAGAATAGCAGGAAAGGTAATGAAGACCTCCATAAACAACAATCCCTCGCTGAATCCTTCCAGCAAACATATCCAACTGGTTCCGAAAG